>OX155959.1:23970655-24187599 GCA_944548615.1 Micropterix aruncella
ACTTTGCAGCTCTAGTTGTTTCCTCTCTACAGCTGGTTGCTGCGGAGCAGTCGAGAGCGATGGCCTTTGCCTCCACGAAAGAGGTGCCTCCTGGCTTTGCACCATTTGGTGCATGTCGCTGAGGCTTTGGGGCGGTGGTAGCGTCACTAAGAGAAGCTACTGTCTGGTATACTGTGCCCGGGCGGTCTCGCGCTGTCCTTGACCGCGTGTTCCTTGCGGCGTCGCACTGCGGAAAATAAAAGTCTCTTTCTGGTCAAAATTCGATAACTTTTTTATTTCGACAAATCAAATGTTAAAATTTTGCACAAATATAAAATAATATATAAGGCTTCACAATGGATGTTTTTTAAATTTTTTTATTTGTTTTCATTTAATAATAAAAAAAAAGAAAAAGAAAAATCCTCAGAAGTGGCCTTTATAGCTTTTATCGCGGGCCCTAGGCCAGCGCGGCGACCGAATGAAGAAATTTCTTAACGAAAATTAATGATTTTAAACTGATAATTACGTCTAAACGAGTACTGCTTACGATTCGAAAAAAATATATGTTAAACAAGAACATTTTCCTAATATTCTTAGCTTTGAATATTTTAGATTTTGTTTATATTACATAGTGTAATTAATTTTTGAAATTAGGTCTAACCGAACACAAAAACGACTACTACGCAAATACTATCTGGCGTATTATTATGAAACCTGCACCGTTTTAAAGATAATTTAATTATCAATTTTTTTATTTACGATTTTTTTCGAATAATCCGTTTTTTTTGCTTTATCAAATAAAAAATTCGTGCGCGGCGCTCTATCGGAAGACGTTTAATTATTCCGAATCATTTGCTTCCGCAGCCACAAATGATTCGGAATAATTTCAACGTTTTCTGATAGAGCGCAGTTATCTGATATCAGAAAAAATAAAATAAATAAATAATTATAATTGCATTAGTTGTTAAAAATGCTATGCAATAGCTTTACCGCGGCAGTCCCCGAGTGCCACACGTATTTATTTTTTTAACTAACATTATTAATTACAAAATGTATAAAAACTACAAAATCTACAAAATCTGCAGAACTATGAAATGTACAAAATCTATAAAATCTACAAAACTACAAAATATACAAAATCTACAATACACAATACACAAAATAATAAAATACACAAAATAATACAATAGGTAGGTACACAAAATCTACAAAACTATAAAATGTACAAAAATGTAATGTGTACAAAAGCTCATTATACAGAAACATACAACATCGAAAACTGTAATTATAAAACATAAAAATAAAAAAATTACACCGTGGATTACTGATGGACTCCTCTTTTGTATTCACAGGCGTGATAAAATGCACGCAGCGTTAAGAAAAACACCGGACAATGCAATGCTGAGGCAGAAATACACTCGTTATCGAAATTTATGTAATAAAATTATTAAATTGACTAAGCAGCAATACTTTAAAAAACAAATAACTGACTCAGCCGGGGACCCACGAAAAATCTGGATAAATATAAAAGAAGCGGCGAATTATAAAAATAGAAAGGATGTAAATTTAAATAGTATTAAAATTGACAATCAAATTATTACAATGAAAGATAATCCTGAAAAGTTACTAAATTGTACAAATAGTCACTTTTGTAATGTTGGCTCCAAACTAGCAGAAAAGTTTCGTGGGATAAATAGTTCTGTAATTACTGACCTAAGTAAATCTTATACGTTACCTGTGTCCATGTACCTAACGCCTACAAACAGAGACGAAGTTAAGAAAGTAATAGGCAGCCTTAAAAATAGGTCAGCGGTGGGGGATGATGGGGTCGGGACATGCGTATTTAAACTAGCTGAAACCTATCTCAGCCAGCCTATTGCTTTTATTATTAATGTGAGTTTTAAAAGCGGAATTTTTTCTGACAAATTAAAAATTGCCGAAGTAATTCCAATACATAAAGGGGGAGATAAGCAGGACTTCAAAAACTATCGACCTATCTCCATTTTAAACAAGATCTCCAAAATCTTCGAGAAAGTTGCAAAGGCGAGACTCTATAAATTTTTAATTGAAAATAAAATACTCTCAGACAATCAGTTCGGTTTTAGGGAAGGTTTAGGGACAACAGACGCTATAGCTGCCTTAACTGAATTTATAGTCGAAACGGTGGACAAAGCAGACAAGTGTCTAGGAGTTTTCCTTGACCTTGCAAAGGCTTTTGACTCCGTTCCTCATAATATATTATTATGCAAACTGAGCAGTGTAGGAATTAACTATACAAGTCTTAAATGGTTTGATAGTTACCTATCCAACAGGGTACAAAGTGTCACCATCCAGGGCCTCCAGAGTAAAAGCCAGCATCTCACGTATGGTGTGCCACAGGGTAGCGTTTTGGGACCCATTTTATTCCTCGTCTACATAAATGACCTATGTCAGTTACCAGTAGGTAAAATCATCACATATGCCGATGACACTGTTATACTATTCAAGGGTTCAAACTGGGATTACACATTTGAGAAAGCAAACGAGGGCATGGAAATTGTTAAAAATTGGCTAGGAAAATTTATGTTGACGCTTAATGTTGGCAAAATAAATACATGCCATTTAGTATAACAACCAGAGGTCAACCCACTACTAATAAAACTATTGTAATACACGAGTGCGATAGCGTAGAGTCTTGTAACTGTCACCCTATACAAAGAGAAATCTCTTGGAAATATCTAGGCATCACTCTAGATTGCTTTCTCCGTTGGGATTCTCATATAGGTACATAACGTGGCTACGAAGGTGCGAATCCTTGGATATCTTTTCAAAGAACTGAGGAATATTCTGGATTCCAAAACACTAAAAACTGTTTATTATGCTTTATGTGAATCGCTTATTACTTACGGCATAATTGGATGGGGTGGATGTGGTAAAACCCTGCTAGAGCCATTGCAAGTTGCGCAGAAATTTATATTAAAAATTATTCTACGTAGACCATATCGCCATCCCACTAATGAACTTTATAAGGAAGCTAAAGTTCTTGACTGTAGGCAACTTTTTCTAAAAACTTCCGTCTTAAGGCTATTTTTGGACAGTAACTCAAATTTAGGAATAATTCAGAACCGGCGACCAACGAGACAAGTTTTAGAAAATAGCTTAATAATACCCAGAAGGAAAACATCATTTGGACAAAGACATTACTCTTTCATTGCGCCGAGATTTTACAATCTGATCAATATGGAAATAAAAATGAATTTGACATTTAGAGAATTCAAAAATAAATTAAAGAAATGGTTATCGAATCATGACAGACTAACCATACATCAAATGTTAGAAATAATAGTATAATAAAACTTAGGTGCACAAATTATTAACATATTTTTAAACATATATGTTAAGTATATTTTAACATTGAACTAACTACCAAAAATTATTTGACTTTGACAATGAAGTATACTTTTTAGACTAGGTAATTTTATATTAATAAATATTAATGACTGTTTCTTTCTTTTCTCACATATAACTTTATTTATATTATTTAATCGAATTTTATATGATATTTATTGCCGATTAAATAATGGAATTGCATTTTATTTATTATATTATCTTTTAATATTTTTTTTAATTAATATAATTTTTTTATTTTATTCTGAAGACCACATTTTAGGGCAATTTAGTGTCATTAGCTTTTTACTAAAACTTGTATATTTGTAAGCAACCAAGCAATCAAGCAAACTTGATTGTAATATTGGATTCCTGTCCACCCTAGAACGGGCTAGTCCCAGTTGGGTGACAGAAACAAATAAGCAAAAGGTTAAGGTTTTGCCATTCGGTTCCTGTTATTTTTATAAGCTAATCAATGTTTCATAGTAATTAATTCTTAAATAAATAAATAAATAAATAAAACACAACCGATTATTTCTATCTCATAAAATCAATTAAAAATATATGCTTGTAATGATCCCCTGTCGCAGGGCCCCTAAAGGCGTGGGGCTCACCGGCACTAATGACATCGCCATCTTTTCTGAATGTGAAACCGATAAAGCCCTAAAAAACTTTTATTTTTCGTTTAAAATAACAGCGCATCTGGAATCGGCATAGATCGCCAAACTCACAGCCGAATTTTGTTCGAAATTGAACGCCGGGGGCTATTTTAATAAAAGCGACACCCAGTGGAGTAGGTCGCGTATTTCTAGGTGTCGTATTTGTTCTTCCCTTTTCATACCCGCCAGGCGACGGCTTTGCGGACGTTCGCTGAATCAACATTTCACAGCAAATAGCGAGAGAAACTACTCGCTATGTGAACAACCTTAGAAATGAATAAATTAGTAAAATTATAGAACACTAGCTGCGCCCAGCGGTTTCACCCGCGTGGTGATGGAAAATTGTGATAATGATGATAGAAAACCATATATCTTTATAAATTATAGCCTAAGTGTTATTCTGATGTGTAAGCTATATTATTGAAAAGTTTCATCAAAATCCATTCCGTAGTTCTTGCGTGAAAGAGTAACAAACATCCACACATACATACAAACTTTCGCGTTTATAATATTAGTAGGAATAGTAAGATAGAATTTAAGTTTCGAATGTCAATTTCTTAGATTTTTTCCTACTTACTTGACAGTATAATTTATAAAGACAGATATCTTTATAAATTATAGCCTATGTGTTATTCTGATGTGTAAGCTATATTATTGTAAAGTTTCATAAAAATCCATTCAGTAGTTTTTGCGTGAAAGAGTAACAAACATCCATACATACATACAAACTTTCGCGTTTATAATATTAGTAGGATTAAATACATATTGTATAACAGCAAGTTTAGATATAGGGTGAGTTTTTAACTAGTGACATCCTTGAAAGGGGTGAATTAATACAGGCAAATAAGCAACTTTTTTTTAATCAAAAATGGTTTGTATTTTTTTGACTGATAAATAAAAGTTTTATAAGCATTGAGCGCGCTGCGCCATATAGCAATAGGTAAAATATCGCGAATAAATATTTATTCGCGATATTTTACCTACCGCTAGATGGCGCAACGCACTAACCACTTTTTATACTATTTTGCAAAACATAAAATTTTTCGATTTAAAAAAATAAATTAAAAAGAAAACAGTTTTTTAATTTTTGTTTTGTGGTTTTTCCCCAAGAAAGTTGGAGCCCTAAACTATAGCTTATGTAGCGTATACATAAATCCTGCACTAAAATTATATTTTTTTAACCAAGACGGTGGTATTTCTCCATTTTAAATTCTTGCTACACTGCCAGGCGGCCCACCGGGCATGCCTGGTATGCGCCCTTATGCCCAGTGAGGTCCCGAGCGTAACTGGGCTCGATTGCGTTTCTTCGTGAACTAAAATCGGAAATTATTCCGTGTGAATGAGACAGGGCAATATGCTAGAGTGTAATGAGAAATACATGAAAGTCACTTTTCGCATTAAAACTATCCACAAAAGATAAAGCATCTGAATCTAACATCGCACGAAATGTATTTAAATTTATTCGGACGAATATAAGTTCGACAGATCGTTTCATATTCCGCTCCAACGTATTGCTCAATCTCGTTCGGTTGAACTGATTTCAGTTTTATTTCACAAGGAAACGCATTCGGGCCCAATGCCTATGTAATTTCTATTTGTACTTATTCTATATTATTATTAGCTCGCCTGAAAACATCGGTTTGCAAGCTCTCAAAAGTTGTATTTGTCACGCGCTAAGTTGGGCAAATATTTACCTAAACGACGAAACGGGACAGACATCCCATTCTAAACTATCCACTAAATAATCCACTTTCATGGAATAAAGCAGTGTTTTTCAACCAGTGGGTCGCGACCCACTGGGGGTCGCGAAGGGGGTGGGGGGGGGGGGAGAGACTCCCGGGGGGTCGCAGACTATTTAAACGTAAAAATCGAAAATATTACAAAATCTTCATTATATGCAAAAATTACAGATTCGGAAGAGAACCATATATATCATGTGGTTTTTGCTATTATTTTTACAAAATTTTATGTTGATCTAAGATGGAAACAGGTATTTATTTATTTTATTTTATTTTTATTGGAATTATCAAATTAACCATTTACAATAAGTATAATATTAAAACAAATGTCAAAAACTTTTGTCTTTCATTCACTGCCTAGTGCTCCCCAACTGGGATATACCCGTTCCAGGGCAAGCAATTTATATTTTTACATTTAAAACGAGGGTCGATGAACCAGCCGAACCCAATAATAATAATAATAATTGAAAATATACATAATAATAATAAATATTTATAAGAATAAAATTTTTATAAAAATTACAATATTATATAGGAAACCGATATACTAAATACATTAGAATACACATATACACACATACATACATATAACCACAATATATGTTAAGTCAACTTCAACTTATTTTACTACATCGATCATGGCATGGATAGATAAACGCTCTTCTTGCAACAGCCATTTATTTATTTTGCTTTTAAACAAATGACAATTGGGGCTGGTTTTTATGTCAATGCTTAATTTATTATAAAGTCTTGTAGCTATGAAAGAGTAGTGTCGCTGTCCGAAAGTCGTCTTCATCCTAGGTAACATTCAAATTATTACTCAGGAGTTGTCTAGTGGGTTTCGTGTTCGTAATAATGAAAGATTTATTTTGTTTGGCCACGAAAACCCAACGTAGTGCAGTTTTAATAAATAATAACCTAGCATCCAAAACTTGAGCCTGTTTAAAGAGTTCATTAGAAGAATATTGATATGGTTTGCGATGCATGATTTTAGAAATACATTTTTGCGCTGTTAGAAGTGGCGTCAGGAAGGTTTTGCAGCACCCACCCCACCCAATTATACCATAGTTAATAAGGGTTTCACATAATGCAAAATACACTATGGCTAGCGTCCTGCACATGCGATCCAGAATACTCCTCATCTGTTTGAAAGTATAACCAAGGGTTCTCACTTTCTTTGACACTGCATTGACTTGCTCTTCCCATCACAATTTATTGTCAACTACAATGCCTAGGTATTTGACTGTGGGGGATCTCTTTAGAGGTGCACAATTACAAGAGGTTTCAGAGTGACATTTGTGAATAGTTACGTGCATGGTGATTTACTGTTGGCTGACCCCTATTAGTAGGGATAAAAGTCATATATCTGGTTTTACTCACATTTATTGTTTGTATGAAAAGCTCCGAAAGTAAAAAAACAGTTAAAATTAATGTAGTTTTTCACCATTGTTTTTCGAAAAAAAAATATTTGATGCTTACAGTTACAGTTGTGGAAGAGACTAACAGTCGAGTATTGATCATTACTTGAGTCTTTACTCAACCAAGTATTACTCAGGTTCCAAGTAGTACTTAAGTATTGGATGCGTTCTATAGTCGAATATCGTTCATCTACTCAGCTGAGCAATATCCGAGTTGAGGGGAAAACATGGGGAAAATAAAATATTTCGTATTTTATTCGAAAACAAATTACTAATCTTTTATTTTACATCTAAAATTATAATGAAAATTTACAGAGACTATTTATACCCATTGTATTGTTGTTTTTCTGTTAAATATGAATTTAATCATTCATTATAATTCATAGCCGGTGATTTAAAAATTCCAGTTTGTTGTCGCCCCGATTCGACAGTTCGATTCTAACTTCATGAATCATCTATCTATTTTGATTTTTCACGTATCGCCCTCATATCGGCTTTTGAGTTTTATTTGGACTTCGATATGGAGAAAACCAATTCGCTGCCTTAGTAAAATAGGGACCTAACTCTAAATCGGTCGTTTCACAGTTTAAGTCATAGATAGACTCCTTAAAGCATCCTCTATCGATTGGTCTGTGTAAAGTAGTTGTACGATGAAAGAGAGAGAAAATACGATGATTCGGTCTCTTTCCCACTGGTTGATTTTGGACGTCACGTTAGTGTAACAAAGACTGATTCGGTTTTGTGTCGGCAAAGAGCGAGCATGGTCACGTCAAACGTTGGCGCATTTCGAGTTAAGCCTGTCTATTACCAAAACTTAAGGTGAGTTAAGATTATTTTTTTGTGAAATAAAAACCTTCATCTGGTTTAGGTCTTTCTATTACAAAAATGCTTGGAAGTTTTATGACTTAACTTATACTGTGTCTTTATTACACAACATTTATTATAAATATCGAAGACTTAACCCTAATTGTGTCTCTTTATCAAAAATAAACTGTAATATGTTATTGTCCTATTATGCTTTAGGTCTGTTTATAATTAAGTTTAATTTATATATTTTGAATTATTCATAGGTCTATTTTATTATTAGTCTCTTTTATGTACCCTGTTATACAAATTTAGAAGTTATTCTCATGAATTAAGTCCATTTCCTACTGAAAAACATGGTGATTTATTAGTTGCAAATGGGTGTCCACATGAAATTAAATTAAATTCACATTTTTAAAAGTTATAATTATTTATATTGGACTATTTTTTCCCCTGGCCTTTGTTACTGCGAATATTTTTTCGCTAATATTTTTGGTTGTTTTAGGCAACAAATCATAGAAGAAGAATAAAATGTCAAGAATCAAGAATGCACGCATTAAAAAAAAATTGAGAATTTAGATGCCGGAAAAACCAATAATGACAAGGAAAATCAGGTTTACGTAAATTATTCTACTTACATTAGTTAAAATGTGATATTTTTTGACCCCATAAAAGTAAGTGTCTACTACTCTATTTTACAATAATAATTTGTTAACTTCTCAAATCTTAGTAAATTTTATTGACAAACTTAACGAACGTAAAGCTTAATTAACTATATTTAATTAACAGTGTTGGCCTATTTTCGTGTCTTTGTCAAGAAGTAAGACAAACTAAAAGTTTTAATACAAATCAAAATAAAGATTGGCTGGAAAATAACGAAGAAGAAAACTGGGTTCGTGATACTTAATTATATCTTTAATTCTATCTAAAGTTATTATGTCGTGTTAATGACAACTTATTTTAAAGGAGACATCAGACACGACTGTGCAGTCTCCGCAAACAATGCAAGAAAATATTGTGCCAATACGATCCACTGAGTTTTTCAACATCCCAGCTCCAAATAAGGCTTGCCTGCAAGTAAATATCGAGGTACTTAATGAAAATATTTTTCAATCAATTTATTGCCATTAAGATATTTACTTTATATGTACAATATTTTATTTACAGGAGGAAATACGATCTTCTCAAAACTATCCAGCGGCGTTAACACCTTTAAAGAATGTTCAATTGAACCAATATGAAAATCAGTGCTTTCCTGATACTTGTAGCGACATAAGTCATATCTGTGCTACTTATAAGGTATTGATGAAATTTTTTATTTGTTTTAAACTTGATTATAATAGCATCTCCAGTTTTAGTTACTTATTTAATTAATTATTATGTTCAGGATGTGTCAGAAACAGCGTTTCAATTCGATATCGATATACCATCCATATCAGCATCAATACCACGAAATATGTCAAGGAAAAACTATGAGATCACACCCATTGATTCAGATGAGAGCGATGCGGATTTAAGTGACAATGATCCGACATACACACTTTGTGGCAATAGCAGTCAGATGATGCAGCCTAAGTCAAACAGAAGATCTTCATCCAGTGATTCTAATAGTAGTTCGTCATCGTCGACTAGCAGTTTGTCATCGCCCAATAGCAGCTCCTCGTCAGATAGCGTCAAGTCTGATATGCATGAAGATCAAGAAAACAATGATTCCATGGTGTCAAGATTTCCCGCTTCAACAGCAACGTCAAATGTAGAGGAGAATGGAGAAAATGGCATGGAACAGCTTATCAGATCAAGAAAACGTTCAAGGCACCCTTCACAGTGGAAACAAAACTCAGCTATACTAAAAAGAAACTTGGGACAAGCGTACTTAAGTTCAAATAAAGAAATTCTAGCTCGTGAAGTAAAGCCTCCCTGTTCTAGTAAATGCAGACTCAAATGCAATGACAAAATTGTAGCCGCACAAAGATTGCAGTTATTTGAGACATTTTGGGGTTTGGGTAACATCAACCTACAACGTTCATTTATTGCCTCTTGTCTTGTTCAAGTGGTTCCCAAATACAAATACTGAAACGTGGAAAAACCAAGAAATTCAAACCAAGCAATCTTTTTTCATATTGAAAATAAGAAGAAAAGAGTATGCAAAATCTTTTTCATAAATACTCTGGATATAACAGATGAAATCATAAGAACAGTCAAGGATAAAACAGATTTAAGTGGTTTCGTTCAGAAAGATTTCAGAGGAAAGCATGAGCAATATAAAAAACAGACGAAGAAATAATCCAAGATATGATTGATCATATAAATAACATACCTCGCGTTGAAGCACATTATGTCAGATCATCTACATCAAAAGAGTACATTGAGGGATCAAGAACATTAGCCAGTATTTATAGGGACTTCGAAAAAATTCAGAAGGAAAGAAATAGACCAGCTGGAAAATATCACAAATTTAATGAAATTTTTAATTCAAAATTTAATATTTCATTTCAAAAGCCTAAAAAGGATCAGTGCGATCTATGCTCACAGTATGTTAATTACAGTCAAGAGGCAAAAGAGAAACTGAAAAATAAGTATGAAACGCATATAAAAGAAAAAGAATTTTGTCGAACAGATAAATTAAGAGATAGACAAAATATAGATGAAAACAAACAGTATATTCATAAAGTGCTATCATCTTTTACGATTATTGAGATACCTTACCAATTAAAAGATAAATGGAGAAGGCGCTAAACATTTTATATTTGTAGATCACATTATTTGATATAGGTAATTTTATTGGTAAAATGAATGTAGGTGGTAATATTAACCTTAAAATGCCAGTACTTAGTATTTTAAGAATAGTACAAAAGTATTTATATTTAGTATTTTTTAAAGACTGTATAACTTTTGCTCCTATGGTTAAGTTAGTTGTTTCTATGGTTAAGTTAGTTAGGATGGTTTGATTGTGGTTATTGAGTAGTCGATAACCATATACAATCTTTTCTTTTGTTACTTTATTGTTCACCTATTTTATTTGTATTATAGCAACGTAGTGCTTTATCAAATTTGCTATTGTTAATAAAGTTAAATCGAACTTTTTACCTCTTTCTCTGTATACATACCATTTATTATTTCCTAAATAACATTTATTATTTCACCTTGGTGATTTCATACGGATTGTGATGTGTGGAAATTGATAATAAAGCATATTCTATATTCTAAACTGACTCATTTGTAACTAAATTATTTTAAAATATTCCAGAAGAAAGACCCATATTGTTTTATATCATATTTTTTTTCCACTTTTCTAAAATTAAACGGACTGAATTCGCATTAGGTCAATTAATATTGATAATATTTCAGAAAAATAATGGCACTATAAGGTTTGAGTCCCCAGCTTATAAAAATATTTCAGAATTAAAGTGACCTAAATTAGAACAAACCCTTTTTTCTATGAATTGATAAATATGTTTTTAAAAATTACAAAAGTATTTAATTATACCATTAATCTCTCATGTACTGAAAAAAACTTAAGTCATGATCTTTTATACAACAAAAGTTATGAGCATTTTAAGGTGGCGCCAGTGATTTGCAAAACGTTTTTTGGCCGTTGTGAACAATCGTGTTTTTGGAGTTGAGTCACTATTATACTAAGGCAGCGAATTGTGCCCTCGAGAGCGTGCTGCCGCACCACCGATCACGAATATTCTCTCAATTTCCTCCAGGTGTTAGAAACTCCGCCATTTCACGAAATAATTAGTAAATACAATAATATAGGTACACATGCAAAAACGCATATAAACGAAAAGTTTTGACAGCTCCAAGCCTTGGAGCTGTCAAAGTATAGTCAGATGGATACTCAGCTCTGAGTAATACTCGAGTATTACTCGCCTTCTCAATACTCGACTATAAAATGAAAACTGGTACTCAAGTATTACTCGAGTACTGCTCGGTACTCGAGTAATGATCGATACTCGACTATAGATTCGGGTGTAAGGGTGGTCGAGAGAACTAAGTAACAGTCTAACGGGGTCGCGTAATAGATTATTTATTTTTACCAAAAAGGGGATCGCGATTTAAAAAAGGTTGAAAAACAATGGAATAAAGTGACAGTCACGTGGATTTTTATTTATTTGTTTATTATGAACAATAAAATTTATAATGTTCAAATTAAACCCATAGCCATTGGCTCATCGCATATCTAACTGAGTAAAAACGCCCGCATCTAGGGATGCTGATATTATACGAAGGGCATTGCTTTTCTGCGAGTTTAATGGTAGTACATTCGGTTAAATCAGTGGTTCTCAAAGTGGGCCATAACGCCCCCTTGTAGGCGCTGGTGGCCTAGAGGGGGCGGTAAGGGGCCCAGAAAAAATGCTTACTAAAAAGAGAAATCGTTTGCATGTTACCGAACGCGAAGACTTGCGGCTGTTTTTGAGTAAATTCGAACCTGATATCATTGATTTTATAAAATCAATGCTGATATCAACTTGTTAAAATCATCAGATTCATCTTTCATTTCACATCAGATTCATCCTTTGTTTTAGTTTGAATAAAAGATACTCTTAATATTATAAAGTTGCGTTTTAATTGCTACCACTGGTAAAAAGTCTCGTTTAGAATTAAAGTAATGTATGTCATTGTGGTTTTTAAGATGTTGTAACGTAAAAAAAAATGGTGAGCGCTGAAAAATAATGGTTTTTTAAAGGCGGTAGACGAAATAAGTTTGAGAACCACTGGGTTAAATGAAAAAATCCTCACTGTATTTGGCGGTGTCGACTACAACCTTAACGGGCGAACCCATCACCCCAGGCTGGTATAACGATATGTAATCATTCTTTCAGCCGTGGGATGAGCGTAGAAGACTTAGAAACGAAGACAATCTACTGTCTAGCTCTTTAGAAGCCCGTTAGAGACCGACGCCTTACGGCGAGGCGCCGGGAAAGGTACCCAGCGGGCAGCCTCGCCTCTTAACTACCAGTTTTGATAGGATATCTCCGTCTGGATTTCTAATTAATTTCTAACTAATGTGTGAGTGTATGACTGTAACATACACTCACACATTAGTTAGAAATTATTATTATTACCCAATAATTGGAGTCATTATTATTACCGACACTTTTCAGGCTGAGTTTTTTTATTAGTGACATCGTTGTAGTGGGTGAATCAGTGCGAAAAAGTAAACAACTAATGATTAAAATGTGGTTTCGACCCTACGACGCATCTGTGAACCGAATTTCAAATCTCTAAGTTTAATATTTCGAGATTGAAGTATGGCTAGCGCGGCCCCTGGTGGAGAGATTACAACCGCAATCTTTTCAACTCCTGCCATGACCAAACGATGCCTACATGCCAAATTTCAGCTGAATCGGGCTAAGCGTTTGGGCGCTATGGTGGAGGAATAAAGACAGACAGACAGACACATACAAGTGCGTCCATAATACTTTCCTTGCCAGGAAAGTAAAATCGGTGTTGTCACCCTAAGACTTCCCCGGCAAGACTTCCCAGAATCACAGCGACGGTTATAGGAATGTCGGCAGATGCGCTATCTTAGTAAATTACATTGGAATTTATAACCATAAATAACATTTCATTTTATTCCGAGCAAAACCAAAACATTTGCGTTGTAGCGTAACGCCACCTAGCGGAAATCCAATGAACAAGCTTGCATTTTTCTTAAGAATAAAGAGTTTTATTATTATTATTATTATAATCGCACTTCGGAGTCTAAGCAAAGACACGAACCCCAGCCGCGGTTCATAGGTAGTAGTGCGCAGTGAAATAGGTACGCGGTAACAGATGACACTGGCCGTCCGCAAATTTAAGGTAATAAAAGACAATTATAGCAAATAAAAAAAGGTGGACCGGTTTCAACCACAGTCTTTTCAACACTTACAATGATCAAAATGATGCCTAAAATTTCGAGATGAACACGGAAATATCCATTTTGATCTCCCCTGAGCGAATGACGACCTTTTCCAGGCTGAAGTCTGTCTGTAAGTCTGTGTGTGTCCACGCTAAACGCTTCATTCGATTGAGCTGAAATTTGGCATGCAGGCATCATTCGGTCATGGGAAGAAGTTGAAAAGATTGTAGTTGAAATTTCATTCCACCAGAGGGCACGCTAGTCATGAAATTCGATAAGTATTCAGATGCTTATTGGACCGAAATCACATTGTGAAGTTTTGGTTAGGTTTTCATTAAATTAAAAATATTAGAAGAGATGGAAAATATTTCATAAGGGTAAGGGAGGATGGCTTAAAGGAGAATAGAGTTTGATTTTTTCAGTAAGGTTTTGAGCGGACCCATCATCAAAAGGAGGCAGCACTGAAAGAAGAGAGCAAAACTGGAATTCTTAGTGAGGCTTTGAATAAGCGGATTGTGGCAGTTGTAAATGCGTAGCTGTGTCTGAAAAAAAACGGTTGTGAGTTCTTTCCCATCATGTTATCAGTTTTTTTCTACTGGATTTTGGTCTATGATATTTTAACTGTGCTTGTTTTCCATTTTACTGTAGATTATTGTGAATTACAAATTAAACTAAATTAATTGAATTAAATGACACTGGTAGGACATCGTTTAATAACCTCGTTGCCTTTGTAACAAGGCAATATTACATACATAGTATTTTCCATATGATAAAATGGTTTCCCTAGCATTCCCCCACAAACAAACCGGGGGCTTATTAAAGAACTTTGTTAGAGTTGTCGCTGTGGAAGCGCACAAGGGTAGACTAGGTACAACTATTATAGAGCGCTAGTTTCAAAGGCCGCAGGCCTCCAAAACTCGATATTATGTGTGCCGTCTAGTGGGCTGCTCGATTGCCACTGCCCATCCCTATTTGCGAAAATCAAGTAAGTAGTTGCCCTCCTGTGGCCGTATTTCAATATAAAGTATGAGGGAAGGGGACACAACCGACAGCTATCAAATCGTATGTGTTGGAGCTTATTTGTGTGCTGTTCGAATAATATATATCTCATAATTTCAAGATGTATTTTTTAATTTATGTCTATGTTCCATTTTTACAAAATTCAAGGTAAATCTATCGTTAGAACTCCGACGCTTGTACGCAGTTGGACACACGAATTGAAAGTGTGATTTATCCCGACAGAAAAAAATATTTAGGATTTTACGGAGAACAGAGCTGATACACAATTGCAAAAATGTTGTTATGTACCTAAATTGCAAGTTGGAATTTATATGGCAACACGCTGTGACATTATCATCAACAAACAATTTAGTTTTCGGCTGGAATCTTTCTGTATGGAAACTACTGCATAAGTAATTAACTGGGTTGCATGATTTAAAAACAGTTTTTGGTTTATTGAGTGGCCTTTCAAAAGCATATAAAATCGAAGGCTATCGCGGTTGTTTGACATTATAAATAGGTTTAAACCCGAATTTACAGCGTGAATTTTGTAGCACCCAACGTTTCGGCGATGTTATCGGCAGGATAGACTGAGTCTACCCTGGACAACATTGTCTGACTATATTGCTTTCCTTAATATATTATATAAAGCAATCGTAATTAAAAAACGGCATCTATAAAAGTAGCTACCTATTGATTATGGTAATTTTTTGACATTTTTCGATACTGGATTATTTAGATTTTCTCCTTAATATACGTTTTAATTTTGACGCGCGACTGTCCAATGTCCTAAACTCCAATAATCCAAACGTCGAATCGGCGCAAGCTTCAAAACTATGGAGTTCTATTGATAGAAATCTATTGATATTAGTCTTATTTGTGATTTGTATGTTTATATTCTTAATTCCTAAATTTATTTTCTGACTCTTATTCCATTGCGTTGATTTTGGTAATTTAAATTTGAATACTTAAAATTATTTTTTAGAAATATTATTTATTGATTGATTCTTTTTGGTTTTCTTTGTATTAAAAGCAAATAATTTAAAACATCATTGGCTTTACTACTGGTATATGATATGCTTATACGTTATTTTTTTATGCTGTATGTTTTCAACAAAAAAAAAATAACAAAAAAATATATATGTTTGTAATTTCAATTTTTTTGTTTTTTAATTTTAATAATTTTATTCGTGTTATTTTTAAATGTTAGTTTAATCTCTTTTTAATGTGGTTTACGTAGAACTCTGTTTGGATGCTTTCTATTGTCTATTTTCTAGTTTTTTTATATTTTTGTTGTTGAATTAGGTGCCGACTCTTTATGTTTTCTCACTATTGCTGTTTTTTATATTTTTCCAGTTTTTTATATCTTTGTTATTGAATTTCTATTTTTTTTTGTTTTGTCATTAATTAGATATTTACAGATTTTTTAGTATTTTATGTGGAATTTGAAATGTAATTTTATTTATAATAATACTATTAGATATGTAAACCCAGATCATATCTATACCCAGATCAGGTTTTTGAAAATAAATTCTTACTTACTTACTCACTGTATGTGCATTTACACAAAGTTTTATGGAATGAATTTCAAAAGACCTGTCTAGTGTTGTAGAATTCTTATTTTTTATATTATTTAATAATTCTTTTACAAATTTACCACTATTTTTAATTAAATGAACATCACCCTGCTTATCTCGTACAACCTGAATAGCTGCTCTATGTAGGTAATATCGGTCGCAATGAAAGAGACAAGATGAAGATTTGCATTAATTCAGCAGCGGCGACATGGCGCAGCCTTTTCTTCTCGTTTAAATGACAAAAGGCTGCGACGTCGCACCGAAGACAAGTAAATAGAGGGTAGGTAGACGGGGAACGTACCCACTACTAGATTTAACCGAAGTAGACGCGAAATTGGATTCGGTCACGGTTTTTACTTCAAAGCTGGGATGATTATGGCGCTTTATTGATTATTACGTTACGGGATTCGGTGCTTTGGTTTCCTAGAAAAGCGGTGCCGCTATCTAGCGGCCGTGATATGACGGCCTTGATAGGATGGCCGTCTCGGTTGGCCAAAGCTGTGATTTCCTAGAAAGTGGTGTCGCCGCTGCACGACACACTCGAGTGGTGTCGTGCAGCGGCGGGAAATGGACAATTTAGACATAGCACTAATAGTATTTTTGGAAGATGAAGATTCGGAAGACGAAAAAAAACGTCTGGGGAAGAGTGGATGTTTAAAAATCGTACTACTGAGGATGCATTTAAATTTTTAGATTTTAATATCCTACTACTATTATAAATGCGAACGTTTGTAAGAATGTATGTATGGATGTTTGTTACTCTTTCACGCAAAAACTACTAAATGGATTTTGATGAAACTTTACAATAATATAGCTTACACATCAGAATAACACATAGGCTTTAATTTATAAAGATATATAGTTTTCTATCATCATTATCACAAATTTCCATCACCACGCGGGTGAAACCGCGGGGCGCAGCTAGTAATATAATATAGTTAACCGACAATTGTATTATTTTTAAAGTGGAACTGTTTTGTTTTTTTCCGACCACAAATTCTAATTTTAGTACACATGTGATTTTTGAAGTGTTAATACGATATTGTTTCACACATTTTGCTTTACCTGGGCATGTCTATACTCTTTTGATTTAATATTGTACAAGGCTTCATGATTTTTGACAAAATCAATTATTGTTCGTCATTTTCGCTCGTCCAAGTCACGTTTTCAGTCATAGTTTTCAACTGAATGCACACAGCTACACGGGAAAAACGTCCCACAAGAGTTAATCACTGCTATGACGGCTGTCATGCAACTGACACCACCGCTATTTGACGTTACGGTGACACTCGACGCTCTCTAGAAATCCTACACCTATGGCTTTCATAGACAACGTTTTGGTGACGTCACCCAACTCTACGTTACGGCCGCTAGATAACGGCACCGCTATTTTAGGCAAGCAATGTATAGTGTGTCAGACCTCGTAGTCGCTACAGTAGAGACAACCCAACTACAAATCGTGTCGACTCCGCCGATTCCTTTAGTAACAATATGCCAAATTTTCCTGGAATATGTAGGCCTATGTGTCATAATCATTTTGACTCTCGCTACCACTATTGCTTTCTACTGTTGCAACCTATCACCGCAATAAACTGATAAATAAAAAATCTGAAAAGCAAGTAAATATATTAAAAGGAACAAAAAACACGACTGCCTTCTAAATCGGTTCGAGGGTTTAGAAGTTATGGTGGGATAAAGAAACGAAAAACGCACATAGATGAACCCTGAATACATTACACCCCTTCTTGGTTATGCAGTCGTGTAGTAAAACAAGGCTTTAACAGATTTATTATAATACAAATATGCAGCTCACACCCTACCGCACTGCGTGATGAGCACCTCCACGGAGTAGTACTTTCGGTGCCATCAACAAAGAAATACCTGTCTACAAGACACCGGAATGCAGACCAGTCCCGCATTATCTCTAAGACGGAGTCAGCGCGAGATAGGGTTCTACTAAAGAGAGAGAGACAAAAGGACGCATTCAGCAGCAGATGGCGAATATCAACAGCGGCAGCAGCAATGTTGGCAAGGGAGCTCATCAGAACGGTCTAATGTCACGGTTTCTAGGACTCCACGATGGACGGTGAGCGAGTTGGAAAAAGGGCGATATCACGACGACGACAAGCGTGGGTCCCGCACCTCAGTCAGGCGTTCACCGGGTGGTTCGGTCAATGAGCAAACATTATGTGGTTCGGTCAATGAGCTTTCTTAAAGGCCCACGTCTTCCTCTGGGCAATTGTTTTTTAGTGAGGGATCATGTGAACCCATTGCCGCGGCTTTCGGGATGTAGCGCCGCGCCCTGCGGCATGTATTTCGCGAGGTAATCGATTAGAGTAATCGACTGTGTAGATAGGCGTATAATACATGGCATCTTCTGTGGCGAATGTCTGCTAATCTAACAGACTGAGAGGGTACTGTTTTCGTACTTCTGGCGGCCGAGTGTGCAGAGGAGCGAGTAGGAGAGTTAATTACAGACGAAGATATCCTTCCAAACCTGGTAGTCAGTGGGCGAGAGGCTTCCCGCTGTGTACCTTTCCCGGTGCCTCACCGTAAGGCGTTGGCCTCTGACGGGCATCATGGCTCAGCTAGACAGTAGGTTTGTATTCATCTCTAAGTCTTCTACACTCACCTCACTGGAGATGGAACGATCATTATCGTTAAAACTTCTTGATGTGACGGGTTCGCCCGTTGCAATTGACACATCCAAGAGGGTTAAATTCCTGTGAGAGAGTTTGTGTGAGAGTATTCATGTGAGACTGTTAGAGCTGTCGTTGAGGGTATTAAAACGCTCAGGAATTTCTGGAAACGACGTGGAAGGCGGTTCAGACTCCGACTCTCACCTAAGAGTCGCTGTTTTACCCTCTATTAGAGGGTAAAACAGCGCAGATGAGCATAATTCGCGTAGTTGCCAGGAAGAGCGCGAGTCGCGAATGAATCGCGTCGCGTCGTTCGGCAAGTTTGTCTGGCTGGATTCCACTCTGCAAGTTTTCATTGTGCGGCCACGCGAGGCGGCCTTATCTGCGGGGCACACGTCGCCTCGCGTCTCGCCGCTCCCCGGATAAATAGTTTGTTTCGTCGACGCAGATTTGAATCGCCCGCCGGAGCCACCTCCACTCCACCTCCATCCGCCAGAAATTTACTCCAAGTGCGCGCATTTGCACTTTAGAAACGGAATATTTTCCTTGTTGATCGTCGTGGATATCCTTTAAAACTCATTCGCATTCGTTTAGGTAAAACCGCGGTTAAAATTGTGTAAAAGAACTTTCCAGTGAAATCAAAATATATATATATATATATATAAATATATATATATATATATATATATATATATATATATATATATATATATATATATATATATATATATATATATATATATATATATATATATATATATATATATATATATATATATATATATATATATATATATATATATATATATATATATATATATATATATATATATATATATATATATATATATATATATATATATATATATATATATATATATATATATATATATATATATATATATATATATATATATATATATATATATATATATATATATATATATATATATATATATATATATATATATATATATATATATATATATATATATATATATATATATATATATATATATATATATATATATATATATATATATATATATATATATATATATATATATATATATATATATATATATATATATATATTTATATATATATATATATATATATATATATATATATATATATATATATATATATATATATATATATATATATATATATATATATATATATATATATATATATATATATATATATATATATATATATATATATATATATATATATATATATATATATATATATATATATATATATATATATATATATATATATATATATATATATATATATATATATATATATATATATATATATATATATATATATATATATATATATATATATATATATATATATATATATATATATATATATATATATATATATATATATATATATATATATATATATATATATATATATATATATATATATATATATATATATATATATATATATCTAAAAACTGTTTTTTTTATTTAATAAGTTTTTTCCAAAAAAAAATATTAAAAATTCCTCGTTTGCTCGTACTGATTCATTCCACTAATCACACTATGATTACTAATCGTATTAATCGTATTAGATACTTTTAACTACAAAGGCAATCAGGTAATTATTTATAATGATACATATATTTGAATACGTAATAAAATACTAACTTACTTTAGGACATTTTGACGTGAGAATTATCAATTGAGTCGTGAAATATAAAATTTTGTGGTCTCACGAATTCAAAATACAAGGATTAGGCATAGGAGAGAAAATAGAATAGTCATAATTTATTATTTATTTATTTATTTCATAAGCAAATCAACATAACAGTTTATACCAATCCGTTGATATGCAATAAACGCATGAATATAAAAAATAATAAAATTCTTACAAGTTCATACACAACATGTTTAAATAAGCATTAAATACAAATACAGGCATTAATAATAAAAAAAACTTGCAAACTTACAGTAAATAAAGAGTGAAAACAATTTATCTTATTCTGACATAAACAAGTAGCGCAATGCCCACACCTTAAAGAGATGCAGGCTGGCTGTAAAAATATGAAAGTCTGACGCTGTCGAACATAGCGCATTTATGTGCCGCAAAGCTCGGGTAAGCAGACTCCATCGACTTAGGTTGGTGCGCGAGGACGGCTCCGCAAATAGATTCTGAGTGCGAGAACGATTATAATTGTCCGGAACAAAGAGACAAACCTTCGCTAGCATGGTAGGATTATCAACTCTTCCCCGGATCAGCTTCCCCGGATCAGCTATAATAATATAATAAGTCATCAAAATGGTAAAAATTTCAAGCTCAATGTATAAAATCACAGTGGAAATTGTCAGTAACCTAATATTAGTATTCGTTGATATCATACATTTTTTTCTCAATAAGATAGTCTTTTAATTTAGACTTAAACTGGGGTATTCTCCTGTTTCTACGTATAATTTTATTTTTTTCGGGTTGATTATTATAACATACCATTGCAACGTAGTTATGATAACTTTTATTAGTCCCCTTTACTTCGTGGACGTGTACAGGGTTCAGCTGATCTCGATAGACTAGCTTGCAAATCACAAATAATTATGGGTAGCTCCGCTAGATACCCAAAAGTACACCCCTAACTATCAGCAGGTACACGTCTACAGGTATAAGCTCACGACGCTAACGGAGGAGTCAATAATGGAAGCAGGCTACATAAACATACAATTAAATGATACCCCAAAAATTCACACGCTTACAACAAAACCGGATATCTGGAAGCGAAGTCATTCCCGGGATACCGTGAACAAGCTAGTTCCGCCGAAGTCAAGCTAGTTCCGGAAGCATCGCAACGACTCCTGGCATCGCGGGAATAGCGATATCAGCTCATTTCGAAAATCGGATCCAGATTTCACGAAATTCATTGTGCATTAAACACATCACTGAAGGATGGACTGAGGTGGAGAGACGGCGTGCTACGGCTAGAGCGAGACCGGAAGCGGCACCGAAAGAAGCACTTACCAGATTTATTTAATACGACGTAGCAACAGTCCCGTAGCAACAAGTCTGCGGTCGTGTGAAGTGACTTACATTTCGGCTATCTGCAAATGCGTCATTGTACACGAATTAAATTAATATATATAAATATTAAGCCTTTTTATATTTGTGCTCGCAAACTTCCTTGAAATTTTGATCTGACTTTGTTATCGAATACACGCGACTTCCTCAATGTCTTCCCAGACCGGTAATCTTCGGTGCTCTTCGATATCGGCTTGTTTTACATTTTTTTCGTCAGACTAAGCCACAGCGACGCGTAGCCGGTTTTTAACACTAGCCGTTTAGCTAGTGTTAAATATGTATTGTATGTCAGTGGTGTATTTTATTTCCTCGATTCCTGTGTTGCTTTCCAGAAATGGTGGAGTTTAGGCATTGCACCCTCTGAGTACCTCCTCAGTAAATTGCAAGTATGATTTATACTTTTTACGCGCTTTTATATACTTTAGACGTTGTACGTTTTATAAGCTACACGTCATATAATGTTTTGAAATCGGGAAAATTAGCTACTTCAAGGAAAAATCGACTCGATTTAGTGAGACATATAATTTTAAGACTGCTAAAAAATATATATTAAATAGTTTAATTTTGTAACAGTTACATAATATATGTGATAGTTTAATATGAGTATATATATATTTACATATATACATGAATATACAGGGTGAGTTTTAATCAACCAGCATCTTTGAAGTTAGTATATCAGCACGTGTATAGAAGCAAATTTTGATAAATACTAAGCATTAAAAAAATATAATTTTTAAAATTGGAAATACTTAACTATACCAACAATGTTTGAGAACCGTTAAGCGCATATCGCCATCTAACAGTAGGTAAAATATCGCGAATAAACAATATTCTCAACATTTTTTCTACTTCTATAGCCATTTAGTGACGAAGAAGTCCCTTGTTTGGATTTAGGAATGCCCCTAGAATGTGTAACTTCCCTTCCGGGATGCAAAAGGTACGGCCGAGTTTTTACTTCACAAGTTTAGGGGAGATTGGTTGAATTAATAACTAATCGATTGATTTTATGTTTCAGAAAGAATAGTTGATTGGTTTTATAGATGTTTGGATGAAGGGTGAGTGTTTATAGATTAAAATGAGTCCATGTAAACCTACATCTCTGTTTGCAAGTCAAAGACGTTGAACCAATCTCGTATAAAGTAAATCTTTCCTAAACCTAAACAATGGACTCTTTCGTCAGTATGAATTTGGCTAAAGTGGTAGGAATAATGTTGCGAATATTGTTTATTCGCGATAAAGCTAAAGTAAACCATTTCTAAATCTAAAGTACCTAGAGACTCCTTCGTCACTATGTAAGTGGCTCTAGCCATAGGTAAAATGTTACGAATAATGTTTATTCTTGATATTTTCCCTACTGCTAGAGAGCGCAACGCGCTCAATGATTCTCAAACTTTTTTTTTAATAATTCGATTTTTTTCCAATTTTTATATCGATTCTTTATAATATAATCCTAATCCTAATAATAACGGTTATTATTTATTTATTATTTATTATTAATACGCTGCTGTTGGTGCCGGCAGGATCTCGTACTCCATTCACGATTCGCTTCCATTCTTGACGATTTTTTGCAACGTCTCGAGCATCGATAGCCGATAAGCGTTGATTAAGCCGATAAGGTCGTATTTGCCGATAGCCGATAAGGTCGTATTTGATGTTATTTAGCCAGGTTTTCTTCGGTGCCGATCGCTGAATTCTCCATTTTATCTGACGGTCTCGTTAAAGGAGTTTACGTGGCAAGCGATTATCGTTCATTCGGCAACCATGGCCGAACCATTGTAGTCGACGTTTTTATACTTCTTCTTCGATCGTTGTTAGTTGATCGCATCTTTCTCTAATGGTCTATCTGCCTCAAGCATGTCATTTAAATGAAGGTATTGCAGACAGCTCACTTTAAAAGGGTATTGTTTGTGCACCCATTGTCGTAAGTCGTCCCTAATCATTTCTGCACAGGTAAATCTAGATTGCTATATAGCTAAACTAGTCGAAATACGCGTTGCCGCATAAATATGGTTCGTTTACACCACTTCAGTAAATTCCAGGGGATTTCACCGGCGGTTCTAGCATTTAATGACTGCATTAACCCCTGGCAGTGGGATTAAGGCATCGCTCTAGAAAGGGAATTGCGTACGATACTTGCAAATGTATGTAGGTATGTAGAGCATAGCAGAATCATGCTTGAACGCAGAAATTATTATAATTTCTGGCATTTGAGAATTTGACAATCGACACCGCTAAGAGTGCAAGTACGTTTATAAGGTGAATTAATTTATGGCAATATGCTTGTCCAGTAGAGGCATTCAGATATTTAAAGGTTTACGGGGAAATACGACCAATATCAGTTATATTTTTAACCGACCTAAAAAAAAGGAGGAGGCTAACAATTGAATTGTATTGTATTGGTTCGAGGGGGTGTGGTGGGGAGAGATTGGGGTTAGGGTTTGGGGCGCTGGGGGGGGGGGGGGTTGTTTGCTTGCCGGGATAGTCTTGGGGTGACACAACCGATTTTTATTATATAGTATACCTAGTAGGTAACCTTTATGTTGAAAACTCCAACAAATTTTAAATCTAGACATATAGATTTTTCAATGTATAAGATTATCATAATATGCCCACAGTGTAATATGTGATTTAGGTACCCACTAAAAGTAGTACGACGTCGCAAAAATCGTAGATGCGACACACGCTAGAGAATATGAATATCTAGAGCTGTAAAGTTTGAAAATATGCCTTTGTTGTAATTTAATGTGAACGTTATGAAATATATTGATGATGGATTTCAGATTATAAAATTATTCAGGTTAAAAAAATCGGTTGTCCCCAATATATTATCGGCAAGCAGACAACCCCCCGCGTGGCAAACCCACGACGTGGCAATCACTTCTCCCCCCCCCCCCCCCCCCAGACGATTGGGCCAAGTGACTATGATAGCAAAAGTAGCCTATTTCAGTATTTTTTAGCATTTCCGTGGTACTAAAAGGGTATTTTTCTAAAATTGATATGGTGTATTTTCTCAAATACAGCGGGTATCTAAATTTATTTTTGCGTCGCTTGAATACGAGATATTCTAACCAATCTGTGTACCGAATTTCAATATATATCGGGACATTTTAGTGTCTGTCGGGGCGTCGGGACAGAGGACTCAATAACGATGACAGTCCCGATATATCGGAACGGATGGCATGATGTGTTTAAATTTAATTAATGTCATATTAATAATATAATCTTTATTTGGACCTAATTATGATACAAACAGGCGAGCTTATTGCCACGTGGCAATGTCTTACAACTAATCCAATTACAGTGGTAGGTACATGCGCGTATTGTGGAAATAAAAATTATTACGTTAGTCTGCATAAAATACAGACAAGTAACGATATTTAATACTGAAAATGCCCGACGAAAGGAAATTGAGGAGAAAGGATCGCACTAGAGTCTTGCACCATGGACACAGAAAGAGTAGGAATAGAAATCAGTATTATGACACGGTTTTTTTAGTAAACTGCCAGAGGCTGACCGAAGTACGAGACCGTGGGAACTTATTGCTTTAAAAACTCGTGGAGATAGAATGGTGTTGAATGGGAGAATACACGATAGAGGAGAGCAAGAATATGAATGTTTCTTCTTTGGCGTACTGGCAAACATATTATTATTAATTCATATTATACTAAATTTAAAGTCATGTTATCGACGTCTGTTGAGAAACTTACATAAAACTTCATTTTACCGCGAATTTCGGCTGGAAATAGACGATATATAGAAATGCACACAACCGATTTGCTGGATTTTTAGAAGTAGGGTGTTTGGCAGATAAACCAGCATATATTTTTTTGAAAGATTGGGGTGGTGGTTTGCAAACTGTAGATACTACATATGTGCCAATTGCCACGTCTTTTTTTACCCGAATTGCCACGTCTTTTTTTACCCGAAATTTTGCGGTTAAGTCATCATAACTTTTTTGTTTATGGTAGTAATAGCACGAAATAAATTGTATTGTGTTCTGCAATATATTTTTATTTTAAATAAATAATTATTTGACACAACTGGTTTCAAGAAATTTGATCATTTAAAAAAAAATAAAAGTTTTTTGAACTTAGCTTTAATTTTAAAAAGTTCAAAAAACTTTATTTAAACAAAAAAAGTAGTTTTTACCTGTTCCAATGGTATATATACTATAGAAAACAATCAGTATTTGGTCAAAATAAGAGATACTATTGTGTCAGGGCTGGACACGCACTCTAATAATTAAACCGACTTAAAAAATGCATTCAACGCATCCATCAGAATACAATGAAAATTATTTCGTGCATTTACTAGCATATGGTTATGACGACTTAAACGCAAAATTTCGGGTAGGGTAACAAAAAAAAAAGAAAAAAAATACCGTGGCTTTTAGAACATAGGATCTATGGGTAAAAGCTAGTAAATGACTTCCTCCCCGCCTTATCCCCCGGCTTCTCTGCCAAATATCCTATATAAGTGTACCTTTATGGTCCCCAGTAACCCAGTTTTGAGCTAATTTGACTTGGTTAATATGTAGACTCATAAAGACAAACATATGGAGCGATCGCTTTGTTCATCCCCCCCTCCCCCCTGTATTGAACGCTGACTGACATGTACAAATTAAACTTGAGCAATTCTGGGCAGTGACGGCTGGTACTAATGCGCCTCACTAAATTACAACAATCTTAATTTGTTTTACTAATAAATCGAATCCGTGTTACAAACCCTACTCGTTTTTGGCTTAGATACCTAATATATTAGTATACTTCAAAGATTAGATTAGGAATACGATTAATCAGCCCTTGATTTGGTTTAATACTAATGAATTATGTCTAAACATTACAAAATCAAAAATAATTCATTTTCGCTTAAGACCTGCCAATGTTGACTACTTAAATGATTTATATGGCTATTTTGAAATTGACGCCACAGAAGATACAGTTTTATTAGGGTAAAAATTGACAGTAAATTAGGTACAATGAAATATGCGCATTCATCATTTGGCCAGTAGGTACGTTATGTAGCTCGATATACTCTATTAAATCAATCAGAAGTCTTTGTGGTTTTGCAGCAGAAAAATCAGTTTATTTTGCGTATTTTAACTCATTATGGACTACTACGTTGGGAAAATGCCGCAACCAATAAAAGAATCTTCCTTTTGCAAAAAAGGGAACTGCGTAGCAGAGAGAAAACTGCGCACCAGGTAACGAGCAGGACCTCATGCAAAGTATATTTCAGTAAGGCATGGATAATGACTATGTATTCGGCGAGCATATACCAGTGTTTAATGTATGCTAGACAGAACCTCACAGTAACTGCATTTATTGCGGACATTCACTCGCACCGGTAGCTCCCTTTAATGTGTACCCCGAATACGACTGGCAAAAGAAGTGAAAATCTACTTTATAACTTAGCATTATTCTGTAATCTACTCCCTACCAGTGTTAAATAGCTGGAGGACGTAATATTCGAAAAAAATCAAGGAGACGCTGGTAGGCCACCTTTTCTGTGATCTGGCCGAATTTGAAGGCCATGACTTATAAAATATTGTGCCCTTTTAAATGACTTGTAGTGACTTGTAGTAGACTTAAACGAGTGTAGAGCCTTATTGTCTGGTTATTTTATTTGGTCTTATATTTGTACTTTAAGATTTTTAATGCATGGCGTAGCTTTATTTATAATCATTTAACATTTTAATAACAACCTGAATAATACGATGGGTAACATTTACCACGTATCTGTTTGAATTATTGACTATTTTTATTATTAGGTTTCTATTTTAATTAGTTATATTCATATTTATATTTTGACAATCTATTAGTTAAATTCCTGACTACCTATTACATAACATTACATTTTCGCCGTGTCCAATTGACGGCTAAAGACCGCTCTTGGAAGTGTCAAAATAATTGGGTTAGGTGTTAAGTTTCGTTACTACTCTTTACTGAGCATACATAGGTAGTCAAGAATTAACTACTAGATTGTCAAAATATAAATATCAATAATCAAAATAGAAGCCTAATATTTGAAGTAGTTAGTAATTCGAAAAGATACGTAGTAAAATTATTCATCGTAATATTCAAATTGTCAGTAAAATGTCAAATAATCAAATTAAATCTACGTTATGCATTTTAAACTAAAAGCACAGATATAAGACCATATAAAATAATCAGACAATAAGGCTTTCATTTTTTAAGTAATTTAAATGGGCAAAATATTTGAAAAATCATGGCCCTCGAATTCGGCCAGATTATAGAAAGGGTGGCCTATCAGCATCTCCTTGATGTTTTTTTTAATTTTATATACTCCAGCTGTTTAAATTTTGTAGGGACTAGATTATAGAATTTAATGCTAAGGTACAAGTAGCTTTTCTATATGCTTTTCTTTACATAGCTATGTACGTTAAGTAAAGAGTAGTAACGAGACTTACTACCTAACACAATTATTTTGACACGTCCAAGAACGGTTTTAAGCTGCGAATTAGACACATCGAAAATGTAATGTAATGTAATTAGTGTTATATAAGTGTGTAATAAAATATGAAATGGTTGTATAAAATATGTAATAAAAATGAAATGATTATTGCCCAATAGCTAAACATTTTGAAAGGTACTAAAGCTTCTAATAATAATATACGATGGCGTCTATGCGAGTGGCACTCGTGCTATTGTCACATTAGTGATTGCAGCACTGGCAAATATCGATGAAGTAGGAAATGTTTCGACTGCAATTCCAAACTCCAGTTTGTACACAAGGGCCGCCTGTGCATAACTCCAATACAACAATCTCAGTCTGGAATAGTTTTGTAATCTGTGCGATTATCACCACGTTATACGATTTCCGGGGTAACAGAGAACAAACCATCAGTTTTTTTTGTAATGAATTTTTATAATGTCGAAATATTTTTTCTCAGTGCCATAATATGTTTTGGCAACCCTTCTGCATCGGCAATCTGCGAGGAGAGCTGACAGCATTGTCCGGCAAAATTAATAGCAATTTATTTACTAATCTATTAATAACATTTATAATGATTGTTTTTTTTTACCAAAGCACTGATTGATTGTAAAAATCCATTATTTAACCAATGCTAGATACTGTAAAAAACATTCAAGTCGAAGACTATCGCGGTTGCTTGATATTATAAATAAAATGAAAAATAATTTAAAGCGTGAAGTTTGTATAACACCCTACGTTACGCCGTTGTCCAGGGTACGCTGGACAACGGCGGTTGCAATATTGCCGCAACGTCAAGTGTTACAAAATTCGATAATTAGTTCAATCTATCGCATTTTTCTATAGGCTGATTACATAACAAATATAATACGGAGAAATCAGAATGCCATCTATTATTCTATTTGAACTTTTAAAACCGTAAGTATTTCGCTGAAACCTGTATAGGTACCTAGTAAAGAATGGAAATCATAATGAAAAAAAAAAATAAAGTAATAAGAGCTATGATTTATATAATTACCAAAAAATATTTAATTTTGTTGTCATATATTGTTTTGACAATGAATTGTACTTTTTTTTGATTAGGTATTTTTATATTAAATTATATATTTTAATTAAATATTATTGGCCTTTATTTTTTTTCTTCTTACTTATAATTTTATTTTTCTTTGTATTTTAGTTTAAGTCTTTTGGCGATTTTATAATGGAATTGAGTTTTATTAATTTTTTGTTTTGTTGGGGACCATATTTTAGGGCAATTTAGTTTTATGGGCATTTTACTAAAACTTTTAAATAATTTATTGTAATATTAGTGTCCTGTATACCATAGAACGGGCTAGTCCCAGTTTGGCGACAGAATCAAATAAGCTACAGGTTAAGGTTTTTCCATTCGGTTTCTGTCATGTTTGTAAGCAAAAACAATGTTTTATAGTAAGTATTTCCTAAATAGAATAATAAATTTAAATTCGGTACTTATTTTTATATATATATATATATATATATATATTATATCTATATATATATATCATATATATATATATATATATATTATATATATATCTATATATAATATATATATATATATATATATATATATATATATATATATATATTGCTATTTATATATTATTTTTAATGCGTATTGTATGTGTATATAATTTGTTATTTATATTTTATTTTGAGATACGATACCGTAACTACGTGTTTAGAACGCCATCTATTGGGCTACTGGACATGACAAAGGATTAATTAATGTTCGGAACTATGAGGGTCATCTACAAGCTGCGTTTCGTAGTTCGTGGTTCATGAATTTTCAAGGCTTTTTTTCTTGGTTTAGCCATGTTTGCAAATGAACGATAATCGCCTGCCACGTAAACTTCTTTGGCGAGACCATCCGAGAGAACCCTGGCTAAAGAATATCTAAGACGACCTAAAGAATTAACGATTATCGGCTATCGAAGCTCGAGACGTCACAAAAAACCGTCAAGAATGGCAACGGAGTCTTTGCTCCATTCACAATCTCTTTAGATTCATCGGCACCGACAGCAGCGTATTGACCGCGAGGGCGACTCCCTCCCCAATCGCCGGCTACGGAATAAAAAATAAGAAGAAGCGTTTCGTAGTAAAATCGTAGCTACCGAAACGTAGTACGGCATTAGCAATCTAATACCTTATATAATCAATAATAATATTATATTGCCACATTTCGGACGATGATATTCCACATTAGCGTCGTTTGGAATATATAAATCGCGCGCAAACATCTTGTAATCGAAAATTTGCCATTTGAAGCTTACTTTTCGACAGCTCTAAATATCTAGGTCGCTGGTCAATGGAATAGAAAGTGATTTGCTAGCCCTAAAAAATAAAAATCGTAACTAAACTATAGGTAACTAAATAAGTCGTTACTAAATAAGTAAGTCGCAGGTCGACTTTGCACGACGAGAAATCGCATAAAGTGATACAGCAAATATACCCAGAAGACATAAATAGGTTTGCTGGCCCTTGATCATGAGGTGGGATTTGGGAACTCCGATATTGTTGTTCGATAGACTCGGAGTCACCGACTGTGAAAATTGACTGGAACTACTATTTCGAGTCGATGTGAGTTGCAGCGAGGATTGGAGAGGTGGCCAATATTTCAGGAATTCTGATAAGGTACAGCGAGGATATTAATTTCCTTGATAATTTCTGGCAATGTCTCTCTAGAACCTAGCCGCATATATAGGACGAATAGCTTTTTTAGCAGCGCTAAGATTGTTTGAACATCAACAGTCTTACTCAATAACAAAATGCCATATTACACAATGTTACGAAAGTAGATGAAATAAACTAACCGGGCCGCTGCCACGTCAGTAAGTTGCCTGATTTTTTTGACAATGTAGCCGCAGTGCTAATTGTTTTACCTCAATTAGATAATACTTAGGTAAGTATGAAATCGAAGCCTATCGCGGTTGCTTGACATTATGGTGCCGTTGTCCAGGGTTTGTCTGACAAGTAGACCTTAGACAATAATGTTGCATCATCGCCGAAACGGGTATTATACATCGCAACATCAGGTGCTACAAATTTAAAGCTATAAATTCGATTTTTAATCCTTTTTATAATTTAGAATGAGAAGAATTAACAACATACGATATTCAGCTGTCACCTCACTGCCTGACAGATCCCCGCCCTCGCATCTGCAATCGCTGCTAAGCCGTAGCTGTGTGCTACGACTGTCGTAGCGCTCGTAGCGCTCGTAGCTGTGTCGCGTAGGGGCGGCCTGCGCCCGTACATTCAACGTACACGGTTCCTTTTGTATGGGAGCGTGTCAACGTAAGCGAACCGTGCATCGAATTTGTTCCAACAAGTTTCGTGTTCTGTTCGCGTTGCTTTGCATTTTGCACTTTGCAAATATCCTTTACAATTGAGCCCGCGCAAATCGACACGTTTGGCGTAGATTTCCGCACGTTTTTCACATTTTTATTGTAATAGGCAACAACGAAAGAGTTTAAGGTGGAAAATAACTTGATCTTAGAAAAAATAATATTAATATATTTTTAGAAAAATTTAGGTTGAAAAGTATTTTGTTAACAAACAAAATGTATGTAGATGGCTATTTTAAATCCTGGTAAAAAATCGTTTTCAACAAACTATTTGCGTTTACGAAGTTTCTAACAAGGAAACTAATATTATTATAAAAGCAAGGGACAATATTAAATAGTACTTCGGTGTTTAGCTACCCTATAACAGTTAAGTCCATAATAATTAGAGTATTATGAAACAAATTGATAATTTACTGTATGTTTTTATTATTTTATTCCAGAAAATATTTGATATCATTTTTTTCCATTTAATTGTTTTTAGTAATTTACTGTAAGCTTATTTCTAAAAAAAATTATGTTTGTTTTGATAATTTTTATGGATATTATTTTTTTTTACTGATACTTTTGTAAATCATGATATAAACGGATACGCAATTATTAATTAAGCATGCGGAGTACGCATAAAATATTATACTTTATTTAGTAACAATGTAAAAATATTTGCGATAACCATGTATTATTAGAGTATTGTTTGTGTACCTAATATACTAAATAAATAAATAAATACCCTAGATTAAATTAAAAAAAAATTTGGGGATTATTTCTGTGCCGAAATTGGTTAGGCGAAATTTTTCTTCAGCCGACAACACCGCATAGCCGTTAATATAAACACGTTCATAGGTTAGCGAAATACAAATGCTTGGGGAAATTAAACATTTTAATTTGCGGCGTCGCACGATTAATATCGCGCTACGTACGTTCGAAATTTAAATCTTCATTTCGTTGTGTCGCTCGTACGAAATTTGAATGTTTAACGAGGAATTTTACAGCGACGTGCGCTTGCAATTCGATTTTTTATTTGAATTAGATGATATCTTTGGCTAATTGCCGGGGAAGTCTTAGGGGTGAGACAATATATTTTTTAAATAATATAGAAGTGGGTGAAATCAGGAAATCATAAAACGGTGCGTACTTTCAGGTTGGATTGAGTCGTCGTGTGTGCGTGGCGGGGCGTATACAGCAGGCAGGCAGTAGGGAGACGTGGCGCGGCGTGGCTTTCGCCTCCCAGGGAATAGTTTGATTTTCCGCGCCATTACCCCTCCGAATGAGGGGATTTGTTGTTGATGTCGTTGCCGGCACAACTTGGCCGCCCGCGCTCTTTGTGCGAATGTCGCTTTTTCACCCGCCCAGCCATTTGCGACCTTGCAAACCCTACATGCACCGTGGAAGCGACGCACTTGCACTTCGCATGCTAAGATAGTCTGTTTATCGGTCAACGGTAGTGGAATGAGGGGTAGTAGTCTTTCTTCTACCACTTATGCCGTTATAACGAGATGTCATCTTCTCTGTACTTGAGGTGGAGCTAATGGGCCTGTTGCAGTTAGACCCCAAAGAGCCATGTGTTAGGGTCAGCCAACACGGATCAAAAGCCATCCGGCAGACTCTGACCTGCGGGCCAGTTTACCCAAGGAATCGCCCTTCGGGCGTTCCTGGACGGTTTGCGCACAGTGAGGCATCAACCAATGGATTGTGCATTTCGACTGATATCCGGGGAGTCTAAAAACAGCTTTGTTTTCTATAGAGCGCAGGTAGTTGTTAACCCTATGGCAACTGCTCTTAAAACGATCAATCGGCTACCCGACACCGGGTGAACAAGCGGGAAAAGGATGCCGTGGTCCGCGATAGATTCAGTATACACCGAATCACCGATACGTACGACCTGGAACTTGTAACCAGTCCGGAGACAGGAGTAATCTGGTTGCAACTGGAAGTAAAAGCGCGAGTTTCGGCCCACTGGTGATTAACCTGGTTATCTCGCGGTAATGCATTGGCTCCTTGCGGGCGAATGGCGTAATTAGTCAGTGGACTGTTTTCGTCCCAGATCTAATAACAAGACACAACGATCTAATAACGTTAAAATTTCTTGAGGTGGCGGGTTCGCCTGTTGTAGTTGACAGCTCTAGTTGTGCCAAACGCTTACGAGACATCCACACGCTAGCGAGCTATCCAAACGTTCGTACAAGCCGTTTGTGGCAAGCGTGTGGGTGTGGATGCAGCATAAACGTTTCCGTTCCCCTGAAGATATCTACGCTGTGTAATTGCGGGGCGTGCCCTTTCTTGTAGAGACACGATTGCCACAATAACTGAACTCGTTAAGTGGGCGCGCTCCTTCCTATACTTGGAGATTAAGCCGCCGCCGCAGATCTTGTGCACTTCAATTATAATTAAACTAGACACCGCTTCTCTCCCTTGAAATAATTCACGCTCCAAGAACTCGCAATGGGCCGGCGCGCGCCGAGAGTGAACTTGTACCATTTCGTCGAATGAACTTTCGAAAGTTGTTCCCGGCTTGAGTTCCTTTAAACGCGCATATAAACAAAATGGACTCGTGGGTAGATAGATATACTCACACTAGGCGCGGCATTCTCTACTAGGTGACTGACCGTGCCCAGCTCGTACAGAATACCATGATTTTATCTATTATTCAAATCCCTTCCAGGTTAAGTCCCTCTTCGAGGAGGCTACCGGATGGGAGCGGAACCGCGAGTTTCGCTGACATATCAAATCACAGTGGGGCGGTATCAATTAAGCGGCGAATCCGTCACCCCAGGTTGGTATAACGATATATGATCGTTCTTTCAGCTGTGGGATGAGCGTAGAGACTTAGAGACATCCACAGTCTACTACCTAGCTCCGCCAGCTACCCTGTCAGTGTCCAACGCCCCTTACGCTAGACACCAATAAGTACTCAGCGGGCTGCCTCGCCCCTGACTACCAGTTATGGCGAGATTTCACCGGCCTCCCGACAGTTTACTAGTTCGATGTCGCTTACGTGGCCCTCTAACTAATATAAGCGGCGATTCACCTCGAATCATCGCGGACGGAGGCATCCTTTGCCCGACTGTTTACGCGGGATCGGCTAGCCGATTGGTCATTTCAAGAGCGGCTGCCATTCGATCAACAGCCACCTTCGCTCTATAGAAAACAAAGTCGTATCCGGACTCTCCTGATAACCAGTCGGAATGCACAGTCGATTGACTGACGCCACACGATGCGCAAACCGTCCAGACGGGCCCGAAGAGACCGACTTCCAGGGGAAACTGACCCACAGCGTAAAGCGTCCTACCCAGGCTTAAACTTCTACTTGTAGGCTAAACGGGTCATAGTGGCCTAACTGAACAGGGTCCAATAACGCTCACCTAATAAAACAGACAGGCCACCAGGCACAAGTGGCTTTAGCAGTTGTGAGAACCTGTAAGCACTAAAATCCTGGAAGAGAAAGCGATTAGTATAAAAAGTGGATTATATTGACAAGGTGCCGAGCTCCTTGTCAAATTGAATTTATGGTGACACTCTTTAATTAGTACACAGGCTACCCTCCACGGATTCAAACGGAATGAGTTTTGAATTTCCACGGATTCAAACGGAATGATTTTTGAATTTATTATTTGGGTTGAGATTACAATGTCAAACAATACTTCGGTCGAATTTCTGTATAATACTGTGTAAACTCTTATAGAAACTACCTCTCATGTTATAATTCGTTTGCTCCACCAGAAAGCAAATCAAATTTGCCCCGTGCCGTATTGCCACCAGCGCCAAGTAATCGATTCAAATACAACTATCGCATCACTCTTAGGAACGAACATCGTTGTAAGCGGGAGCGGGTCTGAACAAGCTCGCCCGCTCAACAGTCTGAAATAAACTGTCCACCAGACAACTACTCTGTGTTTTCCCTCTACGCAATGCCTACGGTAGAATCTATACAAAACACCGTAAACAGTCGGTACCTATGCCAAACACCGCAAACGGCGGTCGATAGTAATCTACGCTGAGCCATACGGCCGCGGTAAAGTGTTAAACTGAGGGTAAACTCTACTTAAGAAATCCGAATAACATGGGTAGACTTATTTAGTGACGTATTTTTGCATTAGAATATTCCAAGGATTCCACCGATGTTTTAGTGAACGTTTTATAAAATATCTCGGTGTACTATATTCGCTATGTTACCACAGAAGACTTAGGACAAAACAGTCCACCGTCAAGCTCCGCCACAAGCCAGTAAGAGGCCAACGCGCGCCTTATCCGCGAGATAGGCAGGTTTGTTACCCAGCGGGCTTACACTCACGCCTTCACTTCCAGTTGCGACCACGTTACTCCTATATCTCGACTGGTTACGAGTTCGAGGTCGCTTGCGCGGTCCTCTCCCTTACGTAGCCTTTAAACGGTATCAACCGAATCTATCGCGGACCACCGCATCCTTTGCCCGGCCGTTCACCCGGAATCGGGTAGCCGATGGTCGTTTCAAGAGCAGTCGCCACAGCAACCACCCCCGTTTTATAGAAAACAGTACTGTTTCCAGCCTCCCCCGACAGTTAGTCAGAATGCGCAATTGATTGGCTGACGCCGCACGGTGCGCAGACCATCCAAGAGCGCCAGAGGATTGACTACTAGGGGAAATTAGTCCTAGGCCAGAGTCCTACCCGGGCCCATTAGCTCTCAAGAAAACCCCACAGTAAAACAAAGGATTACAACGGCTCAGGCGCCAAATCTTACCTGTCATTCGCACATTAATCATCTATCTCTATCTTACTTATCGGCCGATTATTTTTCATTCATAAACTTACTAACCGCTTTAGTTTCGAGAAGAGAGAAAAGTACTCACTCGGCACTATGCAGTTATTTTTACTGTTAATAAATCAAATTGATATAGGTATATAGTTTGCGATATTTTCTGTATATTTTAATTTTATAAATTATATAAATAACTATATCGGTTATATGCATTGAAGTAAATAAGGTATTTTACCAAAAAAGTGCAATTGTTGAATAAAATATTTCGGAATTTTAACGCTCTATGTTTCAAAACAATTAATGAAATGTTTCACTTGTAATAATATTTCGTTTGGAATATGTGGCAATGTGTTACAACAAACTTCGCAAGTGGGTACGAAATTAACCCATTGTCCTTTCTTAGGAATGAAAACGTCAAGAGGATATTGTCTAAATGGTATACGTTATCAGCTCGCTGTCCGCATCGTATTATGAAGGCAAGCTGTACGAGAGATACGATATACAGTGGTCTAAAAGTGCGTAGCATGGTCTATTTTTAACACGCTTTTATTAGGTCGACCTGTATGTAATGGAACTAGGTAACTATGTAATGGAATCTAAGGTAACTAATTTAACCATCTTCCAAGGATCGTAGCGTCATGAAAATTGGCAGCTGTATGTAGTTCTGATGACAATACAATAATATGGTACTGTCGAACTGATCTGATGATGGAGTCGGAAGATATGAACTGGAACTTCATGCTGGAACTTCATGCTGGAACATCGTATCATAGCTGTGTTTGGACTTGTTAGAAAAGTCTTGGAATGAACTTTGACCACGATTAGGTTTCAAGGTCTGATGATGAAGCCGGAAGATAGGCACTGGCATTCCATGATGGAATATCGTATCATAGCCGTGTTTGAACTTGTTAGAAAGGTCTTGTAATGAACTTTGACCACGATTTAGTTTCAAGATCTGATGATGAAGCCGGAAGGCAAGAACTGGCATTCCATGATGGAATATCGTATCATAGTCGTGTTTGCATTTATAAAAGCATGTTTTTAGTGTTTTTTAACTATTAATTTATTATTCTGCAACTGCAACTGCAACCGTATAAAATCGAAGACTATCGCGGTTATTTGACATTGTAAATAAAATAAAAACGAATGTACCGCGTGCAGTTTGTAGCTCCCGATGTTTCGGCAATGTTGCAACCGCCGTTGTCCAGGGTAGATTATCCTTCATTTTCATCCTATTCATATTAGTCTGTTCAGTATCTTTGAGTGACAGACATACACCAGAAGTGTGCCAATCCTATGTTTTATAAAAAACTACCCTCTTTGTTCGGGACTCTCTTTTGTTTAATCACAGAATATTTCAGAAGTTTATTTGAATTCAAATATTTAAATTTTGATAATTAAGTACCATTAATGAATTTCGCCTTAAAAATGGTAATTCAGATAACAATATCAATATTAGCATGGAATCTAATAAAGTTTAGGTCGTTAATACCACCAAATTTCAAGGTTTTATAATAGAACAGAAATTTAACTGGAGTCCACATATCGAAAAGTTGTCAAAGGTACTATCATCTGCTATTTATGCCATCCGAAAAAACAAATTTCTGGCTAGTGAGCAAGCCGCAATGACCTGACATACTATGCCTGCTTTCATTCGAAGATGGCTTATAGTGTGGTAATGCACCAGATAGTCATCGTATTTTTATACTGCAAAAGCAAGCTCTCAGAACGATATTTGGGTTAAAAGAGATGATTACTGTGCTCGGACCTTTAAAAAAAAGAGTTTTAAATGTGTATTTATATATCAGTGCTTAATTTATGCGAAAGCAAATTTTAATAACGATGAAAAGCATTCGAGTCTGCATGAACATAACACACGAAATTAAAATAATGTCGTAATTCCTAAAGGGCGGCTTTCTTTACACCAAAAATCATTTTTATATTTGGGTTTTAAATTTTTTAACTTGCTGCCCTCAGAAATTTTAACATTTAAAAGGTTGCACTTAAGAAATGCATAAAAAGAAACCTGCTCTCTATAAGTTTGATAAATTTGATAAGGATGTCTTAAATTTTAAAAGAATATTTTACCACTTATCAAATACAGACGTGGCCAATTCATTAGACTCAAACGAAAAAGTTGTGGTTTACAAGGTTTATTTCTAAGCAATTCCAAATTTATAGGACAGTAATAAAAGCTACTACTTAGCATGTATTCCTTTACCTTCTACTAGAGTTTTGACGCACGTTGTCATGGAAAAAAACAAGGTTTGGAACATGTTTCTGACTTCTTCATCACGGTGCCATATAGAGTTGAGTTTTACGATGTGCTGAGTCTTGGCTGTTTTTCGTTTTATTTTCTTTTTTTTTTTGACAATTGACCACAAATTCTGAGTGGGATTCATTCCGGGCTGTTCCCTGGCCAGGATAGCACAGAAACTTGGTTATCAGCCAAAAAATTGGTGACTTTCTTAGCTTTGTGGCACGTTGCACCGTCGTTCATGAAAGTTCCATCTTTTTCAGGGAATCACTGATCCATTTAAGGCAAAAGTCGTTCTTGGAGTACTTTTATGTACTGGTCTAGACGCATGGTTGCTTCTACACTGTATAGCCTTCCTGGTCCCTTCACAGACATTCAGCTCCACAACATGACTAATGTCGGATGCTTCACACATTGCTGAATGCAGTCGCTGTGAAACACTTCCTCAGGCTGTCTTCGAACGTACTGAGCAGTTTCCTCACTAATGGAAAATATTAATTCGTCAATGAAGCATACCTGAATAAAAAAGTTGCTCATTATGCCCCAAAAAATTAGCAACACTCTGTCCTGGATAGTAGATTGGTAGAAAAAAATATTTCAACCAAAGTGGTGTGCGGTATTTTTTTTTTCATGATTTATTCAGATATGTAAAATATACATTTGGGTTTGTTACCTTGCTCCAGTCTTCCTCTGATTTATTTGCATGTTCACGAGCCTAATATAGACGTTTTTTTTTGCCATGGCAGGTGTAATCTTTGTCTTTTTTCTTGGCCGCCTAGCTTTCAGACCACTATCAAAAACTTTACGGCAGATTGTTCTGGAGGATACATCGATTCCATAGTCTGCCATCTTTTTTTTCAGGTTGGCTGAAGTTGCTTCCGGTTCTTGCGGCATAAATTCATCAATGTTCTGGTCGATCGAGGGGTTAATTTGGGATTTTTATAAGTTTTCCCCACTTGATTATGATTGTACTACTTATCACTGTCAAGACTCACTTTGATTCGGCTCACAGTTTTTTGTGAATCATTTTTTTCTGGGCGATTTCTCACTGTAAAAGTGTTTTTTATTTCGGCAGAATTATTACAACAGTAACTTTTCGCAGAGACAAGTCTTTTTTTCGACCCATTTTCGATTTTCGGCGATAAAATTATAAATTTCACCCTGAATACGTTACTTGGTATAAAATTGAAAATATCTTGTAGATTTTAGCCCCAAACATTTTTTTATATCTAATTCTGTCAGTATCTTAAAACAATATTCAAAAAGAATTATTAAAGTCCGTCCAAAAACACTTTAAACTCATCTAAAACAATACAATTGAACTGAAGAGGTTTTGTGTCAAACACCTGTCATGCATTTATGGGTGTTTCCAGTAATTTAAGTTGCATTATGTGTTGCAAGTACTTAACAACTTAAGAGGACACATTGCCGATTCTATTGAGCCGACTTATTATGAAATCCATGTTGTAAGAAAAGATTATATAACAATTATTTCAACAAAAGTAAAATAATGTTTGGTGAGTCTAATGAATTGGCCACGTTTGTATATTTGATTATTCTCGACTAAAATTAAATTTGTTCTGTATTTTGTTCATTTTGATTTTCTTGTAAAGCTTATTGTTTATTGACTGATTATTAAATAAAAAATATTGACATATTTTTTAATTATATCGATAGATAATTAAAAAAGAAATGTTGGAGATTGGCGATTGCAGACTTTTTGATTTTTATAATTAATCGTAGGTGCCTTGCTTTTGCAAAAAAAAAAAGTATATGTACACGAAATGAAGTTGTACATAACTTCGAGCAAATGTAAAATGACGTGTTCCACAGTATGTACTATTATTAGAACAATATGACTATGAGTATTACTGTTGTATGATTAACTAAGAACAGTAAAGGAGATTAAACATCCTCCCTGTAGGATGCTAGATCTGAGATCAATCCTAATGATTTTTTACAATGCTTTCTACTATGCATAAAGTATCTACCTAATACACTAAAGTTTGCCGATCTACCTTTAACCACTAACGTGTTGATTCGTCCGCTCATCCGATGAATTCAGGCGAAAGGAACATCCTGTGGCGACGCGTTTACACGGAGCAATCTACAGTGCAGTACATTCCGGTGTATGTAGAGTATATTACAGAGAGCTGGCGGCACAACTCCGTACACAACGAACCTGGCAGCGACGCAGAACAAGGCAATGCTAATAGAAATTCTGCTCTCCGTGCATTTGTATGCGAATGTTATTCATCGCTTCGAAATGTGCAATCATTTTGAGGCAACATTTTCAGCGGTAGAGATATATGGCTGACGTTATTATATGGCGATGTTTATTGTTAGGTGCAACCTATTTTAACCTTTACAATTCGTTTATAATATAATAACTTATTATTAAAAGCAGCCATATGATAGTGGAACTTAGTACGGTCTATCCTAATTGAATGCTTTACAGAATTTTGTGTTTGTGTTGATGACCATTGCAGAGTCACCTCGTCAAGAGCCAACCCTGGGTGCAGCTGCCATGCCATGGTGAAATTTAGAACGGGCTATCATAATTGAATGCGTATACAAAATTGTGTGTCTGTGCTGTTGACCGTGAAAGAGAAGCCTCGTCGGAGAGCCGATCCTGGTGTAGAATCAGGTCATGCTCACTATAAAAATACATTGTCATCGGAACTGAACCAACATGTGAATTTCAACTTCATAGGATAAGAGGAAATGGTTCTAATTCAGCTTGCAAGATTATACCTCAACAACCATACATACTAACCAACATTGCAAGGTAAATAAAAACTTGTAAAAAGGTTTAAAAACCACACCAGTCTACCCTGGACCAGTCTACGCTGGACAACGGCGGTTGCAACATCAAAGAAACTTCGGGTGCTACAAAAATCATGCGGTAAATTCATCGGTAAAATCCGCGATAGTCTTCGATCGTTTATAATATTTTTTTATTAACTACAATGTATACATTAGTTTTTTTTTCATTTTTACAAGATCAAAGGTACTATCGAAACAGTGGTAAATACACACGAACATAATACCAGGCAAAGAATGGTCTTGAAATTACCCAGGCAATTCTTAAAATATACGAGTATACAAAGGAAGTATTTTTCTAAGGACACATTTATGTATAACCGGTTATTTTAGAGCTTTAGAAATATGAATTATACATTAAAAACAATCGATTACGGAGGTTTTTATGATATTGAGGAAATTATAAACGATTTCCAAAAATAGGATTTTTGTTATCTGAAATAAATAGGTATGCTAATTCTAGGGGTCTTATTTTTTTTCAAATTGATTACCGATACTTTTCTCGACATTGAGATTAGATATTGATTTATTTTCTACTAATTCTGTTATAATTAGCATCCTTATCACCAGTTTTAGTGATTATTCTTTAAATCTCGTGACTATTTTGAAAAAAATAATTTTTTAATTATAAAGCTTTTTCTGATTTTTAAAAATTAATTGTTTGTAATTGCAACATAATATTATTTTTTTTTATTGATGTATACATATTAATATAAACAAAATGTCCGAAAGTTATTCTCTTAACCATTTTAGGTTTAATAAATGATGGAGTAAATAAAAAAATCGATTGTGTCACCCTTCATCAGACTTTCCCGGCAAGTAGCTAGGGATTTATTTCATCTGAATATTTATTTCACAAATAAAGTCAATGAGCAGTTGGCGAAAATTACTGTTAATATTCGACGCTGCGTGCCAAATCATGTCTGCACGCAAAGATCCAGCTCAATCGTACGAAGCGTTTAAGCGCTATCGTGGAGGAATACACACAGACAGACAACCAGACACACATAGCCACAATACTTTCTTTGATAGGAAAGTAAAAAATCATTGTAATTAAATGCTTATTTGTTTCGTTTGAGAAATGCCGTTGGAAAGCTCCTGATTTTTTGTTTTATTTACACCTTAGTTTGTTTTTATATATGCTCAACTTTTCCAACACCCTGTAAAGTTTATAAAAAAAATAAATGAATTACGTATGCACTATGAACTATTGGGCGATAGAAAGCATGACTTCATATTTTTGCGTATAGCTCTAAAGCGACATAACAAAACCAATGGATTTATTTTCAGAAAAATATAACTATTTTATGTCATTTAGTATTTATTCGTGTACATGACAGATTGTAAAAATATCCCCTTGCCAATCCTCTTTGAGTATGAAACCAACGCCAAAACCTTTTACATTTTAGATTACAGAGCCGATATTATTGAAACCCCAATCGGCTTACAACAATAGGGAAGCACTCATATAATTCGCTAATTAGGTTAAATCCGTATAATATAATATATAGCACGAAATTCAGCCGCGTAATTATAGTACTATGTTACGCCGGCTTGTAATTGAAACAGTTTCAAATTAGTTTTACATGAAGCGCGCGTTTGGCGATACCTGCGGTTAATATACCACAGAGCCAACAAGGCAACATAGCGTTCATTTGATCGCAATTTGTATATTTGACATCTTATTATCGACGATAGCGGAGAAAGTATGTTTTATTGACGAGCGCCACGACAGTTTTTAATTTCCAGCCCCACCAACCGACCAGGAGAGAAAGTATTCAAAACGAGCAATATTTATTTTTTTTGAGATCATGACCGAAATATTAATTTTGAGCCCTTTTCAGACCATTAGAACCATTTCTAGGTCGTACTCTGCCTCTGTGTCTGTGTGTATTCCTCTACGATAGCGCCCAAACGATTAATCTGATTGAGCTGAAATTTGGTATGCAGGCATCATTTGGTCATGGCAAGATTTGAAAAGATTTTGGTTAAAATCGGTCTACCTATTAGCACACTAGTAATATATTATCTTCAAAATATTCGACTTAGAAGCTTGAGGTTTGGTACACAGGTGGCTTGTTGCCAAAGACGTAACTACCCCCCTCCCCCCTGTGGGGCACAGGGGGTGCGTCCCCCCGATTTATTTTGAGTCATAAATAGGTATAGCCGAGAAAAATGAGAATCAGGCAGAATTCGCGACTTACGTACATTGTTAGGCATGTATCCAAGGGAGAGGGGGGATTAGTTGAGATTAACCCCCCCCCCCGAAATCCAGCGTATTTTCGTTTAATTGTACGGGCAAATTCAAATTTGGTGGGTGCCTCGCGCGTTGTTTCAATGAATGCTCCCCCCCCCCCCCCCGACACTGAAGTCTGCATACGTGCCTGCTTGTTGCGCCGAAATGTTGTGAAATTTTGGTTGGATTATCTTATATACAAGCTGCACTAATAATATTTAAATTCCGCCATAAATTTAAATCAAATATTAACTCCGAGCCACCCGAGGCTAGCCGAGAAACGAACCGCGCTGCCAGAGGCGGTTGTGTAACTGTACCCACACGGATTCTTCCGTCAGCCGAGAAAGGGTACTCATCGATTTTATTTATGAAATTATTATTCAGATGAAATCAGTCCTTGGCTTCTTGCCGGGAAAGTCGTAGGGTGACACAACCGTTTTTTTCCAGAACGGTGTTTAATGTAATAAGATTATTGTACTGCCTCTTTAGTGCAATTTAATCATAATAATAATAATTTTCGAGGATATCAGCGTCGCTTCAATGTTCATCCGTCTACTGAGCCTACAGGCATTTTTATTACGTTAATCGACTAAACGTTACGAATGACTAAATACCAGAAGCGACATGTCTATTTCTTTCCGAGTTTCTTACATTTTCGTATTGTATGTATACGGCCGCGAAGTCCATGGGCCCTATTGCGTTTCTCAAATTGCGTCAACTAAAATCGGAATTAGTTCATGCCAGCGAGACAAGGCAATACGTTAGAGCGGAATATAAAACGAATGTTTGTCATTTTACCGGCCGAAATTTACAAATCGAACATAAATCGGCAAATCTAAGACCCCACGAAATGTTTTCAAACTAATTTAGATGGTTTATGTTCGGCAGGTAGTTTTTGTACGGGAAAAGATATGATCGTTCATTTTATATTCCACTCTAACGCACTGCTCTGTCTCCTTCGCATGAACTATTTTCTGATATTAGTTCACGAAGAAACGTAACCGAGCCCTATGTTAAAATGTATCATGTCCATCAAATACAGTAGGCGCTCCTAATTGCCGGATTATTGAATTTATATGGGAAATAAAGCATTTATGTAGGTATATTTGTCCAACATTTTGTCAAAGCGGCGCTCTGTAGTCCGGTAGTCAAGAGTGTAAACTGCCGGATTATAGAGCGGGTCAGCTAAATCGCCAAATGCCGGACTACTGGGTGTGCCGGATTGGCGAGCGCCGGATTACCGAGCCTACTGAAGTTACAAGTCAATCGACAAAGAAAAATGTTTACATCAATTATATGGCATGTGTTGTTTAAGCATCTAGCAATTCACTTGACGTATAAGAAAATAATATATTATTGTACTTTACTAACTATAGTAGTTGCACTCTATCAGCCTCTAATTTTAGGGCCGAAAAGGGACACTTATTAAAACGCTGTAGTTGACTGTCCTGTCTCCCTTTGTGTATGTCTGTCTGCATGTCTGTTTATCTGAATGTAACAAGAGCAGAACCCACTAAACTGATCTAATTGTTGCAGTTTGGCCGCTAAGACCCATTTGTAAGGTTGGCCAAACGCATGGATCAACACCCATCCGGCGGCCTCTACGCAGAAGTGCGAGCCCAGGTAGGACTCTGGCCTGAGGGCCAGTTTCCTTTTTTAAAATCTGTGACCATTGCTGCTGTATTGTTTTCGCCACCTACTATAGTTCTGCGCTTAGCCTCGTGTCATTTAAGAACCGCAACAGGCGTTTGGTGCCACATTGTTTTATCTCCTCAAGTTGGACGTAAGGACCACCAAAGTAAGAATTATTTCATCCACATTTCCTTTCCATATACCTGAAGACCCCCACCCTGGTCCATCAGGCATCAAAAGAAGAAAGACGACGATGTAGATGAGAGGGGCAAAAAGAAGGGGTTGAGTGAGATTTGGTAAAAAGAAAAAAAGAGTGGAGGGAAATATGGAAAGGAAAAGTGGTGCCTAATATCTGGTATTTTCCTTCTGAGAAATAACTCCTTAGAAGAAAACATTTTTTGCTCTTTGAATATAATACGAATTACAGTTTTTTGTGCGATATTAGGTCTATTGTAATCCAATTTTAGCCTTTAACCATGCTTTCCACCCCAGAATAGCATATGTTAATATAGTTTCAGATATAACATACATATGGTGGATGTCGAAAACTCTTCAGTCGCAACTCTTGCAACTGTTACTTGTAAAGTGTTTGTCTTGCGTTGTCGTTCTGAAGCAGTAGCGAAAGACGATTGACCAGGCTCCGTCGTTTGCTCATTGTTTTCAGTTCTTGACAGGACACATTTGCGTTAACAGTAGTGTCAGTCCGTAAAAAGCTGTAGGTAACGCAAAACGCCGGAATAAGACTTGTTTATGGAAAGTAACGCGAATTTTCAACTTTTCCATGAAATTTGTTTCAATTCGGAATCTCGTTTAAAGCGACGGAAAGGTGTGAGAAAATGGAAATTACATAGCTAGCCCACCAGCAACTTTCATGTCCAGGTCTTTGTGCAGGCGGCCCGACTCTGGAATTCTGTGCCTTTGCCCATAAGACAACCTAAAAACCTGAGCGGGTTTAAAAAATCTCTAAAGAGATATCTACTCAACTCGTTAATGCCCCCCTCCTCTCCCGTCCTCTTTGCTTGTCTATATATTCCATTCCTCCCTTTGATATAGAGTTGACATACGTTAGTAGGTAATCACTGTTTTTTATTCTTTATGGTGATTATTACCCTAAGTGTATTTATTTAAGAATCCTTTTATAAATCAATTTGCCCACATAAGCCTTCTAACAATAACCCTGGTGGTATGGCCGGAAGATAATGCCACTTAGCAATAGGCACTCAGCATTGTACTCTATTGTGTATGCAATAAAGTTTTTCAAACACACAAACAGTTAAAGAAAGATTACCATACCTCTTTTTCTAACAAACCTTTCCCCTCCGTCTCTTACATTTTCTTAATTTCGGTATTCACAGTTGTTTCGCTGTTTAACTTTACGAATCTGCGAAGCAACAGGACACTGAAGCCACGTGCATCGCCGTCTCATAAAAATCCGTCACCCTTCTCTTTTACCAGTGAGGCGAAACGTGATTGGTTGGGGTGGACGGCGCGCATGCTGGCGTAGGACGCTGCAAATGGCTGCATGGCGAGGGAGGTCGTAACGGCGTTGCCACATCTACGAAACACCTGCCGTATGTAAGGTTGCCGTTGACTCTGGCTAAACGGGTGAAATGAAAAACTTTTGTATATTTTTAATACCCGCATCTCCGATATTGATACCTATGTCCATACCTCCCGATTTTCTACTCAGACAATTCGAAAAGAAGATTGGCAGAATCCAAAATAAACCTGAACGAGAATAGGAAGTCTTTCAATTTTATTTACTTACAGAACCGACTTTAAAAACTTAGGCTATTGGGGCAGAACATAAATAGTGTTTTAAACAAGATACGTTAAAATCGATTAGTAATATAAATATTGTTTTAAATAGCATTTATAACTAGTTGTAAGGTAACCTGGGGAGAAGTGAGCCATGGGGAGAAGTCAGCCATCACATTATTTTGCTAGAAGAAGAGTAGCTAATCTGGCCGGGACAATCTCAATAATGATTATTATGAAAACTCTGTTCCCCTGCTTGACATTCAATGATCAAGTGCGGTTTCGTCAGAACGGCTGTTAGGTTTTGCTTCGGCGCTTAAAGTTTTTATTTCGCATGTCACTATTTTTCATCTCAAAAGTACAACGCTGTTCACACGATTGTGATGTCTTGTTTATGGGTAAGTGCCATAACTATATCATTTGATATTATAATGAAAGTTTTTAGTTTGCATTTCCAAAAGATTTTTTTAGATGTACCTACACAATATAGGTTAATATTAGGGAGAAGGGAGCCATAATATACGACAGAAGTGGCCCAGTTGCTCAGTTCTATGAAATATCCCTGAGTTTAAGATGTGAAAAAATAATAGGGCTTTTAATAATATAGTGAGTAATAGGGCTTTCTATTTTGTAATTGCATGCCAATGTAACGTATATAATATGCAACGTATATAATGCAAAAGAAAGATAACCATCTTTACCGAAATCGACTTTACAGATACCCCAATGGAAACAAAAAATCAGTAATAACTAATGAACTAGTCAAGAGAGTCCAAGAGGCCAGGAAGTCCGTGGAAGATCTACAGCCATCAACATCAACTGAACATTCACAATGAAGCCATCAAAATCTACTAGACATTTCGCAACGCGGTCGTCAAAGTCAATTCCGATAATAATCGGCGTCGACACAGTCACCGACGTTTACACAAATATCGACTTCAGCAGAGTTGATTTCTCCTGTTCAGTTTAGACTTAGAGGCTTTCCCAAAGCATCTGCAAGAAAAAGATCTAGACCACACTAGAAAATACAACGAGGAATGATTGCAATTGATATACCTTAGAAAACTGAGATTGCTGACAGAAGAATTTCTTCTAAAAATTGAAAACCAACTACCAAGCCAGAACTGCGAAAGAATGTAAGTTGATTGATTTTATTGTTCGACAATAAAAACGTCTTCTTGAATATTTTATATTTTTATTATGACTTTTTAAGTATTTTTTTTTACTTTTCGAATTTGGCGATTCGTGCGATTCGATGGCTCATTTCTTCCCAGTACCGGGTAAAACTGAGCCAAATCCCTTTTTCAATACATATTTATATTTCAATTGTTGGTTTATTAAAAACATTTCAGATTAAACATTATTATAACCACTGATACATGCGCTATGCTAACATTTTATTTCTGAAATTATATCTGTAACCATAAAATTATTAAAAATAGATAAATAAAACGTGGCCCAGTTCTCCCCAGGCTATCCTACTTATTTATAGTCTTGAATTGTTAGTAATTTAAAACTAACCAAAACCTCGGTTAAAATTGTATACATTCTGTGACGCTGTTGAATTTATTCCATTTAGGATGGTTAAGGACCTTGACAGCTATATATTTAACGGAGACTTGTGTATAAAGAAGCGAGAATAAGTTGTGTGTCACATAAAATCGAAGTCTATCGCGGTTGTTTAACATTATAAATAGGATAAAAACGAATTTACCGCTTGAAAATTTGTAGCACCCGACGTTTCGGTGACGATGCAGCCGCAACGGCGGCTGACTCCAAGCAGAGGCGCGACCCCGTGTAAGACTGTGCCTGCGGGCTAGTTACCCTAGGAATCGTAGTTCGGGCGCTTCTGTATGAATTGCGTAATGCGGCGTGCGGTGTTATCCAATCGACTGTGCATACCGACAGATAACCGGGGGAGTCTGGAAACGGCTTTGTTTCTTATAGAGTGGGGTCAATGTGGCAGCTGACCTTGGGGCAGCTGCTCTTGAAACGTCCTGTCGGCTACCAGATACCGGGTGAAGAGCCGGACAAAAGACGCCGTGGTCCGCGATAGATTCCGTAGACACCGAATCACCGCTACGCAAGGGAGATGACTGCGCAAGAGACCCCGAACCCGTAATCAGTCGGGAGGCCGGATAAATCGGGCTGAAGATGGAATTCAGGGCGCGATGGTTGAAAACCGGTATTCTCGCGGTTAGGCTACGGCTTTTTCTTCGGGCGAGTGGCGTAACTAGACAGTGGACTGTTTTCGTCCCAAGTCTACTACGCTTACCTCACTGGAGACAGGACGATCAAATACCGTTAAAACTTCCTGAGGTAACGGGTTCACCTGTTGTAGTTGACAGTTTTAGTGGTCTCGGGAGAATAGTATCGCTCTGAAACCTGCCGCAGGGTGCTCAACCCTGCGACGCCAAATTCTGATAACGGGGCCAATGGGCCAGGCTCACGAGATGTCCTATGATATGGCAAAGCCTAGTTGAAAGCCCAGGCCTTAAAGACTCGTCGACTGAAATACGACAGACATACATGGGAAGCTAATGGGCAATCGTTGAGTTGGCCACGAAGATCCATTTGTTTCGGGGTCGGTCACACTCACGGGCCAACACCTATCCGGCGGCCTCCACGAATGAAGTGCGAGCCCGGGTAGGACTCTAGCTTGAGGGCGGGTTACCTTAGGAGTCAATCTTCTGGCGCTCCTGGACGGTTTGCGCACAGTGCGGCGTAAGCCAATCGATTGTGCATTCTGACTAACAGTCGGGGGAGACTGGAAACAGTACTGTTTCCTATAGAGTAGGGGTAGTTGTTGACCTTACGGCGACTGTTCTTGAAACGACCATCGGCTACCCGATTCCGAGTGAATAGCCCGGCAAAGGATGCCGTGGTCCGCCATAGATTCGGTTTACACCGTTTCACCGCTACGTAAGGGAGAGGACCACGCAAGCGACCTCGAAATCGTAACCAGCCGGGATACCGGAGTAATTTGGTTGCAACTGAAAGTAAGCGTGCGAGTTTCAGCCCGCAGGGTAACATACATGGCTATCTCGGGGATAAGGCGTTGGCCTCTTACGGGCTTGTGGCGGAGCTTGACGTTGGACTGTTTTGTCATAAGTCTTCTGGGCTCACCTCACTGGACAAACATCGATCAAATTTCGTGAAAACTTTCTGAGGTGACGGGTTCGTCCGTTTTAGTTGACAGCTCTAGTTCTAGTAGACATACATGGGTCAGGCTGTAGTTTTTCCACATGCGACATAAAAAAAAGCTAAATGTCACGATAACATAAAAGTAGCGTAAAATATGTAACATGACATTGTAAAGCCTATGACTCTTAGTTTAGCCTTAAACACTAACCATTGGTTTACTATTCTCATTAAACAGGTAAAATGTTATGTTAGTGTGACATAAGTGTTACGTAAATAAACAATAAATCGACCATAACTTATTAATCTGTATTATATCCTTAAAAAAAGAGTACATTGCTAATACGCTTGATAAAATGCTATTAGCACAGTACCTATATTATATGTTCATCTGAATCCGGAATCAGAAATATAAAAACTTACCTTTCAATCAATGACAAACCGGTCGCCAAAAAAGTTACCAAATCACCCTGTAAACAGATAAATGTCTACTGCCGTAACACATTGTAGGCTACGGTTTAATGCTGACATAACAGTATGCTATGGAGAGAATAGCATACTGTTATGTGATGCTATGATGCTAGGCAGTGATGCTATGGAGAGAATATAAATTCCTACCAACTGTATTTATTTACATTAAGCGGCGGAACTGGTTAGGTAAAATGTGTGACGTAAAACCTCAACATTCGAACAATAAAAGGAAAACATTTAACCGTATTTGCCTTGTTAGAATACGAGTGGACTGATGAAAACAGTACCAAAGAAAGTTAATTTTATATAAACACCACAAGGAGATACTCATGTAAGCCCTAAACTCAAGTGGAATTCCACAGTGACCTATAATGTCAAGTAGGTAACTAACGAAAACATTGACGTATAACTACTAGATCCCGTGACCAGCCTGAGAATGCGTCAGCCGAATAGAAAGAGACTGCAGTATATAGTCAGCATCCCTAGATACGGGTCTCTGACCTAGTTAGGAATGCGGATAAACATTTTCACCATAGGATGTGCTCAATCTCTCCCAACTCAACCATATTATGTAAATGGTGTTTATATGACATATTATATGAAGTTATTGTAAATTAATAAATAAATAAAAAAAAAATAGTACCCCCTCCATCCATGTCTAGTCGTGCATTTACGGAGACACGTACATATATCACTATGGCAACGCTTCGATGCCAGAAGTTTGATATGCTATGGATAAACGCGCATGGGAAATTAGACAAGGATAGAGGGAGTCTCATATGCCCCTATCTCTTTCGATTCGGTAAACGCATTCACTCACAGCCCACCTTCGCACTCCCGTTCTCTATTTTGTTACCCGCTATGGGTGAAAAGACAACACCATTTTAAGCAAAATGCACTACTATTTGAGATAAATATATTTATTTCTAGTAGAGTTTTATTCGAATCATAAATCTAGCCCTAGTAAGTAGCATATAATTACTCAGGATTACACTGATAGTAACCCTATTAAATGACATTCAGATCGAAAACAAGTTATGAGAGAAGAAACACAGAAAAAAGTGGCAAAAACTACGGCCTGACCCACATATGCACATTTCATATTAGTTGTGAGAGGTTGTCGTAAGATGATAAACCCGCTCTTTGTGTAATTTTAAATATAAAAAGTAATACCTAAACAAAAACAAAAAAAAAACAGCTGCCACATGCCGTATGAAATGTGACCGTTGCCGTACCGCCGAATTTATCGCGGCGTTGGCAGCTCTGCGGGGCAGTTTGTTAGCAGTCGTCCGCGAGGTTTGCCACCGGACGGGCTGCGCTACGGACGCGAAGCTTTCGGCCGGAACTTCCGCTCCCGAAGTGGGGGTAGCGCGCGAAAAAAATCAGTACCGTACACCGCCCCACACCTCCCCCTCCCCGCCACGCTCGGCCAGGCCGTCAAATTAAACGCTGCCACCTCGATAAACACTGACAAAGTTTCGCGCCAAATTTAATTCGCGCCAAAAGAGAACAATATTGCAGCATTTGAGGAGCTTGACTTCGGTGAGTACTTATAATATAATTGTCTTACTTTTCGATTTCTTTATGCACTTTCATAATGTGACAGAGATATAGGGGAATTATTGCAGTATAGGAACCTTTCTCAGAAATCGAAAAAGTAAAGAAATACTAATAGATTCGATCATTGTAATGCTAAATATGAAAGAAAAAAGCTTCGGACGCGTAAAATTTCAAAACCAAATTTACACACAAAAAAAAACAAAAGTTTTTTTAAACTCAGTTTTTAAGGTTGTTTAAAGAAAAACTAATCTAACCTACCGCCTAATAAGTGTGTATGTATTATTTAAAATAATAAAAAAACCTTACCTACCTAAATGTATGGGTTTGCCGCTTTTTTTAATGCCTATATCTCGCTTATTTATTGAGACCGAATAAATATTATTGCAGATTCGGAATCAGCGTGGTGAATATAGTCTGATGACGTTAAAAAATAAACAATCTAAAAGAGGTTCCTATACTGCAATAATACCGATATAGGAACACATACATTAATATAGGTATATATATATATATAGTGTAGGTATCTACCAAGACACAGGACATGCCAAGAAAAATCTTAGCAATCTTGATTTAGATTAAAAACTATTGTTGATTTTTTTTAATTTCATATTTTGGAATTTTCATTTTTGGGAATTTATGCAGTTCAACTAACTCTGCCTTATTTTTTTAAAACTTACCTAATCTGCCGCTAAATAGGACGGTAACCTAACCTGCCGCTAATTACTGACGGTTTTAAAAAACTAACCTAACCTACCGCCATACAGGTGTTTATGAATTATATATAAAAAAAACTAACTTAACCTATATCTCGCTTATTTAGAGAGATAGTGCAAAGATATTCACATATTCGGAATGATGGTAAATATATAAAGGGGGGGGGGGGGGGGGGGGGAATTAAAACATCTCCAATGTAGAAAATTTTGCAAACTGAATGAATACTAAATTTCGGACCTATCTTGATTTCGATTGAAAAAATCTTATTGAAATTTGCGAAATTTAGTATTTTTTAAGCCAATATTCAAAAAATCATTTCATATATATCTTATGTTCCTTCAATGTAGCTCAATTTAAAATTTTCAAAGTCTTTAGAAAATTAGTTTTAAGTAATAATATTATTAAATATCATAATATAACGCTTTATTTGATTAAACGAATCGGCGAGATTATTGCGCTGATGAAATATCTTACAGCTAAAACCTAATTTGGAGACATGTTTTTCGTTAATAATAATATAAAACTGTTATCAAAATCATTTATAAAAGCAGTTCGTTTCAAATAACAGTAAAATTAACATTCAAATAACATTCAAATAACAATAACAGTAAAATTCAGCAGGAAAAAGTATGAAAAAAAGAATAAACCTATAATAACATATTGAAGTGGGAGGGGGAGGAGACGAAAGTAATTTATGGGTGCGTTTTAAAGTGTTCTTTGAGCCTGCGTTTGAAGCAATACAAACTCGGTGCTGTCTTACTTAAGTATTGTCTTAGTATATAAGTAAGTCTCACTTAAGTACCTATTGACTTTGCTCTTTTTAGTAATACAAAAAAAATAACAAAAAAAAACGACTCCATTTTTTAAATAAGTGCAGGAGCGGGCCATGTCATAGCTCTGTAGCGGCGAAACTTAGAACGGGCGTATACAAAATTTCCTGTCTGTGTTGTTGACCGTTGAGGAGTTCCCTCGTTGGAAGCCAACCCTGGGTGCCGCAGTCCTGTCTTGGTGGAGCTTAGAACGGGCTATCATAACTGAATGCGTATACAAAATTTCGTATCTGTGCTGTTGACCGTTGAGGAGTCCTCTCGTCGGGAGCCAACCCTGGATGTAGAATTATGTCATGCTTACCATGAAACAATGCATTTTCATCGGAACTAAACCAATATGTAAATTTTCAAATTATATGATAAAATTTGAGGAGTTCCCTCAATTCCTCATGGATACCATCATCAGAACAGGATTTTGATAAAAATGGGACCAATTTGGAAGTATGTCCTTTCAAACAAAGAAATAATTTTCCAAATCAGTTCATAAATAACGGAGTTCTGAGGTGATAAACATTTAAAAAAAATACAACCGAATTCATAATATCCTCCTTTTTTTGGAGTCGGTTAAAAAGTAGTATTTATCTATTGTGTTATCTTATTTTTCGCCCAATTAAACGTTTCACCCTCTGCCTCAGTAAGTAGCCCAAAGTTTGTTTTTGGTTTCTGGAGAAATGAGAAAAAACGCGAGTCCCTTTTTGCCCAGTTTGAAAACAATTTGAATTAAGGACCGTAAACTTGGTAAGCGATGCCATTATTTCATTCCCAGTCTGAGGGTGCCTTTTTTATGTATATTTATGATTGTTTGGGAATTATTTATGACAGTTAAATAGGATTGTTTATTGCGTTTATTAAGCTTAAAACGACGCAACTTATTATATTATGCGGAATAAACTTACCTACTCATTTGATTTTGACGATAAATCAAAAGAAATTTACTAATAAGTATAATAATAAGACGCTTTATTTGATCAAGATTCGGCGAGCGTATTGCGATGAAGCAATATCTTACAGCTAACCTTAACCTAGTCGGAAAACATGTTTTGCGGTAAAAATAAAATAATACTATTATTAAAAATCACTTATAAAGGTAGCTCGTATCAAATGAATTTAACATTTAATACGAGCTGCCTTTATACAATATTTTTAGATATGTAACAAATTTATCTAAAAATCCACAGAAAATGAAGCATAAATCAAAATTTTAACAAGCAATAAACTTATAAACCTGTACGAGAGAAATTTATGAGCGAGTATTTAAGAGTTCTTTGAGCCTGCGTTTCAAGCAATATCAAATATACCACATTTGATCGGCCAATAATTTGCCAGTTATACCTACCACTGAATAATCGTGAATACTGCAATCAGTTCAAACTGCAAGAATATTGGCATAAAAATACTAATAACGTTATATAAAACCATATTCCGTATCTTTTCAGAAACATTCAGCAGTTTTAGAATATTTTTCAATTAATTTGTTAGTTATTTTAATAATACTGACATCAAAAAATCTTTTAAACTCTCCGTTTTCCCTACTTAAACCTACATTTTAGCAAAAACACACCGATATTTAAATAAAATCGGTAATGTTTCGACTTTCGACAAAGTTTCCCGGCAAGTAGACAGCCTCCCCCCCCCCCCCCTCCCCGCCAACCCAACCTCCCCTCGCGCACCAATTCGTAGTATATTTGCAGTATTGCAGTATATTTTCCGCATTATATTTGCAGTATATTTTTCGTAGTAATAAAATGGTATTTTTTTAAAAATGACGTAGTATTTTCTGCCGGATATTTTTTATTTTTTACACATTTATAGTACAATCATTCTTCTTACGTATAAAATTATTTATGTTGTCAAATGACTTCTAGATTATGAGATATAACGTATTTTCTTGTAGTCAATTTCTAGATTATTGACTTTCTTAGACGTGATAAAAATACAAGTTTATGATTTTAAAGTCGAACTTTTCTTAATACGTTTTAAATTTCACGATATGTTCCTTCATATTAATATTTCCTACCTTCTTACCTAGTAATAATAATTGGTGTAATATTACTTCAAAATTGAGTCTTTGCGCGTCATCTAGAAATCCCGCTTTCGAAATCCACTGTTTACTAAGTCAACTATCCAATTTTATAATAATTATCCAATAGAGATAAAATAAATATATATGGTGTTTACGATGACTGAAGTCAAAAGAAGCTAAACCGATTAATTATATGACCAAAATCACTTCAAAAACTACCAAGTTCTTGATTTACGCATGAAAAATGCTAACACGCTCTTAACATGGCCGAATTTATATATTATATGTGTCGCGTGTGTACAAAATATTTGGAAATCTGCTAAGATATTTCTTTATTTTGTTTTATTGTATACCGGAAACATACAGCTGTTTTAATACATAATTTACAAAAATATTTAATTTTAAAGACAATGCTAATTACATGTGTCCACTTACTTTTTTTCTGAAAAATTAACATACAAAGGGGAAGGTGGGAGGGGAGGAGTCGTAATAAGTAAATAAATTGCCCCGTAGTACAGGAAAATTTATTTACTCAGCCACCCGTAGTACGGGTGACTATCTTGAACCATCTAACATGTTGACTGATGAGCTGTCTCTGACGGACGAAATGGTCACCCTTGGGCTTGGTCAATATAATGGCATACGCAATGCACATGGCCGTACACTCGATTTAATGTTCTCCAAGGACAGTGTGTCTATGTTTGCTCACAGCGACGAACCTCTCGTTCCTATCGACCCTCACCATGGTGCCCTCCTAGCTGTGGTAAATTTCATGAATTACAACCCATTGCAGATCAAATCATATACTAAATATCTATTTAACAAAGGAGACTATGTAAAAATAAACAACGAACTTACAAGTGTTGATTGGGATAAGCAATTTACCTCCAGATCCCTTGAAGATGCTGTCTGTTATTTCTACGATGAATGCTCATCTCTAATCAAGCAGTTTGTACCTTCCAAAGTTATTACCCCCGCTTATTATCCTCCTTGGTACTCCCCTGGCCTTAAAAAATGTATTAAAAAAAACGTAAATACTTTAATAAGTTTAAAATGTATGGTAACAAGGCTGATTAAGAGACCTTTAAATACCTGCTAGGCCGTATAAAGGCTGGAAGAGAAAAACCATGTTTGATACATTTCCTCCGTTGAAAACTCCATTACACGTAATCCCAAACAGTTTTGGTCGTATCTCAAAGACAAAACCAAATCGAACTTTATGCCTAATAGCATGTATTATGGAGCCAGAGTAACACAGGCGAGCTTATTTGTAATGCCTTCTCTGATTTCTTTCTGAATAATTTTCTCGCTAGTAACGCCGTTGCCCAAGATGATAACTGTAGTTCCTCGCCTACAAAATCGTCTGCCTCTTTTGTATCTAAAGTCTTAGTCGACGTCAGTGAAGTGGAACAATTGCTTCTAAAATTGGACCCAGCCAAGTCCGCTAAGTTCGACAACCTACCAGCTGTCTTTTTTATAAGTTGCGATAAAACAATCGCTATCCCTATTTCATTATTTTTTGATATCTGGAAGAGGGGATTGTTCCTACGGTCGGCAAAAACGCCGGTGCACAAAAAAGGTCCTAAATATGACATTGAGAACTATCGTCCCATTTCCAAACTGTGTATAGTTTTTAAACTCTTCGAAAAAATTGTATACGACCAAGTATACTTTGCGCTTAAACAGTCATTTAATACTACTCAACATGGCTTCCTGAAATGTAGGTCAACAGTCTCTAATCTCGTTCTTCTAAACAGAGCTCCCACCGATGCCATGGATAAAGGTTAAGTTCTATACCAAGTTAACGTGATCTATACTGACTACAGCTAGGCCTTCGATCGTATTCAGTACAGCTTACTCCTAAAAAAATGAAGAAGATGGGCATCTGTGGCAATCTGCTCAGATGGTTTACGTCTTACATCCATAATCCCCCACAGGCTGTAGTTATTAATAATTATATATCGAGCTGGTTGTACCTCGGGATGTACGTGTACCTCAAGGATCTTTACTAGGTCCCTTGCTCTTTCTCATTTTCGTCAACGATATCGACGAGTGCTTCCATTATTCATGCCTCCTTAGCTTCGCCGACGATATGAAGATTTAATTATATCTCCTGTCGACACTCTACTACTCCAAACCGACCTTGAACGCCTTAAGCGTTATTGTGATTTGAATCACTTAGACTTAAATCCAGCTAACTGTAATGTGGTCACTTTTACTCGAAAATGAAATAATGTGCTACATGACTATGTATGTCCTAAAAGGTAATAAACTACAAAGGGACTCTATCATTCGTGACCTCGACGTGCATCACGACTTCAGGCTGCTTTTCGATACCCATGTAGACAAAATAGTTAAAAAGGCTTCTAGAGCTCTCGGATTCGTTATGCGCAATACCAAAGGCTTTAAAATAAATGTATTAAAACTCTCAAAGTTCTCTACTGTACGCTGGTACGTAGCAATTTCGAATACGCATCGCAAATATGGAACCCTATCTACTCTAAATACACCAATCGCATTGAGGGCGTCCAAAGGAGGTTCCCTGAATACCTGTGTTTTCTTACGGAAGACAAATATAGTTCGGACGACTATGTTAAATTATGTAAAAAAACACCATTTGTTACCATTGATAAAACGCAGAGAAATTGCTGACTTTACTTTCTTGCAAAAAATTGCACAAGGTTCGTTGGATTGTCCCGAACTTCTCTCAAATCTCTATTTCAATGTCCCCGTTAAGTCCCTAAGACACAATAAACCAATTCAGCTACCAATGCGAGTAATAACCTCAATAAACTGATTTGCGACGACTGTGATATTGATCTATTTAGCACTGACGTTGTAACAGCGAGACGTATCCTCAGTAACAACTTCTTTTAATCCTCTTTTTCTTTTTTTTAATGTTATTATTGCTTTGTATAAATTTTTTTTATCCTGTTTGGTGTTTTTTGCCTCTTTTCCAAGTATGTAATGTAAATCACGTAATACACTAATCTATAGTGTTTGACCCTGACGTGCGTTTCTGCTGGCACCCCATGTTTTCTAAATTATTTCTACATGTGAGAACCTGTTATTGGCTATCAGTTAGTATTCTGATTGTTAATAAATATTTTACATGGCACTTGGTTTTCCTTAAATAAATAAATAAATAAAACAAGATGCTGTGCTTGAATGTGAGTGGGATACCCTCCTGTGCAGACGTCAGCGTCAATCGACGGCAACGGCCATACGCTTAATTCAAACGAGCGACGGCTGCCTCAGCCCTGCCTAAATTTCGCGCCTACCTCCCCGGGCGCTCGCCTCTTTCAATGAGTTTATTGAGACGGGCAGTTGATAAGGCGCTCCTCGCAGCCTTTTATCTTCTTCCCGGAGACTTCATTCCGCCCGGAGACAATAACCGGATGAGTGACGGCACTCGCCGCTCGCCGGAGACCTGCCAATATAAAAGACGCCGTTTTTACGCGTCGCTTAAGCCTGTCATTACGATGAATGAGAAAATTGGCGAATGTAAGCCGTCAAAAGAGTCGAAATCTATAGCTGCTGATCCATAGCAGTCACGAAGCCAATAATGATAATTATCTATCAAGGTGCAGTAAAGGCAGCTTTTGCAATAATATTGTCCGGTGTATACCAATTGTATGAAAATTAGTAGACATAATACCTATGTATACCAATTTTCATGGTGATCGGTTGAACGGTGTAGAAGTTGATATGCTGCAGGTCCATCTAGTGGTGAGATACTACAAAGTGGATAACATAAAAACGTTTTCCATGAAAAAAATACATATATGTGTCAACTTTTATCGTGATCGGTCAAACAGTGTCGAAGTCTATACCAACATTGTAGATGGGTATATAGATTTGGCCGCCATGGGCGATGCCTCTGTGGGGGGCGCCTTTCGTAAGACTTAATAATTATATATTGTATTCGCTTGCTCAAACCTATAGTACGATTTGGCAACCCTTTTAAAACAGCGAAATACAAGTCCTACCAATTTCGATTAATTTTATTTTTCCTGTAAATTTGGCTTTTCACCTGATTCAAGTAGAAATACGTCAAAATTTTAGTTAAACTCATTGAAATATTTAAAAAAAAAACCTTTTACAACCTCCAATGTATACTACTTTCTTTAAATGAAAAGACTTACAAAGATCTGCAAATGATTTAAAAAAATGTACAATTGCTCTTAATAAAATCTACAGGTTGACATTTTAGTTACCGGCATCCTTGAAGGGGGTAAATTAGTACGAGCAGGTAAGCAACTTTTAAAAACAAAATGGAGGAACCAAAAATATATATATTTTTAAAATTTTGTATTATTTTGTTATTTTTTTTTAAAATAGTATGAAAAGTGTTGATCACGATGCGTTATCTAGCAGTAGCTAAAATATCGCTAATAAATAATATTATCAATATTATACCTACCGCTAGATGTTGCAGCGCGCTCAACAGCTCTCAAACTTTTTTTCAATAGAAACAATTTACAAATGTGCATAATATTTTTTTGATTTTCAAAAAATTGCTTACCTGCTCGTACTGATTCACCTCGACCTTCAAGGATGCCGGTAACTAGAAACTCACGGTGTAGAATGAAATTGAATGAATTTTGAACCGATAAACACAACTCATAAATGTTCCGAAGGCAGTGATGTACAAACGTAGTAAGTCACAACGCACGTACCTAATAAGTTAAACGGCACTAAAATAAAATCGGTTGTCTGTAAAGTCGGTTTACTGACGATAGTTGAACGTGACAACGTCATAAGAAAATACTGATGGAATGGTTGCATTTGAAGCAGTTTCATTTAAGATTCTGATATTGTTTATTACAAACACCCAAAAATATGCTGTTATACTCACCGATTTGACTACAACATGTAAATGTATTATTGTATAGCAGTATAATTGTATAATTGTTTATTGTTTAAAGTTTATTGTTTTTTTTAATTTGAAAGCTTGAAATCTCAAACTGTTAAATAACGGTTTGAGAAGCGTTTGAGCACGCTGCGCCATCTAGCGGTAGGTAATACGTCGTAAATAAACAATATCAGCGTCATTTTACCAACCGCTAGATAGCGCATCGTAATGATAGCTTTTACGATGTTGCTTACCTCGTTGCACTTCGTTGTACCCACAAGAAAATTGTCCGTTCAGTAATAACATTCCGTATATAATATCAAGAATACATATAAAATTATGTCAAGAATTTAAATCAATCTAGTGTTTCATTCGTACTATTTTAGACTTAGGTTAGTAAATAATTCTTGTCGCAACCGGTAGATGGCAGCATTTATATTGAATAATAAATATAATAAATGGAACGCCTCAGAGCGAGGTAACGCCGCATGAGTCATGTTTCTTTGTGCGTGCATCAGGCTCCATCGATTTATACGACGTTGTCACGTAAATAAAATATAGTAATTGTTATCAATCACAGCTAGAAAGGGCTATTTGGACGTGACCGTCTTATTACTAGTAAATAAAATAAATAAATAAATAAATAAATTACTTTTGTCCATTGTACTTGCACAAGTTCCACTACAATGCAGCAACAATACGCCATTTTGAAGTGCATGAAACACAGGTGTTTGTATTGTGTTTGATCAAAAATTACTGTACTTAATCTTTTTTCAAAATCGTCTTGAAATTTTGTAAATTAGATCGTCGTTTTATTTCGCCCGGAGAAAATAACCGGATGAGTGATGACGCTCGCCGCTCGCCGGAGACCTGTCTTTACAAAAGACGCTGTTTTACGCGTCGCTTAAGTCTGTCATTGCGATGAATGAGAAAATTGGCGAATGTAAACTGTCAAAAGAGTCGAAATCTGTAGCTGCTGCTTCAGAGCAGTCACGGAGCTAATAATGACAATTTTCTATCAAGATTGAGTAGAGGCAGCTTTGCAGTCCCGCATTCTTCGCCATCGGGCATTTGGCCGATGGCGAAAAATGCGAGTTGTCAACTACTGCGGATGAACCCGCCACCCCAGGAAGGTATAGTGCTAGATCATTCTTTCAACCGCGGGGTGAACGCAGTGACTTAGGGACGACACGAATCATTGTTACGAGTAAGCATTAAGACCTTTTTCGTGTTATGAATAATCTGACTGCCAGCCACAGATGGGAGCTAATGGGTCTTTGCTGAGTTGGCCACGAAGACCCATTTTGTTCAGTCAACACCCATCTGGCGGCCTCCACGCATGATGTGCGAGCCCGGGTAGGACTCTGGCCTTATGGCTAGTTTCATCTAGGAGTCAACCTTCTAGCGCTCCTGCGCACCGTGCGGCGTAAGCCAATCGATTGTGCATTCTGACTAACAGTCGGGGGAGTCTGTAAGAAGTACTATTTTCTATAGAGGTGGTTGCTGACCTTACGGCGACTGCTCTTGAAACGACCATCGGCTACCTGATCCCGGGTGAACAGCCGGGCAAAGGACGCCGTGGTCCGCGATATATTCGGTTTACACCGTTTCACCGCTTCGTAAGTGAGAGGACCGCGCAAGCGACTTCGAATTCGTAAGAGACCGGAGTAATCTGGTCCCAATTGGAAGTAAGGGCGTGAGTGTAAGCCTGCTGTGTAACATACCTGGTTATCTCGCGGATAAGGCGTTGGCCTCTTACGGGCATGTGGCGGAGCTTGACGGTGGACTGTTTTGTCCAAGTCTTCTGCGTTGACTTCACGGTAGATAGAACTACCAATCGTTAAAACTTCCTGAGGTGACAGGTTCGCCCGTTGTAGTTGACAGCTCTATTTTGCCAGCCACAGAGATGTCTTATGAGAACCTGACAGCCGCATTTAAACGTATTGGAAATATGCGTCATACACAATCCTTTCTGAACCACTGGCATGTACGACTCATACATTTCACCTTTCAGTGACTCTTAGAGTCGTAACATACGTGTTTAAGCGTGTAAGATAGACTGGAACTTTCCCTTTCACCATTGCGACTGATGAATGTTTTCCTCTCTGTATAGAGTGATATGGAAATTTTAAAAATGTATGTTAGTTGAAGGTCCTTCATCAAATATCCCTGTTTAATAAATGGAAGTTTATTTTTTCAACATATCTATCCCTATCGGGGTGCTACAAACTCCACGCGGTAAAATAGTTTCTATCCTATTTATAATATCTATTTATTTATTTTATTTATTTAGTAACACATCTAGTAAACAATTAATGCCATATTTGTTAGTAAGATGTTAGCAAGAAATTGATGCGACATTATTTTTAATGTTTGACACAGTCGCCTAACTAGGCCTAGGCCTGTTCTAAGGCAGACTTTTAATAACTAGATAGTAAGTGTGCACTGTCAACTTAAACTATAGTTAGCACTTATTTTTAAATCGACAAATATGAAACTACAAATATTGATACTTATATACATCTATGGATAAAATATATATCCATATATGCACACATACACATACATATATGTATACGAAAATAATAATAAAACTAAAATAAATAAAAATTAAAACTAAAATAATATACACATATAAATCAATTACATATTGATATAACGTATACATACCTATAATAGTCATTTAAAATTATCATGGTAAAAACTAAATACTAAGTACTAAATACTATCATTCAAAATACAACAGTCAGCATATTCCCTAAACCGTCTCTACCCACCTCCAACATTTTTCAAAGTGGATGTGTTCTCACTACTTTTAATTGCTTCGGGAAGATTGTTGTACATTCTAGGGTCAATGAACGTGAAATTTATATATGTATAATATCTATCTGTCCCTTACTGAAAAGGTAATTTGTTTTAGGCAGTAAAGCAGTAATCAACCTTTTGGGTCTTTCAAGATCCGCGCGCGATCTTGGGTCTTTCAAGATAGTGCCGCGAAGCGGATGATGGCTTCTTTGGTTAGGGAAACTGGACACATGGCTACTGGCATTTTGGAGAATCATCGTAACCTGAATGCTGATTAGTACACGATGCCGGAAGTTTTTGACAAACTCCGTAAAAGCAACTGTAAGCGTTGCATTATCGTGCACTAAAACAATGCCAGCTCTCTAGCAAGATAGACTAACAATTGATAAAGGAAAAAACTAGGACTCATGAGCTATCCTCCATTCAGCCCTAACTTGATGCCACGTGATTTCTTTTTGTTCCCAAAAATTACGAAGCAATTACGCGGTCAGGAGAAGCTGCTGTCGACGAGTAAGAAAAACATGTTTTCGAGATCACCATGGAGGATTGAAATGGAAGTTTTGAAAATTGGTTTATACGTATGGAAAAGTGTATGGAGAATATTTTGAAAAACAATAGATTGATTTTTGAAAATTCACATTTTTTTATTTCTAATTCATTCTGGAAACTTTCAGGTGGCCCACGTAGAATAGCAACAAATAAATATTCTGAGCAACAAGCATTATTCGTCGCATTTGGGATATATTTAACACTGACTGATTCTGCCCGCATTGTGGGCAGTTCATCCGTGCATACAATGTGTTTATTTGAACTTTAATATAAAGCAATAGTTTGCCCTGTTATGCATGTTCAACTCAATGAGTACCTTATAATAATATGCCTGTTTAGGAAATTCATAATCTAGGTGAACAGCCCGACATTACTCATATTACTAACATTATTGCAAGGCCCAGTGATAGGCATTCTTAGGGCTCTCTAGAAAGTGGAAATTGCTTGTCAAATATTAAATTGCTCGACAGCAATTCTTAACGTAGCTTGATGCCACATCAATCATGCTTGTGAAGCATTCATACTCATTTACATTTTAGTACCCACAGAGCGACCCAGCCTCTTCAGAGCTTGGGCAAAAACAGAAACGGCGCTGTATTCGGAGCGAAATCCTTTTTTTCCACTATTTGATCTTTACACGACCGCCCAACAAAAAAGGGGTGTAATTTGTTCATAGTTCATCTATGTATGCTTTCCGTTTCTTTATTTCACCATAACTTCTAAACGCCTAAACAGAAAGTGAACTAAAGTTATTATATTTATTTTTATTACGGTTTCTTATGAAATATTTGTGGTTTATGTATTTATCCATATAGATTTTACAGAATTACCTAAGTAGACCTTTCATATTATATTTTTCTGGAATATACTTACTTAGACCTTTCATTTGACTTTAAACACAGTATATTTATGTTAATATATTGATATTTAAATATTTAGACAACTACTTACTTGATATTTGTACAGTTAAGAAATGCCACCTACGACACTCGAGATGACATAACGATTCTAACAATACCACACACTTCTAAATCTATTCAAGCGTTTAGAAGTTATGGTGGAAAAAAACGAAAAACATACTTAGATGAACCCTAACAGATTACTCTTTTTTGTTGGGCAGTCGTGTAAAAAAAGAGAAATATAAAATCTAAATGGCCACGTGCAATTTTATTTAATACACAGCCAAAAATTTATAAAATAAAATGAATAACTGAAAGTTACAAAAAAAAACTTAAATAATTACTGAAGTAATAGTATAAAATGGCTAAACGCGCTTCGCAAGCATCATGATGGTATGTGCACATATGGTAGACTTATAACTTCCTGCAACTGCAATTAATAATTGAATTAAATCCTGAATCCTTTTAAGATGCTCCTTTTTATTGGATTCTCAAATCTGATATAGACGTTATAAAATCTGAAAGACCAGGTGAGTAAGCCGTGGAGAATAGCAGCTAAGCATCGTGCTGTTATACATCATCGGATCTGTAACAGGCAGGCTGGATAGGCAGGGTGAGTATCGTGAGTGCAACGGCACGTGGGATATCGTAATAATAGGCGACATTGCGACTAAACGAAAATCAATAAGTGTTGGATGTACAATTTGACGCGGGATAAAACCGGAACAAGAGAAATATTGCTCTCCAGCAGCGTCGCGGTGTTAAAGGCGGGTGGGGGCAAGAGGGGGGGGGGGGGGGGGGTTACGGGTTGGGGGTCGTAGTATTCTGTTCGTGGAATGTAATAAAGTGTCACAATGTCTTGGGCTGACACTTTCCCTACCTTCGCTAGAAATGGTGACCTCGCCGCCTGCGAAAACACGCTTTTCCAATAAAATACCCACATACCCCGCGCCAACGAGTGTTTTCTATTGCTAGTTTTTCCGTGCCATCTACACTTATATTTATTTTATTTTATCCGCGAAACAAACAGCTTATATCTAAATGCTGTCAATTGCAGGCAACTAAACAAAACACACGTGTGGATATTGTTTATGCATGTATTTATGTATGCATGTGTGTATGTATGTATGTAGGTATGTATGTATGTATGTATGTATGTATGTATGTATGTATGATGTTTTTTTTTTTTTTTTTTTTTTTATTTTTTTTTATAGTAAGGTTTTAAAAAGCTTCAAAAGCCTGGCCTGTATGTGTGTGTATTTGTGTATTGGCACAGTGTGGGACTCACTAGTACGTGCATAACCACTAAAAACACTCCTTACTCTTCTCTTGCCTGGATCCCCCCGGGACCACAGTGAAGCGACTACTTCGGGGGGGGGGGGGGGGGGGGGCTGTGCTTATGCACTTTTAATTTTCTCAGGGCTAGTTGACGTTACTAGCACGCTGATCGTTTCTCCACCTCTGTTGCAGTTCGGTCATTATTTGCATGACGACCCTACTGACAGCATTCCATGTGCCTTCGTCTCGACACATCTCTTCGACGACGTTTTCCACGCTCAGGGCCGGCATCTCGCTTCGCACTGCTTCAAATCCTGGACAGTGAAAAACCACATGCTCCGGTGTCTCCTCCACATTTCCACACTTCGGACAGAGCGGTGATGCCGCGTGCCCAAGCCGATGCAGATACTTCCTGAAACAGCCGTGCCCAGACAGGAACTGTGTCAGATGGAAATTTACTTCCCCGTGCTTTCTGTTCACCCAGGTCGAGAGAACCGGAATTAACCGGTACGTCCATCTACCATTCTCCGCGATATTCCACTCCTGCTGCCACTTGACCATCGACTGCGCTCTTACGGTCTTCCGTATTCCTCTGGTTCCCTTTCGCTCGTAGCACTCGCTGTCCTCCACCAGGGTGATGCCGATAGGAATCATTCCGGCGATGACACAGACCGCCTCTGTCGAAATGGTCCTGTACGCACTCACGACTCGCATGGCCATGAGCCGGAACGTACTGTTCAGTTTCCGTCGATTCCGCTTGGTTTGCAGCGCAGTCACCCAGGCTGGACCTCCGTACCTCAGTATCGACGAGGATACACTAGCCAGAAGTCGCCTCTTGCTACAGCTAGGGCCAAAGTTGTTCGGCATGATTCTGGCTATTGCATTAATTGCCTTCGCCGCCTTCTCACAGGCATAGTCGACGTGGCTGTTGAAGTTCAGCCGGTCATCGATCATCACTCCCAGATACTTTACCACTCGCTTCGAAGCTATGGTATGCTCTCCAACGGTGATTTCTGCCTGCTGCACCGCCTTACAGTTGCTGACCAGCAATACCTCCGTTTTGTGGTGGGCTATCTGCAGCTTCGCTCCCTGCATCCAATTTTCGATCATTCCGACCGCCACGGTTGCCAGCATTTCCACCTCTACCAGCGACTCGCCAGTAACCGACAGGACAACGTCATCCGCGAACCCGATGATCTCGACTCCTTTCGGCAACTTCAGGGTCAACACTCCGTTGTACATCGCGTTCCAGAGCGTTGGACCAAGGATGGAGCCTTGTGGGACTCCCGCCGTGATCGTTATCGACTTCTGTCCCATGTCCGTTTCGTAGACCAGAACTCGGTTCTGGAAGTAACTCCTCAGAATTCTGCACAAGTAGTCAGGGACCCTCATTTTATGCAGGGCTCCGACGATGGCGTCCCAGCTAGCGCTATTGAAAGCGTTCTTGACGTCTATTTCCTCTCCGCTTTTGTTTAGAGGCCTTCTCGGCATTCTCGACGACTCTCCGAATTGCATCCACTGTCGATCTACCTTTACGAAATCCGAACTGATTCCACGACAGTCCATGCTCGCTTTCCGTATACTTCGTCAGCCTGTTTAGGATGATCCTCTCCAAGAGTTTTCCGAGTGTATCCAGCAGGCAAATAGGCCTATACGAAGCTGGATCTGCCAACGGCTTTCCTGGCTTAGGCAGCAGCACAAGCTTCTGTATCTTCCATTTGTCGGGGAACTGACCTTCATCCAAGCATTTCTGCAGCACTATCTTGATTTTTTGTCGGGGCTCAGCTGCCAGCTACCGGCCGGGTCAACAGGTTGCGGATAGTTGAACGGCCTGCAAAGGTTAGTTGTGAATGTGTGAAAACTAATAAGCAACCCCGGACAAGCAGCGGGAGTCTGCATAGGATGTGGCGGAGTTTGACAGTGGGCCCTGTTGAATTTCTATAAAAAACCACAGTATCCGAAAGCAGCTCTGTCAAAGCGAGTTGGTGCCGCTCAAAGCACCGTAGCCCACCACCCGCAGGAGTGCCAACCGGCACAATAGAAGGGAAGAAGATTCTAATTACGGCATAATGGACACGGCATGGCGAAATGGACACGACACGGATAAACGGTTTGGATTTGACGCACAGGGCTGGTAGTCGTGCTATTCTGCTCCCTGATAAAGGAAGAGTGACATCTTCCTGTAATGGCGAGTGGGCTAATGGTACGGCTGCCTCCGTCCCGGTAAAACCTTGGCAGGCCTCCGGAAACGTTCGAAACTCGTCACCAATGCTGGTGAGTAGTAGGCTCAGATGTAACATTCCTGACTTACGCCGATCTGGCTCTGAACACGGCCCCCATGAAGGACCGTGTCAACCCTAGCATGGCCTCCCTGCTTGCACAGATAACCATGGGATCACGATAGGCGACTACTTACAACGAGTGGAGATAGCGGCCCGGAGGGGGGACCCAACAGAATGGAAAACAATGTAGAAAAAACCAAAAATGTATTTTTTTAAAAAAGCAATATTTTCGACGACGGCAAAACGCCAGAAAGTGAATATGGAGGAGCGAACGTGTTTGCTAAAAGTGGGCTGGTGCAGTGATCACCAGTGCCGAGCTCGGAGGTCATAGCGAATACCAGCAGTGGCAAGCCCCTAGGAGAGCAACAAGGACTGCAAGAGCTAGGGTCCCTGATGCAGACGTTCTCACCGAAATCTAGCAGCAGCTTACCCCTAGACGGATTGCATCTTGGGAGGACCAAAATGACGGAGGTCAGAAAGAAGGTCGACGAACTCTACGAGTTCATCAAGGATAAAAACAACGTCCACACTAGGATCAAGCAGCTAGTGACCGGTATAAAATCCGTGGCGGCTGCTGCCGAACGTGAGCAGAATTTGCTGCAGAAGAGAGCTGAGACTGCCGAAAAGGCACTAAACGAGGTCATGGAGAAGGCCACGGTCGAACTACAGGAGACGCCGAAGGGACCTCCTAAGCTACGTCCGGATAAAAGAAGAAGGGAAACACCAGGAGAGGAGGAAGATCAGAAAAAACTGAAGAACGATCAGGAAGGCAGAAAGGAGCTGGAAAAGGATGGTAAAGGCAGTGGATGGAGTACTGTCGAAAACCAAAAGGAGAAGAGGAAGAAACAGAAGGACAAGGAAGAGAAAAAGAAAAAGAATGAAGAAAGGATGAAGAAGGAGAAACCCAGGCCACATAGGGAGAGGTATAAGGGTGACGCCCTGATCATAGAAGCAAGCAGCAAAACAACGTACGCAGCACTCCTTAGGAAAGTGAGAGAGGATCCGGAGTTGAAGGAATTGGGGGAAAACGTGGTGAAAACCAGACGCACCCAAAAAGGCGAGATGCTCTTCGAGCTAAAGAAGAGCCCTTCGGTTAAGAGCTCTGCCTTCAAAACGCTCGTCGAAAAGTCTCTTGGCGAGGAGGCGAAGGTAAGAGCTCTATCACAGGAGACGGTGATCGAGTGCAGGGATCTGGACGAGATCACCACAGAAGACGAGCTGAGGCATGCGCTAACAGTGCAATGCAACCTGGTTGATGTACCCATGTCAATCCGGATCAGGAAGGCGTACGGTGGCACACAGACGGCGGCGATACGGCTTTCAATAACTGCAGCTAACAAGCTGTTGGAGACGGTAAAAGTTAAAGTTGGGTGGTCAGTGTGTTCGCTTAGAGCCGCACCTCGGGTCACAAAGCAAATGGAGCGATGCTTTAAGTGCATGGGCTTTGGCCATCAGGCTAGAAACTGCAAAGGCCCGGATAGATCTGATCTGTGTAGGAAATGCGGCGAGAAGGGACACATTGCAAGAGACTGCACGAAGCAACTGAGGTGTCTGCTTTGCATAAAAGAGGACGGCAACGACCATTTCACGGGAGGCTTTAAATGCCCGGCATATAAAAAGGCGACGGGAGGCCAGCGGTAATGGAGGTAACTCAGATAAATCTCAATCATTGCAACACCGCACAGCAACTGTTGTGGCAGTCAACAACGGAAACAATGTGCGACGTTGCAATCATTGCAGAGCCGTATCGAGTTCCTCCTGATAACGGTAATTGGTTGGCAGATAAAACAGGGATGGCTGCCATACAAGTCATGGGCAGATTCCCCATCCAAGAAGTGGTGGCTAGCTCATACGAAGGTTTCGTGATCGCCAAAATCAACGGTATCTTTGTATGTAGTTGCTACGCACCTCCGAGATGGACACTGGAGCAATTCCACCAGATGCTGGATTTTATCACGGAAGAGCTCATCGGACGAAGACCAGTAGTCATCGGAGGAGATTTCAACGCTTGGGCAGTGGAATGGGGAAGCAGACGGACCAACGCAAGAGGGTACAGTCTACTGGAAGCTCTGGCAAAGTTGGAAGTTAGGCTGGCCAACGAAGGTACTGCTAGTACTTTTCGCAAAGACGGGCGTGAATCCATAATCGACGTCACCTTCTGCAGTCCGCTGCTGATGGAAAATATGAACTGGAGAGTGAGTGAGGAGCACACCCATAGCGACCACCAAGCGATCCGGTATGGCATCGGCCATCGGATTCCTAAGGCAGTGCGGACAACTAGAAATTGCGAGCGGAAGTGGAAGACGAAGGATTTTGACAAGGATCTCTTTATTGAAGCACTCCGTGTAGACAGCAGCCCCTCGGAACTGAACGCGGACGAGTTGACAGCAACATTGGTGAGGGCATGTGACACAGCCATGCCGAGGAAACTGGAGCAAAATAACAGACGGCGCCCAGCCTACTGGTGGAACGAGGAAATCAGCACCCTTCGTGCTAGTTGTCTCGGAGCCAGAAGACGCGCTCAGAGAGCCAGATCTGATGCAGACAGAGAGGAACGTAGGGTAGTGTACCGAGCAGCCAAGGCTGCATTAAAACGGTAGATAAAGTTGAGCAAGTCTAACTGCTACAAGGAGCTCTGCCGAGACGCTGATGCTAACCCCTGGGGTGACGCATACAGAGTAGTGATGGCTAAGATTAAAGGCCCAATGACGCCCGTTGAATCGTGCGCAGACAAGCTGAAGGTCATAGTGGAGAGGCTATTTCCGGAGCACGATCCAACGACTTGGCCACCTACACCGTACGGTGAAGAAGAAGCAGTCAACGCCGTAGGCACGCAGGTCTCCAACGAGGAACTCGTAGCGGTGGCGAAAGGGTTGAAGACGAAGAAAGCTCCCGGTCCAGATGGAATCCCCAACGTGGCGTTGAAAACGGCAATACAGGTGTTTCCGGACATGTATGTATGATGTACGTACATATGTATGTACGTATGTATGTACGTATGTACGTACGTACGTACGTACGCGCATATGTATGTATGTATGCATGCATGCATGAATGTATACATGTGTGTATGTATGTATTTTTTATTTATTTAAAGAAGAGCGCATTTTTTAAACTGCAGTACATTATTACATTATTACTATAGGCTTCATTGTAAATAGTAGCAAAAAAAATACCGCAGCCCAGTATTTCTTCAGATCAACGCAGCCTAACTAAGCCTAAGCCCGTACAAGGCAAGCGTACCAAGTAAACAAAGGCTTGTGCATATTTCAAACTTCTGAATAAAAAATATAAAATTAAGAATCTAATAATATTGAAAAAAATAGTCAATGGTAATAAACAACGTAGGTGCAAATTATTCATTAATCTAAAAAACTACGTCGTTGATATATCAATGTGTCTGTCAGTCTAAGTCAGTCTGCGAATGCGTATGTATGTATAAATGTTTTTATGTATGTATAAATGTATGTAACGGCCCACTGGCATAGCGGTTAGGTCGCCTGATCTTACATTGTAAGGTCCCGGGTTCGATTCCCAGCTTGTTCACCATTTTCCGTTGGGATCAAATTAACGGAGTTGCATCTTTAATTCTGTCGATCGAATGCAATAACAAGACACACTTTTACGCACATACATATAAACAGGGTTGGTTGTAAGAGATTGTCATATAACAACAAAACCCGCCCATTGTGAAATTTCACAAAGAGTAGAAGCAAACAATGTATGTATGTATGTATGTATGCATCAGTATATATTATGTCATGTATATTATCACCCACATAATATATGCATATCTTGATCAAATTAACGGGATTGCATTTTTAATTCTGTCGATCGAATGCAATAACAAGACACACACTTACACATACGACACACACATATACATATAAATACGTCATAGTAGAATTGGTTGTAATGCATTGTCATATAACAATAAACCCACCTATTGTGAAATTTCACAAAGAGTAGAAACAAACAATGTATGTATGTATGAATGTATAATATGTCATGTATGTTATCACCTACATATATGCATATCTTGTTTATTATATTGTATGTATACAGTATATTGTCAGACCGCAATTCACCAATAGCAATTCATCATCATGTTACGAGTATCTTTGTATTATAATAGTGAAAGATAGCCTGCAGCGCCTCCTTATTAGTCCCGTCTCATTAGTAGGGAAGCGGCCAGGTTCGCTGTGCTCTTAGTAAGTAAATTCTTTTTGCAGCTGCCTCATAAATCACGAGTTTTCTTTTATTTTCCCAATTTGTATCCCGCTTGGCCTGCATAGCTAATTATGGCGCCCCGCCACTACGTGACTGTAGGTGAAATTTTGCTTATAATATTTCATAACGCCGACAAGCGTTTTAGCCTTCGTGCTTCGCTGCACGTTAATTCCTAATATAAACAGTCTCGTCTTTGCCAGACAATAATATAAATAGAATTTTCACTAGGAAATATATTGTCTCAAAAACAACAATGAGGACGAATATTGTGTTTCTCCAGAAAATAGTGAGAGATCAGGTCATTATAAGGGAGATTTTGTCTCCTGTGCCGAAGTGCCGAAACGTCTAACGTCTTTTGGACAACGTCACTACAGCTTTCTTGCTCCAAGAATGGTTAATATCATGAGTAGAAAGGACATATTGGAAATTAGCAGCAAACAACGTAAATATCACCTTACGGAGAGAGACAGAGAAAACATTTATCACAACTTTAAAATAAATAAATGTATTTAAAAAAAAAAGGTATCTTTTTTTGTTGTACCTACACATATTCATATTTACCTTATTTAAGTACTTAATACATACGTATTTTTACTAATTAATTAATATTATTAGTTATTATTATAAATGATTATTTATTATTGCCATTATATATTATTATTTAATATTTAAATTATTACTTAGTATTGCTTGTTTATAGTTGTAATATTCTTTTGGTGTAGTGTGAATTACATTTTAACTTAACTTGATTCAGGTTTTTATTTTTTATTTGTAGTTAAGAGGTTATGTAGTTTATAATCATTTCTATTGGTGTTCTCCTTAGAACATGCTCTGCCTAGTTAGGAGCAACACAATCTATGTTAAGTGCTAACGGTGTAATTTTTTTGTGGACTAATAAATAAATAAATAAAATTGGTTTTGTGAACGTTCTGCAGCAGGGATTCCTAAAGGTTATTTTTATCATGTCCCCCTGTTGACAAAAGAAAATCCCAAAGCCCCTGTCCTATAATAAATTAATTATATAAGTGTAAAAAAGTAATGAAAAATCGCATAGATTTTAATCATCTATACTATCTTTAATAATATTATAAAGAAGTAATTTTTGTAAGTTTGTAAGTTTGTATGTTGAGGGTAATCTCCGAAACTACACGTCCGATTTCGAAAAATATTCACTAATGGAAAGCTCCATTATCGATGAGTGCTATAGGCTATATTTTATTGTGATAAGTATTGGTTTTCGATACGAAATCATGATATGTCGACGAAAAATGATCTGGTGAGTTGCTTTATCGGCGTGCACTGACGAAGCGGTTTCATATATTATGTGAAGACATGTATGAAACAAAAACATCGGTCTCAGTGAGATCTATTAAAAGGTCAGCGACAGCATATATCCAAATTTGTATATTTAAGCTACAATAACTGCTTTTATGTCTCAAAAAAATAAGAAAACTAAGTAGGCAGGGTTTGTTAAAGATATTTTTTTTCTCTTTATTTGAAAAAACAACAGATTTACATCAGTCTTACGTACTAGAGATAATATTACATTGAGTTATTTGACGTAAATCTAAAAACGTTTTTTAATTATTATTAATTTACCTACATTGTTATACTCTTCTAATACCTTAAAAAATTTATTTTAATTTCAGTTTGTTTTTTTTTAGTCCGTTATTTTTGCTGAGGCGAGTTGCTTGAATTGTGATTTACTTAGAAGCATACCATCAAAGCAATTTACAATTTTCACATATGAGTGCATTATACGGGGCACCGGCGAGAATAGTGCGTTATTGGTTGAACAATGCGGCGGGCGGAAGACATCACAACGACGAGTTCTGTGGGTCGACGGAACGTTCAGCGGGAAACAACTGAGCAGATCAGGGCAGTCGAGCTTATGGGTAAAGAGTGAGTCTATATCCAGGAGAAGATCTATAAGAGTACGTCTCGTCTTGAGAGATTGACATTCAAAAAAGTGAGTTTGGGCGTTGTAATCGGCGAATTCTATTTCGTGAAAGAATTTAAAATGCATCCACCTCAGAATCGTTTTCTGAACTCATTCAATGTCTGAAACATATTGTTCATAACATGGATTCCAAACCACGCTGCCAAACTCCAATCTACTCCGGACAAGCGATGTAAACGGGAGCATAAAAAATATTATATTAGCAATAAAATAAGAATTGTCAATAAAATAATAATCCTAATCAAAATAAATAAATTAATTATCACGGGTGGTTATTAAAGTTAGAATTCGTTATTTATGTGGTATATTTATAAAGATATCATAAAATTAGTAACGCTTGCAAGCCCCCCGACATACCTAGCAGGCGGCGGCGGTTGCTGGCCCAGCAAGGTCAGTATAGCATAAGGCGGCGCGGATGGCGAGGAAAAAAATGCGTACGTCTACGATTTATGTAACGTGTATCTAAGGGGGACGTCTTGCACTATGTATCTAAAGGTAGCGTCTAAAAAGGCAAATAAACGCCACCCTACTTAAATTAACAAATCGATTCGAAACATTACACGAAGCAAAGCCGCGGGCAATAGCTAGTTGCTTATATAATAACACACCAGTGGTAAAAAAGGAAATCAATTAATGAGACGATGAGCTAGCATATTTTAATGACTTTTACAATTCTTGGATCTACTGAAAAAGTGCATAGCGTAAATCCCCAGCAATGTCAAGTTTGCTTCTATATATCGTTTTTATTGCTACAACTAATGAATTTGTTTTTCGCACAAATAAGGGTTAGAAAAAGGCAAATATAAACGCAGAACTTTCTCTGCTATGGTGGGATAAACATTGAAATACTTGATCCAATCAATGTTTTATGCATCTTTTCAAAATCATATTTTGCAGAAGAATCATTTTTAATTTCCAAAGCTTGCCCTTGAAAGGTTTGTAGCAGCTCGTCTATGTCAACATGATATTATAACCGAATGACTTAGGAATTAGCGATTGAACTCATCAATAAGATACTGAAAATGGTATAATATGTTTCTATTGACCCTTTATGGACCATGACACAACTATGTCCTATAGTTTCAAAATCATTTTTTGAATGATCGAATACGAACAATTTAAATATAGGTTTTATTTTCTATGTTACTGAGACGCTAGAATCATAACATAAGCAAAATAATACATTATTGTTCAAAAATGAAACGCATTTTTTTTTTGTTAATGAAAATATTGCAAATTACCAACGAGCGTTGGTGATTTGCAATAAATAAATAAAATATTTATGGAGACTTTTCAATTTGTTTTTTTTTGTTGTTTAGTACCTTATTTAGTAGGTACGTATGATTCTGGTTCAATAAAAACATAATAAAATTTTGGAAAAACCTGTAATTTTGCATCTTTATGAACAATCTATTGAACAAATTTTCACAAAACTTGACACACATATTATTATTTTTTTTTATTTTTTATTTTTTTATTTAGGTACATAGGATTAGGTATACAGTTCATTCATAGGTCATGTAATCTTATAATAATTATATAAATTATTTAATAATTAATATAGGGAGGTTTAACACATCTTACATGACCTTTACTGCCAATAGCACATCTAACTAGGCGATAATTTGGCCCGTCTCTAGATGTGCATATTTTAATGCAATTTTTAGAAATGAAGTGTTTTTTTTTAAATAAATTATTTGGACCCACCACCTGTATATACACATAAATATACCAATTTTATAAAAAATATAGCTATGTAATAAATATATACATTTATAGTTGTAATTTAATAAAATTTAATTAAGAAAAATAGATAAGTGATACTAAATAAATTGTCGTGCGTTGCAAAGAAGTTGATCAGATTTTACATATCCCTTGTTAAGTAGCCATCTATTAAGGTTTGCTTTAAATATTTTTATGTTAGGATAATTTTTCATGTCTTCACTAAGGGAATTATATAATTTTGGGGCTATGTAATTATATAATTATATAATTTACATCGCCCTTTAACAATTTTATGTATCAAAAATTTTGTAGGTTACTGCAAAGGTTATGGCCCTCAAAGTCTTAATGTCGGTATCATCAAAAACCTTAATATAGCGCGTTTCTTCTGATATTGCTAATAATTGAGGAAACAGGAGAAATAGCATGACTGTGCTAAAATTTTACCTTTCTAATGTTGCATCTTTTTAGTATACAAGCCGTGATGGCGTCAAATTCTCCCCTTGGAATGCCTTCACATCTCCCTTAAGAGGCGCCCCCCCCCCCTCTTCAATCAATGCCCTACAGGATTTCTCGTGAAATAAATAATTTATCTGTCCTTGTCTGCATGGTACGTCTGTCAGCGAACCCCGATATGCTATTTTCGTAATCTGCGGGGTCCATAGATGATCGCCCCCTCTTAACATTATCTTTTATTAAGCATATCTGGGTCGTAAGTCATCGCGTCATCTTCCCCATATCTGCGTCAACTGTGTATAATGTTACGAGTTATGGTTGACTAGCATCTGTGACGTCATTCAAGCGTCGAGTGGCAGGGCAGCACAGTGACGTCATCCGCACGGTTATTCAGTGGCGGCTGCGATCGCGGCGCTTAACGATGCGAGCGGCGCGTCTGTGTCACTGCCACTGACACACCCACTCCCTCTGTTGAACACTCCATACATTGGACAAGCCGTGTTCATGTAATGATGACGTCACTTGCACGCACTATTGGCCAGCGGGAGTGCAATTTGAGATACCTAACATTGTACCGTGCACGGCTGTGATTTTATTACACGACTGCCCAACAAAAAAGGAGTGTAATGTGTTCAGGCTTCATCTATGTATGTTTTCCGTTTCTTTATTTCACCATAACTTCTAAACGCTTGAACCGATTTAGAAATGTGTGGTTTTGTGAAAATCGTTGTTATCCAGATTGTCATAGGGTACCTTAACCCATTTAGACCTGAAACTATTTTTTCCTAAAAATAATAAAAATAATAATCTAATTAGATAAAAAGAACATCTCCAAGAATGAAAAAAATATTTAAAAAAAAAAACCTATATTGGGGGGCCAGGAATAAGCCGTATCATATGTGATACAGTAGGCTTATAAGGGAAGAAAAACGAATCATTTTAATTTGAAAAATATTTTATTTGCTATGGAAATTATTTTACTGAATACACGTATATAAATCCAAAAGAAAATTCTTACGATAAAAGTTAATACTCTTATACACTATTTTTTGGTATGATATGCAACAAAACATTCCACGTGTAATCCGATATCACACTTGATGCACCTTGCAGGGCTAACTTTATGGCATACTCCACATCGAGTGCGTTTGCCGGTTGGCTGCTTGGTCACAAAGTGGCCTTTGTCATCAAATCTTGAATCCATCGTAATAGAAGATGGTCGACTTGGACCAGGTTTAGTACGCAATTTGTTGGTTTCTATAATGGCTATAGCAATACGACGTCTAAATGTCAACAAATCTATGGTACTTCCGTTATATCTGGATAATAACCAAGCGTTCTGTACAGACATATCTATACAATGCAAAATGAGAGGCATGTACCACTTTTTCCCGCGAATACTGGTTCTGACTGATGATATATTTTGATCCGAGAGATCAACACCTCCCATATTTTGATTGTACTGGTGTATTAGGTGTGGCTGAGAAACTGTTATTTTCTTTTTGAGTTTTTGTGAGTATCGTTCAGTTTTATGCAGTGGGTTTACACCAATTGCATTGGAGCAAACTGAGACTATGCTATTGTCATGCCATTTACAAATGATGATCTCATCACTAACACGATAATCATAACAGCCTCTGTCTTTCTTTTTCATTTCCTTGGAATCTGGCAATGGGCACTTACCAACTCTATTTTCCCGAATGGTCCCTGTCATACGATACTTTCTTTTTGTTAGCTCAGCAGCTAAAGGCAACCCAGTAAAGAAATTATCTATAAACAAATGATAATTTTGACCAAGATGACGTTCGAATAATTTATCGGCATAAGTCAAAACGACGCTGGCGCCGAGTCCTAATTCCGAATACTTTGAGTTCAAAATTGTAGTAGCTCCTTGATAAGGTTCGAACCATGCGATGTAGCCACTTGAGGTTGCACCTACCCAAAGCTTGAATCCATATCTTATCGATTTGCCGCGTATAAATTGCTTACAACCGTGTCGTCCAAAATATGGCACCATTGCCTCATCGACACTGTGATTTTCTACATGAGGACAATGTGCAAGAAACATAGCAGATATTTTTTCCATCAGTGGTCGCACTTTTGCAAATTTGTCAAACTTGTTTAAGTGATAGTTATCTGCACAATGTAAGTTTGTAAATATGGTAGAAAATTTATCTCTTGATAAAGCACTAGCAATGAGTTCATTTCTTGTGTCAGGTGCGTTTTCCCAGTACATTCTTCTCCTATTCACTTGACTGTAACCACTCACTAATAAAATACCAATAACACATTTCATTTCCTCCATTTTGATGTCAGCGAGTAAGTTTTTTCTACTGAGATATTTATTAGTTTCGGTGGTCGAAAGATCGAAAATCTCTTCCGTAAAAAATAAAGAAAACCACTCAATCGGCGTTTTTTCTTGAGCTATATGGAACATTGGTTTCCAGGTGGAACTCATTTCATTATAGTCTTTCTTCTGCCAATATATTTTTTTATTATTTTATGAAGTGGCTCGCTTGTCTCTGCCCCATCATCGGCATATTCATTTACATCAATTGCTTGTTGGAGTTCTGCATCTGCTCTGAGTAAAGTTGGAGGTAGGTTATTGATTTCAACATTATCCTCATCTCCCGAGTCCTCGTCAGTCAAATCTGCATGACCATCTGATGGTGGAAGAATAAATATATCACACTCGCAGTGTGCGTTTTCCCCTTCTTCCTCCTCTAGCAGCGTGACAATTTCATTTAAAGACAAAGCCCTAAAACAAAAAATGGGAATAATTAGATGTGCATAGACCTACTGTATCAAATATGATACGTCAGATTTCGAGTAGAAAAATACACATAAATATAAATAATAATCAAAAAATTATCTTTATATTTTATTCTATGATACATGCACTACTAATAAAAAGAACAACAGTAAGTTATTTGATAGATAATTATGAATTTTACCTGTTTGAAGACATCTTGGAACAAGAATTATAAAATCACAGACAAAACTATGGACGTATGCACTGTACAAAAATAGAAATAGGAATGAAAGGTATTTATTTGGATCACTTCTACCTTGCACTTGACACCCAGACTAAACATAAACAAAAAACGGTTGCGAGTACTTCAGAATAATTTATTGCTTTTGCTGTATCACATATGATACGGTAGGTCTAAATGGGTTAACTGTCATAATGTTAAGTAAGTATTTTTCTAAATGTCTACATGTCCAAATGTCAATAAATTATCATAAATATATCGTGTTTAGAGTTAAATGAAAGGTCTGATTGAGTATATTCTGGAAATACGGGTATACATGCATCTATGTAGATAAATACATAAACCACAAATAATAAAAAAAACGTAATAAAAATAATTATAAATACAATAGTTCATTTTCTGTAACGACAGTCGTGGTTTTTATTATTTTTAATATATTTACTTGTAACAATTATTCTGAACAAATAGGCGTTTATTGTAAGAGAACGTTTATTGTCAAAAAAAGTCATTGTTTGTTTGTTTTTACTTTTTATTACGAAATCACAATGGGCGGATTTAGTGTCATATGGCAATCTCTTACAACCAATACTACTATGGTGTTTATATGTATGTGTGCATGTAACATGTGTGTGAGTGTGTGTCTTGTTTGCCATAAGTGTGTGCATTGTCAAAATCATCGAGGGTAAGATATCTCGTATAATATCCATACTCAGCGTACTAATAAACAACCATAAGTTCTACTTTTTGGTCGAAGAATAAGTTATCTTTTAGAGTCAGATCCGTTTAAAATACTATGCCTTTCAATTAATTGTCGGATCTCTTATTATATCTCATAAATGTCGGATCTCCAAATTATGCCTACATGCCAAATTTCAGTTCAATCGGATAAAGCAATTATGCGCTATCTTGGACAGACAGACGCACAGACTCACATACACACAGACTCACTTACTTCAGTCTGGAAATGGTCTTAAACGTCTCGGGGGGGGGGGGGGTCAAAATGTATATATCCGTCTTCATCTCGATTTTTTTAGTGCGTTCACAATATTTGCTCTGTCGGAAAAGTAAATAGCCCATCAAAAAGTCGTGTTAAGGAAAGAATCCGTTGTTATCATGGGGTGCTTGAGTTAAATTAGCAAATAATTATAAGAGTCCTTCTTAATTTCTGTTATTTCCTTTTGTTGCAGATCGGCAAGATTTCTCCCCATTGAAATATTATAATGGGAGTGTTATTCGAATATTGCATCTGAAATTACTTGGAAGTCAGCGTTTATTGGTGTCTCTTCTTCAAGATGTGAACGAATGCGTTGCTGATTTAGTACTCGAGACGAGTGAAGATGGAGTACTCGAGCTATCTTGGTTATAGAACGACCCAGCTGCTGTTCCTGTGGACGTTCTTCATGATTTTGACAGGTATTTTGAAATTTTTATATATAGACTGATATATTTCTCAATGGGAGGGCTTATACGATACGACAATCACTTACAGCCCAATCTTACTATATGTGTGTGTTTGTGTGTCTGCGTGTAATATATGTGTAAGTGTGTGTCTTGTTATTTCATTCGATCTACAGAATTGAAATGTAATTCGCTTAAATTTATTCCAACGTAAAACGGTGACCCAGCCGGGAATCGAACCCGCAACCTTAAAACATAAGATCAGGAGGCCTCACCACTGTGTCCCCTGGTCATGTAGTGATGGATACGGTGGTATTTTTACTTTGATGCATTCAATGAGACGGGCCAAATTTTTCGTTCTTCTATGTGACATGAAAGGGTAGACATTGAGTTTAAAACAAATTAGCGCTAGAATATTCTCGGATTGTCATCGAAAATCACGCCAAGGGGTCTGCAAACGTCGGGTTTACGGACCTTAAATTTGTCTACGCTGTATTCGCATGCAACAAATTTGCGGACATCGGATTTACTGAAGCCGTTTCTTTACTACACCAATGCACAAGAAAAAAGGACGTTGTTCAAGGTTCACCTATGTATGTTTTCCGTATATAAATACAAACGGAGCTGCCATGGAATTCACCGACCGGAGTCGGGCCCATCATAATACTATTTTTTTTACACTTCTGGGGGGTGAGCAGTGGATTCCGGACTTACGAACCGGCTGTGGTAGGTTTAGGACAGCTGTCTTGCCACATGTGAGCGTTCACCTTACCACCCATTCACTCCCCCTTCGAAGCCATAGAATTTGAGATACGCAAATCGCAGTTTTAGATAATTTTTCTAAGAAAGAGTTGATTATTTTTCTGGAAAGGCCAAGATCTTTAAAGAGGTGAAATATAGATTTAGCTGGCAGGCCACGAGCGCCAACTTCCACCGCGTGAAGGTGAACAGTGAAGCCTTTCCGGCTTACGGCATTTGCAAGATCATGGTATTTATTTAATTTGTACTCGTGGTCTTTTGGGATATTTGATTCCCATGGAACAGTTAATTCTACAATAAGAGCCACCTTCCGAGATACAGAGTAAAGAGTTATATCTGGACGGAGGGCTGTGCATCCGAGACTTTCAGGGAATTTATACTGCTTAGAGACCGAATCAACCTCCAGAATCCAATCTGTAGCTTTCTCGATTATTGAGAAAGGTTTTGTAGTTAAATGTTTTTTGCCTTTAGAGCCATCCCGCACAAACTGTATTGGGGGTTTGGAGGATACTGTCAAACCTTTGTTGGCACGAGCCACTGAGAGACTAATTCTTTATTCCGCCATAACTTCTGAAGGCTTTAACCGATTTAGAAGTTTGTGGTATGGTTAGAATAGTTATGTCATCCCGAGTGTCATAGGGTACCTTAAATGTTCACATATCAAATAAGTAGTTGTCTAAATGTCCAAATGTCAATAAATTAACATAAATTTATCGTGTTTACTGTCAAATGAAATGTCTGATTGAGTACATTCCTAAAATATACACGTATCTGTACGGATAAATATATAAAACACCAATATTTTATATAAAACCGTAATAAAAATATTTATATATAAACAATAGTATACTTTCTGTAACGGCAGTCGTATTTTGTCACTTTGAATTTACTTTGTATTCTGTATAAATTTCCAAAGAATAGATTTGTCAACACTGTCTGTGTTTGGCAGACGGGCTTAGACAGCAAACAGAATATGTCTAATTACAGAATATTTTTCAGGTATTAAGCCACATTTCAGTAGGCATTTAAAAAGTATTTTGTTGAAATAAAAAAATGCTATTGAAAAAAAACTTTTTTAAGTACGTGTCAAGGATGATCAGGCTTTGATGTAGGTTTTTAGTAGGTATTGGTTCCAAGATGAAAGATAGGAAGGTAACCCAGCGGGCCATCTCGCCCCCTCGATACTAGATTTGGTAGAATAACTCCGTATGGAAATAACCATCACGATACCTCCGATCTCCCGGCTGGTTTCGGGTTTGAAATCTCTTGCGCGAAACTTTACCTGTTGTTATTCAGTTTGAATCCACCGCGGACCATGGCATCTTTTACACGGCCCGGTGGCATAGTGGTTAGGTCGCCTGATTTTACATTGTATGGTTTGATTCCCTGCAGGGTCACCATTTTCCGTTGGGATCAAATTAACGGAATTGCATTTTCAATTCTGTCAATCCTGTGCAATAGCAAGAAACACACTTACACACATTTTACACGCACTCATACACGTAAGCATGTCATAGTAGGGTTGGTTTGTCATATGACAATAAACCAGGCCATTGTGAAATTTCACAATAAAGAGAAAAAAACAAACAAAAACAGACAATCTTTTGCCCGGCTCTGAGCTCAGGATCAGGTAGCCGACTGGTCGTTTCAAGAGTGGATCCCCGCTGCTTAGAAAACAGTACATTTCCATAGTCTCCTGACTCCTTTAGTAATTAGTGAGAGTGCAAAAACCGATTGGCTATCACCGCACGATGTGCAAACCGTCCAGTAGCGCCCGAAAGACGATTCTCAGGAGAACTGGCCCACAGGCACAGAGCCCTACCCGGGCTCGCTCTTCTACGTGGAGACTACCGGATGGGTGCTGACCTGTGAGTTGGGCCGGCCCTAACACATAGTTCATAATGGGGCAACTGCACTGGGCCCATTAACTCCCTGAGCTCCGTAAGTCAGTCAGCCAAATAGAGTTGTCAACTACAACGGGCGAACCCGTCACCTCAGGAAAGTTTTAACGATTGTTCGTTCTATCTCCCGTGAAGTGAGCGCAGAAGACTTGGACAAAAACAGTCCACCGTCAAGCTACGCCACATGCCCGTAAGAGACCAACGCCTTATCCGCGAGATAACCAGGTATGTTACCCAGTGGGCTTAACCCACGCCCTTACTTCCAATTGCTACCAGATTACTCCGGTCTCTCGACTGGTTACGAGTTCGAGTTCGCTTGCTGGTCCTGTCCCTTACGAAGCGATTAAACGGTGAAAACCGAATCTATCGCGGACCACGGATCGGGTAGCCGATTGTCGTTTCAAAAGCAGTCGCCGTAAGGTCCGCAACCACCCCCGCTCTATAGGAAACAGTACTGCTTCCAGACTCCCCTGACTGTTAGTCAGAGTGCACAGTCGATTGGCTTACGCCGCACGGTGCGCAGACCGTCCAGGAGCGCCAGAAGGTTGATTCCTAGGGGAAACTAGCCCTAAGGTCAGAGTTCCGCCCGGGCTCGCACTTCATGCGTGGAGGCCGCCGGATGAGTGTTGATCCGTGAGTGTGACCAACCCTGAACAAAATGGGTCTTCGTGGCCAACTCAGCAAGGGTCCATTATCTCTTAGTCAGTCAGACAACAACTTGGGTTGTCGACTACAGCGAGCGAGCCCGTCACCTCAGGAAGTTTTAACGATTAGTCGTTCTATCTCCCTGGAAGTGAACGTAGAAGACTTGGGGACGAAACAGTCCACCGTCTAGCTACGCCACAAGCCTGTAAGAGGCCAACGCCTTAACCGCGAGATAGCCATGGATGTTAACTGGCGGGCCGACACTCACGTCCTTACTTCCAATTGTGACCAGATTATTCCGGTCTCTCGATTGGTTACGAGTTCGAGATCGCTTGCGCGGCTTACGCCGCACGGTGCGCAGACCCTCCTGGAGCGCCAGAAGTTTGATTCCCAGGGGAAACTGACCATAAGGCCAGAGTCCTACCCAGGCTCGCACTTCATGCGTGGAGGCCGTCGGATAGGTGTTGACCCGTGAGTGTGACCAACCCTGAACAGAATGGGTCTACGTGGCCAACTCAGCAAGGGCCCATTATCTCCCAGTCAGTCGGCCAGTCAGGACACTGCCCTTTAATAATATAGTTATGCTATAGTATTTGTTGTGTTGTTTTAGGTCGTCATGGATGGACGGATGCGGCAGCGGAGCGTGAGCCGGAGTTTCTCGCCCCTCTTGAAAATCTGACCGTAGCGCAGGGTCGCGATGTCCACTTTACGTGCGTGATCAATCATCTTAACGCCTTTAGGGTAAGTAATACGCCAAACATCAACAACGTCTTTGACCCGCATTAGGTTAACATGACATAATGCTTGAAGCCCTCAGCCAGAAAACCAGGTCCGATATATAAAACATTTCCTTGGATATCAATTTTCAAAGAAATTAGGAAAAAAAAAATTCAGACAGTTACTTTCAGAGAAGTACGGGCGAACAATGAACTAATTTTGGCAACAATATAAAATTTGTTTAAAAACATAATATTTCAGGTATCAAGAATACTAAGAATAGAATAGAATAGAAAAGTTATATCAAGAATAGAATAGCATAATTCTGTGGCAATTAGGCAAAACTACATAAGTCGTTTTTTGACCAAAATGAGTTATAATGACCATTTAACAGTGTTTTTTTACTCTTTCATTAGGAAAAACTACATAACTCGAAGCACAATATAAAAGAAGTTATAGCACCTACTTTCTCATTAGTTATATAATAATAATAATAAAACTCTTTATTCTTAAGAAAAGGTGAGCTTATTGCCTGCAGGCAATATTTTAGAGCTAACCTATACTATTGTAAGAACATTATTTGCGAGAAGACTACATAACTTAACCTATATAAAGAGTATGATAAATAAAATATAGGAGGATAGAAAGAAGTATATACTTTACTCCTTGTGGGCACAGATTTGCCACATCAAAATAATCTAACACCTTTAAGGACGCTAAAGTTTTAAAAGGAGGGGAATGGGAGGGGAAAGGGAATTTATCTGAAGGATTTCAAATGCTCTCTGAGTCTGTTTTCAAAAGTTGTTATGCTTGGCGCGGTTCTCACATTTTTCGGCAAAGCATTCCAAAGACGGGCTCCATGCACGGTGAAAGAGAATGAGAAGAAGTCACTGCTGTGACTAGGGATAGAGAGTAGCAGGTTGTTTTTTGATCTCAGAGGGCGTTCATAAGCCGATAGTGCAGTAAATCTGCCGGTAAGATAATTGGGAGCGACGCCATCCAAGATCTTGAAAAGCATACAGAGAACTCGCATGTCTTTTTTCTCCCGGGTCGACAGCCACTGAAGTTTCTCTCTGTACTCCGTGATATGGCCAAATTTTCTGAGGCCAAGGATATACCGAATGCAAACATTTTGGAGACGCTTAACTTTAGTGGATAACTCCTCTGTGAGGTCGAGAAATACGACATCTGTGACGTCGACATTTACATTAGTGTGAGGTTGAGAGAAAAAGAAAAAACATTAGTCGTGCCTTCGTTAAATAACCATTAATTTTGACTACGATTGAGATAGGTAGGTACCTTATATATTGTTCAGGTGAGCAAAACTACATAATTATGTGTAACTCATGTACTTTTTCTTAACCATTGATAGGTGGTCATAGTAGCATAAGTTTATTATTTTTTTAATTATACATATTATTTTAAAATTACACATTTAGTTAAAGAGAGCACACATCTTTTATTCCATGTGCCAATTTTAGTCATAAATTTCAAAATGCTCCCCTGAGAAAATGGTATATCTGACTTATATAGTTTTGTCTAATTGCCACAGAATTTACTGGTTTCCCAAATAATACAGTCCGGCCAGTTTTGAGAAAAAATAATTATATTGCAACACAGTGATGTGAGAATAGTAAGACTAAATAATCTAGGGACATGTCTCGGTACCGTCTTTCAAGAGGCGTATTGTACTCAGACTAGTGTTTCTGCTCCTTTACTGATTCTATCACGTGACGTCGACGTTTACATTAGTGTGAGGTTGAAAGAAAAAGAAAAAACATTAGTCGTGCCTTCGTTAAATAACCATTAATTTTGACTACGATTGAGATAGGTAGGTACCTAAAATTTGTGGTTAAACTATACGAAATGTCAAACAAAACATAACCTCAAAATGTGCCATTTTTAACACTAAAAACGACTTCTCTGGCCCCGCTTCGAGCTTTGTTAATTTTTCACGCAAATAAATATGACTAACGAGAATTAATGACAAAATAAACGCAATTTCATGAACTAAGCCAAGAGGACGAAATTCGTCTGACGTAAGAGTAAGTGTTGCCACATCAAAATATTTCTCTCCAATGTCGAATTAATGTATATTATTAATGGCCATACTGTAATTATGTACATATAATGTCAAAACAAGTATATTATTCACCCATAAGAGATGGAATCACATCGCAAATATAAAATCTAAGCATAACGTTGCGGATATTTAAGTCAGATAAATTACAAATTAGATATATATTTCGATAATTTCATTACAATTAGCTAACAAAGAACTATTTAATACTTTTACTTGGTAATGCTATTAATGATAAGGTTTTTGTATTAATTATATAAGAATATTTTAGGGTAGAAATCATAGGTTATTAATTTGTATTATCGTATGCATAATGTTAATGCTATGTATATTATACAACTTCAAGTATATTATACAGCATCAAAGAACAGATTAACCTATTTGTCGATAAAATAACTTAAAATATTACTTTAAAATATTTATCTATTCACAATTAAGAATTTAATAATACCTAGCCAGCAAATAAAAATAATCAATATATTATTACCAATAATAAAAGACAAAAAATAAGTAATGTCTCATACAGTCAATACAAATTAAAAATATATAAAATCTGAATTAGTAATAAAAATAATTAAATCAGAAATCCTAATAACCATATTAAAATAATTAAATAATTAAGTTTTAATTATGAAATCGAAGATTATTGCGGTGGTTTGATATTATAAATAGGATAGAAACGAATTTACAGCATGAAATATTTACCAAATGTACCGAAATAAAAAAAAAATAAAAAAAATGAAATTTGCAGCACCCGAGTCTAGTAGACTGAGTCTACGCTTGACAACGGCGGCTGCAACGTCACCGAAACGTCGGGTGCTACAAATTCTAATTAATTTTATATTGATGATAATTTCTTGACAGGTTGCGTGGATAAAATCGGACACGAAGATGATACTGGCCATCCATACAAATATGGTGGCGTTAAATCCTAGACTATCAGTGACGCACAATGGTCACAATACCTGGAAGCTGTACATCAACAACGTGCAGTCCAACGATTCCGGAACCTACATGTGCCAGGTCAACACCGATCCAATGAAGAGCCAGGTTAGTTCTGTGTTTTTTTCTACATTTCTGGCCCACCAACTAATGAGGAGGGTAAGTATTGTGAATGCGCCAAAAGTATTTATTTTGAGCCCCCTTAAGAAACTCTCTTTGTATGTCTGTGTGTATTCCTCAAGATAGCGCCTTACCCGATTGAGCTGAAGTTTGGCATGCAGGCATCATCGGGTCATGGTGAGAGTTAAAAATGGTAGTAGCTGCAGTTGGTCTACCAGTTAAATATCAATCTCGAAATATTGGACTTAGAGACTTGAAATTCGTTACACATTGGGCCCGATTGCGTTTGTTTGTGAACTAAAACTAAAATTAGTCCAAGCGAACGAGACAGAGCAATACGTTAGAGCGGAATATGAAACAAACGATCGTCGATAAATACTACCTGCCGAACTTATACTCGTCCGAATAAATTCGAGCATATTTCGTGCGGTGTAAGATTTGACCTTGGCGGGCAGTTTAAATGCGAAAAAGTGACAACCTGTCATTTCACATTCCGCTCTTGCATATTGCCCTGTCTCGTTCACACGGACTAATTTCCGATTTTAGTTCACGAAGAAACGCAATCGAGCCCATTATTGGACTAAAGTCACATGGCTTCATTCAGCCTTATTGGGCTGAATCTGAAAATCTCATATACAAGCTACATTTATAATATTTATTTCCGCCATGCATTATAATTAAAAATATTAACGCCATCTATTGGCACTTGGCCCAAACCCGCTCTTAGCCGAGAAATCAACTGACCCCAAAAGGGAATCCAAACGGGTTCGTCCGCCGGCCAACAGAAGCAAAGGGCGCTCATCGATTTTATTTATGAAATTAATATTCAGATGAAATCAGTCGTCGGCTACTGGCCGGAAAATTCTTGGGGTGACACAACCGATTTTTCATTTGGTATGCGGGATTCAATACGTAATAATTACGCACTATCATTTTGAGACGGCATTAATAGATGGCATTCTATCTCCGTATTATTTTTGATGTAATCGGCGTAAATAAAAATGCGATAGATGGCACTAATAATTGAACGTTATTAATGCTATCATTTGTTAAATTATAAGGTATTTTATAATCAATCAGTTCTTTATAAGAAACCATTCATGTTATTAGAGATGGCCAAATACATTACTATTCGTTTGCCTGTGAATGCTGTCAGTGCCACCTGCCTTTCGCCTTTTTAGAAGCGTTGCCAAATCGTACTATACCAATGTCATATATAATCAATGGTGCAACGTTGCTGAAAGTGTAGATAGCGACCACCTGGGCCGTTTTCAGTTATTGAATTTATCCCAATGGATTTTTGGCAAAATTATTTCTATTACTTTCCTGGCAAGGAAAATATTGTGAACGCATTTCTGTGTGTCTGTGTCTGTGTATATGTGTGTATTCCTACATGATAGCGTCGAAACGCTTCATCCGACTGAGCTGAAATTTGGCGTGCAGGCATCATTTGTTCATTGCAAGAGTTGAAAAGATTGTGGCAAGGGTCATGGCAAAAGTTGAAAGGTTTTTGGGGAGGGGGGGGGGGGGGGGTTGGAGGAGTAGTTTGGCTTAGATGGGGTTTAGGGGTGGTGCGGGGGGTATTACGGTAATTGAAAACGACAATTTCCGTGAAGAAATGTATTATTGAAAATATTAAACGTAGTACAAAACAGGACACCGCTGCACCCGAATGTCTCAGTTAAATTGTAAAGAACAATGGAAAATCCCCAGCCAGCAAAGACGCGAACCGCATGCAAATCACTTCGCAGCGAATCATGCTGCATAGCTTCCTCCTTAATCGGCAGATGGCGCTACCGTATTTTAATTAACAGATGACTCTACTTGATTTTATCAGACAGATAGCATTGTTTGCTAAGGCATAATTTTGTTTTATAGTGCATCTTAGATAGATAGATAGATCTTCATTGGCAGGAGAGCACATTAGACAGGCGCAATCTCTTGACGTGTTTAAGAGACGCCTTAAGAGGTACCTTACAGATAAGGCGTTTTACTCACTGGAGGAATATTACTTGAGTGAAGTCTAAAATGCTTTGGAGGGTAAAGTATTTAATGATCTCTGCATTTTGTCTTGTATTTTTTCTTTTTACATTTTTCTTGTGTTTTTTCTTCGTTTTGTTTTGTTTATTTTATCTTTTCTTTACGATAAAAAAAATGTTTGCTAATATGTATGATTGTTCTGAATCTGTATCTGACTTGTATACCAGTATATGTACTAATAAAATGAATATTAATATGAATATGAATATAACGCATAAAATCATTGTTTTATAACGCATCTTCCAACATTCCTATGCCAGTTGTTGTTGATTCTTGGAAGTCTTGCCGGGAAAGTCTTGGATTGACACAATCGATTTTTAAAATTTCCAATAATGCTTGGTAGTTAGTTATAATGTTCCGAGTACTTTCATATTAAAATTTGTATGAGAACTATATTGCTTCAGAAAGAGAAACATTGATGAAGTATTAAGTTTCTCTTTCGTGATATTTCCGTTTACACCACCGCATATGGGAAAATTGGCATTGGAGTCATGTCGCTCTATAAAAATGTTAAGATGGTAACTTTATCCCTAACAATGACTGTACTTTTCACAACAATGCACATTTCAAACAAACTGTGTAATCTTTGTGTAATTTGTTGGTAATGAATCGGCGCTGCGCTCTGAGCGGAATTGGCGTCTCTCTATATTGAGAGCTTTTGTGTGTCGAGAAAACAAACTTGAAATGTCGGACGTGAAGACGGCGAAGTTTTTTGCTCCGATCTGTCTCTAGCGAGTTGCCAACTTTCAAGCGCAAACTTTCAAGTTGAAAAACTCATAAAACGCAGACTGACACGCTCCGTTGATTCCCGATATTGAATCAATTTCTATATCACATTGGTAGGAACCTACGTGATATGAGAAAACATATTTATGCTATTATCTATTATACGAATAGATTCATGTATCTCTGATATCATCTAATATATTCACAGTGTTTCTAATCTATTCTATAATAGTCATGACGCCAAAGAATGCTTTTGTAGACAAAAAGAAATAAGATACTTTTTGCCATTTTTCTCAATAGAAAACGGAATAATTGCCTTTTTACTTTCCTAGCAGAGGGCAAGTATTGTGAACGCGCATTTTGAGACTGTAATATGTCTGTGAGTCGGTGTGTGTATGTGTGTGTGTCTGTATGGGTGTGTGTGTGTGTGTGTGTGTGTGTGTGTGTATTTGTATGTGTGTGTGTATGTTCCTCCACGATAGCGCCTAAAGGTTTCATCCGCTTGAGCTGAAATTTGGCATTCAGGCATCATTTAATAATGGCAAGAGTTAAAAAGATTGTGGTTGAAATCGGTTCACCAGAGGACGCTCTAGTCATGCTCTAATCTCGACTAGCGATTTGAAATACGCTACACAGATGCCTTGTTGGACCTAAATCACGTTGTGAAATTTTGGTTTGGAATATATTTCATACAAGCGACGTAAATAACATTTAAAGTCGCCGTATTTTATTTCTTATAATTGTATTATCTCCGCAAAAGGTTGCGAGCGGCTAGCGCCATCTGTTACATTCGAACTATTTAGCCGCAGCTATGGTTTGCGTCTTCGCTTAGACGCCGACGCACGATTTTAAAGCCTTTTCACTAGATTTCCGCTAGGTGGCGTGCGCTAAATGCTTTGTTTAGGCCTTGTCTGCTTGTGGGAAAAGTCTTGAGGCGATACAGTCGATTTTTAAAAATCTTACACAAAAAACAGTGCACTACATGTGATATATCTTAATAGTAGATATTAAATTATATTTTTATTTATACATGTTGATAAGAAGAAGCAACCAATGTTTAATTTTGAAAATGTTACATTATTACAGTAAATCTGAAAATATTTAGTAGCGTCCGTAGCCCCGTTGACACCGGTTCTTCTCGTTGTTACCAAAGTTAAGCGGCGGCGGGCGCGGTCAATACTGGGATGGGTGACCGCCTGAGTGTTTGACTGCGTGATGCTACAAATGCCCACCTAGAATATGGTGCAAATAGGCAACAAGGCGGGTTCCACAAAAAGGCATATGCCTTGTGGGTAAAAAAAAATACATAAATTCCTAAATATCTAAATAAATACATAAATAAATATTACCTTTTGCCATAATTTAAATCAAATGTGACCTGTCTGCAGTAAGTCTTACAGTTGAGGGGTATCAATTGTTAGGAATCAACCCGTCACTCACGGGAGCTATAATGACTGTGGCCATATTATCTCCCATAGAGTGAACGCAAAGACTTGGAGGACAAACACAATCTACGGTCCAACTACACTAACAGGCTGTAATAAGAGTCGCCCTACAGCGAGACAGTGAGTAGTGTCACTCAGCAGGCTTCCTTTCGCCCCTACTATCAGATTTGTACGGATTTCAGTCTGGTCCCAGATACGAAGTCGCTTGCGCGGCCTCTGCCTGCTGTTAGCAGTATTTCAGTACGAATTTAAGGCGGACCGTGTCGCCTTTCGCCTATTAATATCACACCAGAACGGGTGACCAACTGATCGTTTCAAGGTGGCTGAGATCAGATCAGCAACTACCCCCGCTGCTTAGGGAACGTACTTCTCCAGACTCTCCCAGTTACTCGCCGGGTTGCGCAAGCGATTGGCTGATTCAACCTAATGCGCAAACCCTCCAGTCTGGTCCGAGATTCGATGTCACTTGCGCGGCCTCTACCTGAAGTTAGCGGTAGTTCATAGATCGAATTTGTCGCGGATCCGTGGCGCCCTTTAGCCATCAAGTGAGCGGTCAACGGATTGTTTCTAAGGATAGGTGACGAGAGGTCAAAAGCTACCATCGCTTCTTAATAAACGTACGTCTCCAGACTCCCCCGCTTATTCGCCGGATTGCGCAAGCAATTGGCTGACGCACATCGGTGCGCAAACCGCGCAGGCGTCCGAGGTGTTCCTTTGGCATTAGTATCTCTTATTGCCACAATGGGCCCGATTGCGTTTCTTTGTGAACTAAAACTAAAATTAGTTCAAGCGAACGAGATAGAGTAATACGATAGATCGGGATATAAAACGATCAATCTTTGATAAAAGCTACCCGTCGAACTTATACTCGTCCGAATAAATTTGAACACATTTCGTGCGGTCTTAGATTCAAATGTTTTTACTTTGGTGGGTAGTTTTAATGCGAAAAAGTGATAACCGTTCATTTCACATTCCGCTCTAGCGTATTGCCCTGTCTCATACACACTAACTTATTTCCGATTTTAGTTCACGAATAAACGCTATCAAGCCCAATATGTCATTAGTATCTCATTTTCCCAAAACAATGATATTGATCTTTTTTCCCGTAACCCTTCATATGAAACGACCTCTCGTCTGCATACATACTTCATATATTAACAAGTATGTTTCCGCTCTGTCGCGGAAGCGTAGCACGACTGGAATTTCGTGTGGAGAAATTGTGCGGTATTTTACGTCACAAAGGTAAATGGAGAATGCTTCGCTTCTACGACATAGCTGCTACGCCGTCGCGTCGCTGCTATGGAGCAGCGCTACGTCGTAGCAGATATGCGCTCACAAATTTACCTGTTATGCTCGTCTAATTTATTTCTACCTAATAAATTGTCATTTAAAAATTAGAATTCGACATTCTAATAGAAGTTGAAAAGCAAAACATTGAGTGTAAATTATGAGTAATAATAAATTAATAGTTTAAAAAAAACATTAAAAACACGTTTTTATAAATGCACATAAAATCTATATTTTAGACAGGCACCTATGTCAATATTTACACTATTTACACTCAATATTTACAAGTCAATATATAATAGGTTTGTTATAACCTTGAAACCTGATCCTATTCAAAGTCCATTACATGACCTTTCTCACAAGTGCAAACACGACTATGATACGATATTCCATCATGGAATGCCAGTTACTGTTTTCCGGCTTCATCATCAGACCTTGAAACTTAATCATGGTCAAAGTTCATTACAAGACCTTTCTAACAAGTCCAAACACGGCTATGATACGATATTTCATCATGGAATGCCAGTGCCTATCTTCCGTCTTCATCATCAGACCTTGAAACCTAATCGTGGTCAAAGTTCATACCAAGATTTTTCTAACAAGTCCAAACACAGCTATGATACGATGTTCCATCATGAAGTTCCAATTCATATCTTCCGACTCCATCATCAGATCAGTTCGACAGTACCGTATTATTGTATTGTCATCAGAACTACATACAGTTGCCAATTTTCATGACGCTACGATCCTTGGAAGATGGTTAAATCAGTTACCTTAGATTCCCTTACATAGTTAGTTGCATACAGGTCGACCTAATAAAAGCGTGTTAAAAATAGATATTGGTATATTAGTCTGTCTCTCCGAGCTTAATAGACTCTGTGAGAGTGGCCACCCTTCACTGGACTCCAATTGATTGTGAGCGAAGGGTGGTTCTCATCAAGAAGTTTTCTCCGTTATTGAAAGTCGTTGTAGTTGAAGTTGAAGCATTTATTCAGAAGGTCTGTAGTAGGTTGCCAGTTTGTAACGCCTTGATTGATATTTCGCCGGTGTGTAGGTAGTGTGGGCGCGAGGTGAAGCCGTGGTTGTGTATCCGAAGTGTGAAGCGCCGCGATAAATTCGAAGATAATGATGATCGCGTATACTATGCGTAGTTTGGTTGACTCGAAGGTAGTGAAGAGCGCGAGTACTTGTTAATTTGCGGATACTGTCCGCCAGAGAATGATAAATTATGTGTCGAATGTACTGCTTTTTATATGGTATGCAGTGATGCAATAGTTATGAGTGGGGTGAGAAATAAGTGTGTTAATTCGTATCGATCAGAAGAAATGACATTAGTCATCGTTTGACTGTGCATAAAATGCCGAATTTAGTTGGAAATCAATTGCAGCTGGCTCGTGTATATTCGAGCGTGTTTGCGATTTCGATTCTATAGAAATTATGTTTTTGTTGTGGGTATGTTGGATCGAGTCTCCAACAACTCCAACACCGTTTGACCAATTACCATGAAAGTTGGCGCATTTTGTATTTTTTCATGGAGAAGGTTTTTATGACATTCCATTTGTAGTAACTTACCACCAGATAGCGCAACACATCAACTTCTATACCGCTCAACCGATCGCCATGAAAATTGGTATACATAGATATTTGAGACCGCATAATATTTTCGACCCGTTACCTTTATTGTAACTCGCCACCAGATGGCGCTGCAGCACATCAACTCCTATACCGCTCAACCGATCGCGATGCAAATTAGTATACATAGACATTTGGGCGCACATAATATTTTCGGGTTATTAACTGTTGTATCTCGCTACCAGATGGCGCTGCAGCACATCAACTTCTATACCGCTCAATCGATCGCCATGAAAATTGGTATACCATAGATATTTGTGTCCGCATAATGTTTTCGGCCTGTTATCTTTATTGTAGCTCGCCACCAGATAGCGCTGCAGCACATCAACTGCTATACTGCTCAACCGATCGCCATGAAAATTGATATACATAGATATTTGGGAACGCATAATATTTTGGCGTAATTAACTATTTTATCTCGCTACCAGATGGCGCTGCAGCACATCAATAGCGCTCAACCGATCGCTTTGATAATTGGTATAAATATATATTTGAGTACTCATAATATTTTCGCGCTATTAACTTTACTCTAACTCGACACCATATGGCGCTGCAGCACATCAAATTCTATAACGCTCAACCAATCGCCATGAACATTGGTATAGGTACATAGGCATTTCATCATGGATATAACACGGGCAACGGGTAGCACGGTTAATTGCACTAGTAACACATACAACTGTAAAAAAATAAATAAATAATAAAGTCGGAATAGGTTATCTTCGAAATTGAAATAAAAAATGTTAAAAGGGCTAAAACTTAACACATTACTACTATCATTGATTATACAGTGTATCAATGCTGCTATGTACATAAATATCAGTTTAATTATTTATAAAATGTTCCCAGCAGATAGTTCTTTTCAACTTGTACCTAATTCTTAAAGTTAGCAAAGTCTTCTAGCGAATGTAAAGCATCCTTAATAGGAACTCCCTTAGCAACTTTGATAATAGCACGATGGTATATAACGAAGACCGAAATATTGAAAAATGTTTCGAAGTATGACAGCATCAAAGCTTAATTTTATATACTTTTTTACATTTTAGCATTACAGAAATAATTAACAAGTTTTTTTTTATAAGTATTTATTTTTGAAAAATATAATATTTTATATTGCGCAGTCATCTCACTCAAAACGACTTTAGAGCTGTCATCTGCAACGGGTAAACCCGACACCTCAGGCTGTTATAACGATATCTATATCGTTATAACAACGTTATAGTTATATTATAACGATCTAAAGTTCTTTCAGCCCTGAGGTGATAACACAGTTGCTCAGGAACAAGGGGTGAATAAGTACCTACGAGCAACTAAGCACCTTTTGATTTAAAATATATATATATATATATATATATATATATATATATATATATATATATATATATATATATATATATATATATATATATATATATATATATATATATATATATATATATATATATATATATATTTATATATATATATATATATATATATATATATTTTTTTAAAGAATTCGTTTAAAGGATGACACTTTGATGAAAAAATAAAAATAATAAAAGCCACTTACATAGCTGGAAGGTTTTCCCGGACTGGACTGGAAAATGCTTATTGTTTAAACGAGATGTATTCTTGGATGAGTACCACTTTCGACGGTACACTGTAGGTTTAATGGGATCCCTTTATCGCTAGCGAACGATCACCCTTCATCCACATCTCAAAAACAAAGCGTATCCTTTTGCAAACCAAAATAAAATGTCTTTATTAAAGACAAATTTAAGCAAAAACAATGAAAAAAATCACAATCAATCGTCTCTTAAATGCGGAATGACATTTCGAAAATTCGATTTGAAATTCGAATATATCCACTCTTTAAAGGGACGATATACGATTGCTGGGCTCGCTATCAGCCAGCTATTAAATGAAAATAAAAATAAAATACTTCATTTGCTCGTTCCCATGAAATAAGATATAAATCGTAATTTCTGGTCGAGAAGTTTATACTTAAGGCTATATGGTATTTACAAGAGTTCAAAACATAAGATAAAATTGTATAATATTGTTAATATTTGATTGGTTTTTTGTAAAATCTTTTTTTAAAGAATTCGTTTAAAGGATGACACTTTGATGAAAAAATAAAAATAATAAAAGCCACTTACATAGCTGGAAGGTTTTCCCGGACTGGACTGGAAAATGCTTATTGTTTAAACGAGATGTATTCTTGGATGAGTACCACTTTCGACGGTACACTGTAGGTTTAATGGGATCCCTTTATCGCTAGCGAACGATCACCCTTCATCCACATCTCAAAAACAAAGCGTATCCTTTTGCAAACCAAAATAAAATGTCTTTATTAAAGACAAATTTAAGCAAAAACAATGAAAAAAATCACAATCAATCGTCTCTTAAATGCGGAATGACATTTCGAAAATTCGATTTGAAATTCGAATATATCCACTCTTTAAAGGGACGATATACGATTGCTGGGCTCGCTATCAGCCAGCTATTAAATGAAAATAAAAATAAAATACTTCATTTGCTCGTTCCCATGAAATAAGATATAAATCGTAATTTCTGGTCGAGAAGTTTATACTTAAGGCTATATGGTATTTACAAGAGTTCAAAACATAAGATAAAATTGTATAATATTGTTAATATTTGATTGGTTTTTTGTAAAATCTTTTTTTAAAGAATTCGTTTAAAGGATGACACTTTGATGAAAAAATAAAAATAATAAAAGCCACTTACATAGCTGGAAGGTTTTCCCGGACTGGACTGGAAAATGCTTATTGTTTAAACGAGATGTATTCTTGGATGAGTACCACTTTCGACGGTACACTGTAGGTTTAATGGGATCCCTTTATCGCTAGCGAACGATCACCCTTCATCCACATCTCAAAAACAAAGCGTATCCTTTTGCAAACCAAAATAAAATGTCTTTATTAAAGACAAATTTAAGCAAAAACAATGAAAAATGTTTTTGTTTTTCTTTGTTTTTGAGATGTGGATGAAGGGTGATCGTTCGCTAGCGATAAATTAAACCTACAGTGTACCGTCGAAAGTGGTACTCATCCAAGAATACATCTCGTTTAAACAATAAGCATTTTCCAGTCCAGTCCGGGAAAACCTTCCAGCTATGTAAGTGGCTTTTATTATTTTTATTTTTTCATCAAAGTGTCATCCTTTAAACGAATTCTTTAAAAAAAGATTTTACAAAAAACCAATCAAATATTAACAATATTATACAATTTTATCTTATGTTTTGAACTCTTGTAAATACCATATAGCCTTAAGTATAAACTTCTCGACCAGAAATTACGATTTATATCTTATTTCATGGGAACGAGCAAATGAAGTATTTTATTTTTATTTTCATTTAATAGCTGGCTGATAGCGAGCCCAGCAATCGTATATCGTCCCTTTAAAGAGTGGATATATTCGAATTTCAAATCGAATTTTCGAAATGTCATTCCGCATTTAAGAGACGATTGATTGTGATTTTTTTCATTGTTTTTGCTTAAATTTGTCTTTAATAAAGACATTTTATTTTGGTTTGCAAAAGGATACGCTTTGTTTTTGAGATGTGGATGAAGGGTGATCGTTCGCTAGCGATAAAGGGATCCCATTAAACCTACAGTGTACCGTCGAAAGTGGTACTCATCCAAGAATACATCTCGTTTAAACAATAAGCATTTTCCAGTCCAGTCCGGGAAAACCTTCCAGCTATGTAAGTGGCTTTTATTATTTTTATTTTTTCATCAAAGTGTCATCCTTTAAACGAATTCTTTAAAAAAAGATTTTACAAAAAACCAATCAAATATTAACAATATTATACAATTTTATCTTATGTTTTGAACTCTTGTAAATACCATATAGCCTTAAGTATAAACTTCTCGACCAGAAATTACGATTTATATCTTATTTCATGGGAACGAGCAAATGAAGTATTTTATTTTTATTTTCATTTAATAGCTGGCTGATAGCGAGCCCAGCAATCGTATATCGTCCCTTTAAAGAGTGGATATATTCGAATTTCAAATCGAATTTTCGAAATGTCATTCCGCATTTAAGAGACGATTGATTGTGATTTTTTTCATTGTTTTTGCTTAAATTTGTCTTTAATAAAGACATTTTATTTTGGTTTGCAAAAGGATACGCTTTGTTTTTGAGATGTGGATGAAGGGTGATCGTTCGCTAGCGATAAAGGGATCCCATTAAACCTACAGTGTACCGTCGAAAGTGGTACTCATCCAAGAATACATCTCGTTTAAACAATAAGCATTTTCCAGTCCAGTCCGGGAAAACCTTCCAGCTATGTAAGTGGCTTTTATTATTTTTATTTTTTCATCAAAGTGTCATCCTTTAAACGAATTCTTTAAAAAAAGATTTTACAAAAAACCAATCAAATATTAACAATATTATACAATTTTATCTTATGTTTTGAACTCTTGTAAATACCATATAGCCTTAAGTATAAACTTCTCGACCAGAAATTACGATTTATATCTTATTTCATGGGAACGAGCAAATGAAGTATTTTATTTTTATTTTCATTTAATAGCTGGCTGATAGCGAGCCCAGCAATCGTATATCGTCCCTTTAAAGAGTGGATATATTCGAATTTCAAATCGAATTTTCGAAATGTCATTCCGCATTTAAGAGACGATTGATTGTGATTTTTTTCATTGTTTTTGCTTAAATTTGTCTTTAATAAAGACATTTTATTTTGGTTTGCAAAAGGATACGCTTTGTTTTTGAGATGTGGATGAAGGGTGATCGTTCGCTAGCGATAAAGGGATCCCATTAAACCTACAGTGTACCGTCGAAAGTGGTACTCATCCAAGAATACATCTCGTTTAAACAATAAGCATTTTCCAGTCCAGTCCGGGAAAACCTTCCAGCTATGTAAGTGGCTTTTATTATTTTTATTTTTTCATCAAAGTGTCATCCTTTAAACGAATTCTTTAAAAAAAGATTTTACAAAAAACCAATCAAATATTAACAATATTATACAATTTTATCTTATGTTTTGAACTCTTGTAAATACCATATAGCCTTAAGTATAAACTTCTCGACCAGAAATTACGATTTATATCTTATTTCATGGGAACGAGCAAATGAAGTATTTTATTTTTATTTTCATTTAATAGCTGGCTGATAGCGAGCCCAGCAATCGTATATCGTCCCTTTAAAGAGTGGATATATTCGAATTTCAAATCGAATTTTCGAAATGTCATTCCGCATTTAAGAGACGATTGATTGTGATTTTTTTCATTGTTTTTGCTTAAATTTGTCTTTAATAAAGACATTTTATTTTGGTTTGCAAAAGGATACGCTTTGTTTTTGAGATGTGGATGAAGGGTGATCGTTCGCTAGCGATAAAGGGATCCCATTAAACCTACAGTGTACCGTCGAAAGTGGTACTCATCCAAGAATACATCTCGTTTAAACAATAAGCATTTTCCAGTCCAGTCCGGGAAAACCTTCCAGCTATGTAAGTGGCTTTTATTATTTTTATTTTTTCATCAAAGTGTCATCCTTTAAACGAATTCTTTAAAAAAAGATTTTACAAAAAACCAATCAAATATTAACAAAACTATATATATATATATATATATATATATATATATATATATATATATATATATATATATATATATATATATATATATATATATATATATATATATATATATATATATATATATATATATATATATATATATATATATATATATATATATATATATATATATATATATATATATATATATATATATATCTTTATATAAATATATATATATATATATATATATATATATATATATATATATATATATATATATATATATATATATATATATATATATATATATATATATATATATATATATATATATATATATATATATATATATATATATATATATATATATATATATATATATATATATATATATATATATATTCCAAAAATGTTTATTTAGTTTTCCCACAATTTTTTATCAAAAGTTGCTTACTTGCTCTTACTGATTTACCGCCTTGAAGGATGCCTGTTAATTAAAACTCATCCTATATAATGATCTGTTAAAGAACCCAGCAAACAATCTGCACGCGGCAATCCCGAACTATACATTTTGACGTCCCTCGAATGCAGACCACTTTTGGGCAGAGGCATTTTGTGTACATAGCCCCCAGGATCTTTAATATGCTAGATGAAGATTTAAAAATGTATGTGCCGAAGTCTTCTTCTTCTTTTAAAGCCAAAATTGATTCCTGGCTAAAATATGACGCCCGGCAAAATATCCACAAATTAATATACCGAGACAATTATCCATGACATTTCTTATTATTATTATTATTTTCTTTGACTTTTTTTATTTTTATTTATTACTATTACTTATTCATAAATTTTGGTGACTATTGTTTGATATCATTTGACATTTTATTTTATTTTTATTTTATTAACACGATTATTTATTTTTGTGTTTTATTTCCTATTGTGATTATTAGTTAGTGATTATTAGTTATAATTTGTAATGGTGACGGCAATATATATATTTCTTTTCCTTTTTATTTTTTTTATTTTTTTTATCCATTGCCAAATATATGTGATATAAAAACTAGAGAGCTAGCTGCCCTGGAACAAGTCCTGGCACTTAGTTGGGCAGCAGCAGTACTTAAATGCTAATGCTCATATCGGCCGTGTTTAATTTTAATTTTAATTATATATATTTTTTTATTGATATGATTATTAGTGATACTTGTGCACTTGTAAATGAATTGTTAAATTAAATAAATAAATAAAATAAAATAATAATAAATGGTATCACGCTATAGCTTTAAGAAATCTTTTAATTGGTTTATCAGAGCGGATACCTCAAGGTTGTGGTCCCTCCGGATATCTTGGACGAGGAGGTCAGCGACGATGCCAGCGGCAGCGGAGTGACCCGTGAGGGTGGAAGCGTCAGGTTGACTTGCTCAGCGACTGGGGAACCTCCGCCGACTGTCGTCTGGAGACGAGAGGCCGGCCGAGGAATCGTCTTTCGGGATGACGACGGCAGAGAGAAACAAGGTTTGTGCATACGCAGTTGTTTCGTGGTATGGTGTTCTGTCGATTTTTCTCTATTGTAGTCAATATAGGTAACCCTATATTATGTAGATAGCACTACGCAGTACTTTAGGGTATGATGATATATTACAATTCTTTCAACCGGGACGTGAACGCAGAGACTTAAGCTCGGTTGACACGATACGAGGTTTCACGCACGAAGAGCATGCCGTCTTCTAGAACGAGAAAACTTGCTTTCGTGAAGCGTTCGTCAAAGAGTTTACACTATTCCACATCTCGCTCGAGCTCGTCTGTGTTTCTCTTACTCGTCAGTTGCAAAGATTGAGTCTGTAGACAAAGGTGTGGCGTATGTTGGTGCAATTTTAGCGTTTGTTATAGCGCGATGTTTCACCAGAAACAAAATAAAGTAGAAAAAACAGCGCTGGCTAACTTCATCAGTTCCAGTGCCACCTTTTTTGAACTTTTAATTTTCTTTAGCTCATGGCAACAGTTAGACCGTAAAATTTTGTTTTGGTTTTTGCAGTCATTAGTATGGAAATTTAGCATTTGAATAGTAGCCACTATGTTTTCTAGTGTACTTTGTCGTTCCTCCCTGATTTTATATTCCACAGAGTCTGACTTCCACAAGCATGGGTTTTTTTCATATAGTTCGTCAAACTTATTCATTTGTACATCAGTCCACTTAGCCACGTTTCCGTTAAATAACCAAAAACCACAAAAAAATACTAAAACAATTTTTTTTCGCACCCGTGCGATACGCCTTTCGAACGCCAACTAGAAACATGCATGAACTTGTTCGCCCGCGAACGACGCTGTGTTCGTGCGCGCATGCGAGATTTCGAGAACCGTCAACACGGTATGTGAATGCTTTCGAAAAGCATTTCTCGTGCGTGAACTAGCATCGTGTCAACCATGCCTTAGGGACATAACAGTCAACTGTCTAACTACGCTAACTTACCCGAGGGAGACCAACGCCTCACCGCGAGGAACTGGAAAGCGAAACCAGCGGGCCGACCTCGCACCATCACTACCAGAATTGGCCGGAAAAGTCCGTCTCCCAGTTTGGTCGCAGGTTCGAAGTCGTTTGCGCGGCCTACTGCGGACCGAGGCGCCCTTTACCCGCCAAGCTCACACACAATCAATTGGCCTACGGATCGTTTCTCAGGATAGATGACGCCAGGTCGACAACCACCCATGCTTCATAGAAAACGTACGTTTCCAGACTCCCTGGTGATTCGCCGAATCGCGCAAACGATTGACTGACGCCGTACGGAGCGCAAACCGCCCAGTTTTGCCTGGTTTATCCCCCAGATTGGTTACAATTGCAGGCAGGATTGACAAAGTCGTTTTCGGGTTAGTCCCTCTTCAACAACTAGAGTTGCCAACTACAACGGGCGAACCCGTCACCTCAGGAAGTTTTAACGATATTAGATCGTTGTGTCTCCCGTGTGGTGAGCGTAGAAGACTTAGGACAAAAACAGTGTACCGTCTAGTTACGCCACACGCCCGTAAGAAGCCAACGCCTTACCGCCAGATAACCAGGTTAATCAACGGGCCGACACTCGTGCGCTTACTTCCAGTTGCAACCAAATTACTCCGGTCTCCCGACTGGTCTCTAGCGGTCTCTACCAAATCTATCGCGGACACGGAATTCTTTGCCCGGGTCTTCGCCCAGTATCGCGTAGCCGATTGGTCGTTTCAAGAGCAGTTGCCGTAAGGTAAACAACTATCCCCGTTCTATAGGAGACAGTACTGATTCCAGACTACCCTGGCTGTCGGTCAGAATGCACAATCGATTATAAATAGGATAGAAAACGAATTTACCGCGTGAAATTTGTAGAACCAGACGTTTCGGTGACGTTGCAGCCGCCGTTGTCCAGGGTAGACGGCTGCAGTCTACTCTGGACAACGGCGGCTGCAACGTCACCGAAACGTCTGGTTCTACAAATTTCACGCGGTAAATTCGTTTTCTATCCTATTTATAATGTCAAACGACCGCGATAGTCTTCGATTTTATATGCACAATCGATTGGCTGACTCCGCACGGTGCGCAAACCGTCCAGGAGCGCCCGAAGGTTGACTCCTAAGGGAAACTGTCTCGCAGGCCAGAGTTCTACTCTGGCTCGCATTTCTACGTGAAGGCCCTCGGATTCGTGTTGACCCGTGAGTATGACCGACCCTGAACACATGGGTCTTAGTGGCCAAACTGCAAAAGGGCTCAATAGCTCTTGAACAGGGCCCATTATCTCCCAAGGAAACAAGCAGGTCCAAAGGCCCAAGCTGCACGAAACCATTATATAAGACAGGGCAAAAAAACTAGACTTCTACAATGCCTAATGAAGTGGTTGAGAAAACGACTGTCTCGCGAGTGTTCGTAATAGCTGCTAATGTTCACGGCATTTCACCGGAGGTGTGCGACAGGCTCGCTCAGACGCAGTCGCTCATTTAGCGATTGCCCCGCTTGCGTTTAGAGTAGGGTTGCCATACGTCCCGGTACACCCGGACATGTCCCCGATTCAGAAACTCTTTTCCGGTCGTCCCGGTCGGCCCATCAAATGTCCCGGTCGAAATAAATGAGGCGCGGTAATTTTCAAAATTCTCAGCAACAGATGGTTGCATTGAAGAAATTTCCATGAAGAGTATTTCATGGAAAGCGAAAAGATAACGAATTGTGATCCAAAAAAGACAGTCATGGTAAAAGGTTTAATATATTTCATGAAACCGAAGTGTCGGAGAGGAAAAGCAATTTAATTGTGATGTGTCAATATGTATACACCATCCCTGGTCATAATGCGATTGTTGAGAGAATCTTTACCTAAGTAGTTACCCAGTAGACCGAAGAATGCAATCGCCTTCACATCAAAACAGTGGAAAACATCACTCAATGCAAGTTAAATTTTAAATATTATTTGTTCTGAATTTTACAAATATGTTATGAGCTCCCGAAGCTGGCCAAGAAGACAGCGGTTAAACAGAAGATAAAACCGTTGAATCTTTTTGAACAGTTAAATACAAAATATAATGAAAATAATATTGTTCCTGTTGTATTGAAATCTATGTCATGTGTACTACGTCATTCTATTATTAGCTAAATAAACATAGGCAATTAAATGTTCCTTATTTTTTTTTAAATGATTTATTTATTTATTTAGGTAAGTAACCGCATGAACTTATAATTAGATTCATAATTCAAAAAAAAAAACATGTTCTTATGCCGATTATAACTTTGAAATTATTTGAAATATATTTTACAAACTAAATTATGAATCAAAAAATACATCCGTAAATATTTATTAGTTGAGAGAAAACGGATCCATACCGCGTGGAAATAGACGACAGTCCACCCGATGCATTTGTAGACGGCCAATGTAACTTTGCCGAAAATGTAACTTTGCTGAGAGAACTCATCGTCCACGTCCACGCGGCGAGGACTCATCCCCACCTACCAAAAAATGTCAAATGACCGCAAAAGTTGTAGAGTTAACCGCAGACATATATAAATCATACTTATACAACGTGAATTCAAAATAAGTAAATAGGAATACATATATAAATTGTGTTATATTTATACATACATATTACAAATCAATAATTACTTGCAGTTGTCGCTGCTGCTTCAAGGGCGGATCGCACTGCGGATTTGAAACTAATTGTGTTTCTATTATAAATGTCAAGCTCTGTAAATTGATTATTATACGTACGTGGCAATCGGTTAAGCATTAAATTGCGCTTGTAGTTAGAATGTCGTTTCGAGGGCTCGAATAACTGTGTAGATCGGGTCATACGTTACGGCACCTGCAGAGCGATGCTCGAAACTAGGTATGGGCTATCCAGCGTCCCAATGACGATGTCATGTAGTGCAGTCATATCCGCAGCAGTTCGCCGGTCCTCAAGCGACAGCACATTAAAGTTAATTTTAATTCTGTTTTTCTTATTAGGTAGGTTTTGCTTTTATTCATGTTTTTCTTATTACCTACCAACTACCACAGACAGCATTTACACTCAGCGTGGAGCAGCCTGTACAATACTTTTCTTGAGTTTTGATTTGTGTCCCGGTCCCGGTCAGTCCCTAAACTATTATGGCAACACCAGTTTAGAGACACCATCTTAAGCGGGTGATCCATTTGCGAGTAAAACCGTTGGTATGCCAACGAGCCAGCGAGCCAAAGGTATAGACCGCCAATGGAGCACCTACAAAACCACGGTTTTAGAGCACCGTGGTATTGCTGTTGGCTCTTCGTGCATGCTTGAAATCCTAAGATCGCGGTATAATAATGCGAGCCGACAGTTTTTTTCACGCTGCTGTTGCGAGCGCACGTGCCGCATGGCTTCATCCAGTAGCGGTAAACTGGCAGATTTACGTTTGTATCGTCACGAGTTAGTGCTAAAAATCATAAATTGATTAAAGCAACAGGAGTGTCTGTGGCTGTACACTAGCAGGAACTATAAAATAGAGAGTTAAATTTGTCTGCGTATCTAAAACTTCTGGAGATGAAACAAAAACGTGATCATACTTGCACAATTGCCGAATGCCAAAAAGATGATACAATCTTTACGAGCATCTCACAGAAAGGAAAGAAGAAAGGTGCAACCGAGTATTAAGACTGGATCAGGAGCTGATAAGGTTTATAAACCAAAGCTGTGGTATTAAACGGAATTGGAATTCCTGAACGACCATATGGTAAAGCGTTCATATGGTGGAATGTGTACACGAAAAACTGTATCTTGTCTTTTTATTAAAGGGGACAACAAACCCAGTAGCTCCATAATTACTGCCTCGATTATCCTCATATAATTTCGATAATCGTTTGGTTCACCAATAAGTTCTGCCACTAAATTTACATGGAACAAGCGTTGTCTGTTTTGCAGCCAATTTTTGCCTGAAAAAACGTCCTGTATTTGGCCGTCTAAACCAGGCACCCTCCTTAACGGAGGAAACCTCGCTGCGCGGTTCACTACGACTACCGCCTCTCGAGAGGCCGCATATCGATAACCGTTATTAGATGAATTTTTACCAACAACAACAGTCGGTTTTCGAGCTTGCTTTTGCATTTCCCTTCTTTTTCAAATAAAATCATAAAAAGGATGTTTTATTGTTCACAGTTACGATGGTGCACTCCGGATCGACTCTTAACCTATCTGGACTTCAGCGTTCGGATTCAGGGGTATATCAATGCATTGCCAGCAACGGTGTGCCACCGAGCGTAAGCAAAAGCTTCAGAATTAGTGTTTATTGTAAGTATAAGCCCACACTACCATTTGATCAGTCGTCCGCCTTCAATGTTCTTATTTTTATGTTTAGTTCATCCGCTTATAAGGATTGTGAACCAGTTAGTCAGTGCTCCAGTGGAGAATGACGTCACAATACAGTGTTACGTGGAAGCCATGCCCAAGGCAATGAATACATGGTGGAGAAATGGTAAGTGGTTGTCTATATATTTCTTTTTTTTTTAAGTCAACATTTTCCTGTGAAATCCTCTTGGTAACTAATGGTTCCGTGTAGCTTGGGTGGTGTTGTACAAAGACTATATCATCTGGCCTACCCAACTCCTATCTGGTAGCCTCCTCGTAGAGAGGCTTACCCTCTCAGGTCGGCTGTGAGCTTCTGCCACGGCTATAATCCTGAATTCGGAATCGCAGTGCCGGATTAACCCATGTAGGGGCCCTTAGGATGGCGAAATCTCAGGGGCCTCCCTTTGGGCTGTCAAACATTCTGACAACAATGGGGCCCTAAGCTATAGATTGTGGAGCTTATACGTAAATCCTGCACTGCGGATGCGGTTGAGATCAGAATATTGCGGATTCGGGGATACATTGTGCGTAACTGGGCTGTCTGCGTACCAGGCTATCAGTCACGCTTACGCAGTCGGCTAATAACAAGGGGGATCTTGAGATGTATGTTTCCTATGACAGCGGAGAGTACTTGTGTGATATTGATACTATGTGATAGATCGTGTGATATTCGAGGGTAAAGTGCACCACGGTTCGCAATAAATTCGAACTAAATTACCGCTATCACCAGGTAGACGCCGCGCAAGCGTCTTCGATCCTGCGAGCAGACTGGAAGAAGGATAAATCCGGCCAAATCTGATAATGAAAGCGTGTGACTGCCCGTTCCCAGTGCCTCGCGGTAGGGCGTTGGACTCTCACAGGCATGTTGGCGTAGTTAGACAGTGGACTGTGATGTCCCTAAGTCTGTCTCTAAGTCTTTGACCTCAAGGTTAAAAGAATTACTTAATATCGTTATACCTTCCTGTGTTTTTGGATCTGTCCGTAGTAGCTGACAATTTCAAAGTTTCCAAAAGTCGCTAATTCACCTTTTGGTTCAACGAAAAGAAGACTTCATATAAACTTTAACAACAAAGTTGTCAAAATCAGCCTGAAGCGACTGCGTATCAACTATGCATATGCAAACAGAACGCATACCTATTTTGTCCTCTATGCAAGGACTTTGTCATCTATAACATCGGAGGAGGTCACCAACACAACATCCTGAGGAATTGTGAGATTTATAAGAAATGTCTGATTGGACTGGGTAAATTAAGAAGCACCCAAGATCGGGATTGGTCACAGTGATGATAGGCAACACAGGTTGAGAAATCCCTTCACTACTAAGTACTATCTACCATTGCATCTATCACCTTCCATAGTCAGCTCTTTTCTGCCTCAAATATAACAAGTGTTTCCTTTAACCCGCAGGAGAGAAAATTATATCGAACTCAAAGTACGAGACCACGGAAGTATTTTTGAACGACTATACCCTTCATTTAAATTTAAGAATCACTAATTTAACAAAAACTGATTTTGGAGACTACGCTTGCAAGTCTTCAAACGTCCTTGGGAGGACTCATGGAAACGTCAAGTTACATGGTAAGAGTTTTTTTGTGCTTAATCGTCTTAAACAACATTATAGTTGGCTGAAAGAGACTACACTAAGAAAAATATTGGATTGATTCTTATTTTGTCCGTAACCGTAATGACAAAATGGTAATCAAAATTGATTACCATTTTGTCATTACGGTTGTATACAGAATAACGATGTTTCAATCGTAATTTTGTTCAAATTCTACTTGATTATATGTATCAAAATTTTCCGTACGATTAATACGGAAATAACAGCATACTGTTGTTTCAACATGATTCATGTGTCCGACTATATCCGTACGTATCCTACTACATCCTGCCATGTTAGAAGCAAGTTTCCAAGGTCGCGACGTAATGAAATAACATTATGTTTTAACATTACGGCACGGTAACTACTATCACGCCAACATCGTTGCGCGTCATGTTAACCCCTCGAGCCTCAGAGGGACCGATAGGACTCAAACGTAAAAGCACCGTTGCGCCTCATTGGGACTGATCGGACTCTAAAGTTAGTATTCTATAGTTCTAATATGCAACAATTCTAAAGTGCAACAACGGTTTGGGAGAAATTAATATTTTGGTCGGCCGCAATAATAAATCTAAAATTTCCATAATTATACATAGTCTTTCGAAGACATGCGCTCGCGAAATCTCGCTGCTCGAGGGGTTAAATCATACTTATGGGACACAGTCCGATTTATATACGTAATCCTTGTTGAAACATGCGTATTTCCACGTATTACATCGTTATATTTTTCTCAGTTTAGTAAACATACTCCATTGTTGAAGATTTGTCAAAAACATTTAGGTATTATTCATCTATTACTAGATTTTTGGCTGACGCCACATTTATCTTGTTGCCACAAATAACTCAACACCCCCCCCCCCCTCTTTCCCCCGCCATCCATTATATAGTCTCTAATTATTTCAACATCCTCTGCAAAGAATAATATACGTCATACTACAAAAATCTTAAATGAATTGTTAAAAAATGCCTGAAGCTAATCTTGCCAAACATGTCCTTTATGATGTAACTAAGAAACTGGTAAAAAGCTTCGAGTAAACTGTAAGTTTTTATTATTTCTTTTATTTTATTACCATTATTGAATGTTATATAAATGATTATTTATGACTTTTGTTCGCCTCATATTATTTTTGCCTCATTTGTTATAATTAATGGTTATTCTATTACTGACTATTTTATTGATGATATTTGATTGATTTTATTGACATTCGGTTCGATTACGTTTCCTCGTGAAATAATCCGAAAATAGATCGAAAAATAGGAAAAATAGGAAAATACTTCATGCAAACGAGACAGAGCAGTGCGTTAGAGCGTAATATAAAATGAACGATCCTTTTTTTCTACACAAAACTACTTGACAAACATAAAACCACCTGAATTAGTTTGAGAACCTTTCGTCCGGTCTTAGATTATGCCGCTTTATTTCAATTGGTAGTTTTATGCTGGAAAAGTAACAACCGTTCATTTTATATTTCGCTCTATCGTATTGCCCTGTCTCGATGGCATGAACTAATTCCGAGGCCCCGTTATGAAGTCTGATTATAATTTCTTAAATTATTATTTTATTCTTCTATTTTTTGATTATCTAACCAATGCTTCATTCCAGTTATAAATTGTAAGTTTTTTTATAATGTTTTAAATGTTATTTTAATATTTTTTTCCCACTGAAAATTATTTCATTTTGACTTGTTAATCATCGGACTACTAAATCGTCGTACATAACATATTTAATCAATTTGTACGTAACTAAATAAGCCTCTATATACAGGATGAGTTTTTAATTAGTGACATCCTTGTAGTGGGTGAAACAGTACGACAAACTAAACAACTTTTTATATAAAAAATGAAAAAAAAATCAAAATGCTTTTTTTAACTTTTTGTTTTGTTTCTTAGTTGAACATTAGTATAAAAAGCTATGAGCACGATGCGCTATATAGTAATAGGTACAATATCGCTAATATTGTTTATTAGTGATATTTTACCTACCGCTAGATGGCGCTGTGCCCTTAACGATTCTCATTTTATTTTCCCATAGATAAAATTTGCAAATTTCATAAAAAAAACGACAAAAAACGATTTAAAAAACTTTTGTCCAACATTTTGTATTAAAAAATCCTTTATTTGTCGTATTGATTCGCCCACTACAAGGAAGTCACTAATTAAAAACTCACCCTGTAGGTGCTTCACAGAGTAGGTAGGTGTCTCGTTCATACTGAATTATTTCCGATTTTAGTTCACGAAGAAACGCAATCGAGCCCAATACCTATATGTTTATGTCATAAATATATATCATAAAGTTAAAATATATAATAATAATATTATTTCTCTTTTATTACTATTTTATTATCTTTATTATATATTTTTTAAGAAGCGACAAACATTACTAGACTACTGCCTCGACACAGGCCTAGGCCTAGTGAGGGACTAAAATCCACATGGACTTGTACCTTTTTTACTGATTAGTTATGCACTCTACTTATTCCTTCTCTGCTATTAGCTTTAAGCAATAGTTTATACCTAATTCATTATTAATTATGTATGTTATGGATAAATAAAAAAAAAAGTGTTCTTTGGTCCATTTGATTTTCTTGGGCCATAGACAAATTTAACATTCAACATTTTTCAAGAATAGGCCCCCTGGCCGAGATATCTTCTTCCTCGTTGGCTAGTATCCGGAACTCAACTGCGAATTGCCGTATAGTTGCCACCTCATGCAATATTTTCCCAACAGAACTGATCTTGCCGCCAAAACCGACGACGACAACGACAACGACGACCACCACGACGACTACCACGACCACGACCGCCCGGCCGACGACCAAGAAGCCGCGAAAGAAAGAGCAGACAAAGCAGCGAAAAGGGGACAAGAAGGGGCAGAACTACCTCACGGACGAGGTGCAGCTGAAGCGCGACTCTACCACGGATAGAGACAGCTTCTACTACAAGATAGACGCGCCAACAGAAAGCACCAAGCGACGCCAGTTCGGAAAGTTGCCATCGTCGGCGAAGCAAAACACGTTTGAGTTATTCTGGTTGTATTTAGTAGTTTTTGCAAGCGGCTTTACTACATGAGTTGTTGCTGTTCTTTGCGGTATGTTTTTTACGCCGGATGGAATAAAACGCATATTTTTGGCATATTGATGAAATTATCAGACTTTTTTGTTTACCGTTGCCTACGCAAGTCGCTGCCGGCGATTTGCGGAATAATATCCGCAGCGCGCGGGGTTATATATGTATAGCTCTGTAATATGGAAAAATCCGTCCGGCGACGTACCGCAAGAAACCAGCAGCAATCTACACAATTTAAATCCGAATGTGATTCTAAACATAAAAAAGAAAACAAAATTAAAACGCACGGAATTTTATCGACATGCGCAGTTAGACTTACTCCCTGAAGGTGTATCTAAACGAAAGAAGGCAGGTGGGAAGAAGGCTCGAAGTAATTCGGATGATAAGTATATATTTTATTTTGTAAATGGCTGAAACTGAAAATATGATTACAGAAAGAGAGAAATTGGGACTAGACAAGCTAATAGATATGCCGAAAAAGCATGTCAAAGGCGAGGACTCTCCTGGACTGTAATATGTTTGTTTGCTTGTATATAGTCTTTATTGTGAAATTTCACAGTGGGCGGGTATATTGTTATACGACAATCTATTCCAACCAATCTTATTATGTTTACCTATAGGTGTGCGTGTAACATGTGTGCAAGTGAGTGTTGTTATTGCATTCGATCGACATAATTGAACTGTAATTCCGTTAATGTTATGCCTATGGAAAATGGTAGCCTTACAAAGTAAGATCCGAATCGTTACAAAGTAAGATCAGGCGACCAACATTATGCCACCGGTGTGCAAACAAATCCCAGTAAAAATTGTCATAATTGGCAAGGTTAAGTGAGAAACAGTCAGGCCAAAAGAGTATATTCGATACAGGAGTAGCCTGATTCCATATACCAATCTTTCATTTGATCTGATTGGTCCCGTGTGGAATGGACTTCTTGCTCTTACGCACCCTTAAGGTTGTGGATAACCACAAGTTGTGGATAACCACAAGTTTTTCGAGACTGTCGCCTCGTCTAGCCATATGACCGAATTACTATAAGCTAGGACAAGCCGAAATGATCAGAAACCTACTTCTTTGTAATAAATTAGTACCACAAATCATACTGCTACGTAAATGCTGGCCTTTAACTCGTACAGTGTCCTGAGCGCTCGATCTTAACATTGCCAATGTTAGCGCTACTTGAACAAGTGACACTGCTATTATGAGGATCAGTGCTAAATCGTGTTGGACTAGAGAATATCGAATAGCAATATTTAGAAAACTGTTCACATATTTCTGAATCAGTGCAGTGCCGGTGTATGATGGCAATTTAGCCATTATATTAGCTTTTTATTAGCAACATCCTTGTAGTGGGTGAATCGGTACAAGCAAATAAGCAGCTTTTATTAAGCTTTTTCCATTTTTTTTGTAAGTTTGAACAACGTGGCTGTTCAATAAAAGTTTGACAAGCGTTGAGCGCGCTGCACCATCTAGCGGTACGTGAAATATCGTGACTATTTTTTATTCGCGATATATTACCTATCGCTAGATGGCGCAGCGCGCTCAACGATTTTTCTAATTGAGATTATTTTTTAAATCTTTGTTTTCCTATTTTAAAAAAAAAAGTATCTTGTTTGCTCGTATTGATTCACCCACAAGGATATCACTAATAAAAAAACTCAAACTTTGTACCATTTTTTAGGAAGAAAATTGTTTTAATAGACATCTGGTATTCAGAATTATTACTTGGAGGTGCCTCGCTTATCACCTTTATCTCAGATAATTAAGAGCGATTTTGCCTACAAAGCTTATAAATATCAGGAGCAACTCTTCCAAGACGCAATACGCATTAAGCGTCATTAATTAGTTCATAACGCTTAAGAGCGTCTGTAGAATTTTCATTCACGACCCTCATAAGCAGCAGGGACAAATTCGTCCGCAACTCCTAGGTAAGCTCCCAGATCAAATTTGTGTATTACCCTTATGACCGGCAAGGGCACCCTTCGGTTAAAGAACATCATTTCCAGCTATCATTTACATGTTGCTCTCATCATCATCATCATCATCATCATCATTTATTAATTCCATAAAAGCATTTCACAATACTGAGGAACATGTCAAATTTTACAATCATAATTTACCGGATGATAAAACCGCTTTGATTAATTAAAAGAAAAAAAAATAATTGTAATCAGAGGTGATTACTTAAAAATAGTTAAATTTACAAAATAATCAATAATAATCAAACAAATAATAATCAATTCCATAAAAAGAAAATTTCTGAAACATGCGTAATTAAAAACAATGTCAATAAAATCTAAAACTTAGTTCGAAAGTATAGTCATAATATGGTTATTTATAATCAAGCAATTGTGGACGCAATATCATAAAAGTCGTCCAGTTTGTAAAGGGCATGTTTGACTAACTGATTTTTCAAGCAGGTTTTATATGCTGCCATCTCAAGTCTTTTCGTTGATGATGGCAAAGCATTGAACAATTTAAAACTCTATCTCCTTTGTTTTCTTTAAATTGTATCTGCTTCCAAATTCTGTTGTTTTCTGTATTGACCTTATTTATCTAGTACATGTATGTATATCCTCAAAACTATTGTCATTAACTGCATGCTATTCTGGTCACCGCAGATATATTTAACCACTATTAATTTTTTGAGACAGAAACGTTGTACTTTCTGTAAGTAAAACTTTCATCGGAAGATGAAAGGCGAAGTAATATTTATCTTTCCTTACAAGCAGAGGTACATACTGCAGGTGGGCGAGTACTTGCTGCTTCAGCGGAAAAAAGTTGCTCATTGCCTTGGACATTCAGGCTTTAAACTGATTTCAAAACTTTCAGGCGCTATTGCCACGTTAATTCTCTAGCGTCGAGCTTAGACACATTTTTTTATTGGGACCATAAAATAATTACAATTGATTAAAATGTAAGAGCGCTCTGAGAGTTACGCTAAAAATGCTTTAACACCCTTATACCATCTATGCCTGACGCTTCATCAGGCATAGCTTTCATCGCTGATTTTTAGCGGTCAAACCCTACAACTGAGACCCCGCCTATTTCTCCGCGGGTCTGCCCATTTCATATATTTTTCTCAGGTCTTATGTCGCCTTAATGTTAATCCCGGTATGGCCGAATCGTAATGGAGATTTACAATCGTGACCAATACCATATTTTCAGCATAGCAAGTCCCGTTTTGCAGTAGGCGTAGCTTAAGCCAGCCAAGGCCGTAGATTGTTTTCGTTTAGTCTTAGCGACTTATTTCAGGGTGACAAGATTACAACAGGTGGACACACCCGAAGCAATTGACAATCTGCAACAAAGCACCTCATATTCTACCATGTCGAATGCTTGTGGTAGATCACAGAAAACGACGACAGACTTTAGACTTAACCCTTACTGCATGCCTGCCGATTTTACACACACTCTCTCTCCCTCTCTTTCTTCCATTATTTAAACATTATTTATTTCTATAGTATTCAGAGCAGCTGTCAAGTTAGCCAGTTTACCACTGCTTTGATAATACAGCCTTAATTGAAAAATATTGCCCATAAATCAAAAGTTTATAACTTAACTTTCGGGTAGAATTTCTTAAGGCGACTGCAAACCGAACCGGCTAAATAAACCGACGATTTATGGAGAGAGATTTAGCGTATAACCGTTTTCTGCGACGCCTATTTTACTCCATCGATTGCCGCGTTAGAGAAACTGGAGCTAATTTCAGCGGAAGGTACTTCCTTTTCTTCTCATTTTCGTTATTGCTTGGTATTTGTATCAATATACAACGTGAGTTTTTAGTTACCGGTATCTTTGAAGAGGGTAAATCAACGAGCAAACAAGCAACTTTTGAATTGTGGTATAAAAAACGGCATTTTCAAAAAATTCAAGATATCATAATAAACGATCTATAAGAAGTATAAGATAGTATAAGAAGCAGCGCACGATGCGCCATCTTGCGGCAGGTAAAATGTTACTAATATTGTTTACTAGCGATGTTTTACCTACTGATAAATGGCGCCGCTCTCTTAACACTTGTCAAACTTTTTTTTAATAGATAACTTATTTTTTTTTTTTAAATACAAAAAATATATTTTGTATTTTTTATTTTTTTTTTATTAAAAGTTGCGTACCTGCTCGTAACTGATTCATATCCTTAAAGGATGCCGGTAACTAAAAACTCACTCTGTATATGCAATACAAGAGTGTATTTTATGTATAAAATCAAAAGTAATCCATAATTGTCACTGTAATTGCTTTTGTCATATCTGGGGGTTTTCCACCATACTAGAACAGTACAGATAGTATGCATCGCTATCGTTCCGTGCGCAAGTACCGAGTTAGAACAGTAAGCACACTCTCGGGTGGCAAGGCGTTGCGGAGATAGGGTGCGAGGGAAATGAGCAGAGGGATGCGTTAAGGCAAACGCCTGTAGTTGGCGTTACGCGCTTGTGGGGCTTGTAAAAGATCTCGAACGTTTGTATGTCTGCATCGGCGGAGTAGCGGACATAGGGTCACGAATTTCGTTCAACGTCAGCACAGTCGGCGCGGACGACGTGTGTGTTACAATGTCTAGTAGTCGTATTACGATTTATGGTAGCCCTTAGGACTCGTGACGACGATCGCTTTGATTTCAATTTTGTTCTAAGAGAAGCTACTGTCTGCATACTGTGCTTAAGCCGGATGAGGTAGTTCACTTTGAAAATTCAATCTCTGAATACTAGCGGTAGCTACCAATCTGAAGCATCGTGTCCACTTGCGCCGCGGCGCTCTGTGAGCGGCTCAGCTCGAATGTCGACACCGGTTGCACAAATCGAGTGGCGCGGGACGAGCCGCCGAAAGCGGCAAACGTTTCGGATCGTCCTGTCCATGCCCCGAGGGATAAAATTGTAGAGGCATCTCGTAGGCATAAGTTGGTGAGTTTATCCGCTGATACCTTTTACTTCGTTATAATTGGTTGACTGGAAGATATTGTATTGTAGCAATAAGTCCGCCATTGTACCTTATTTTTATTGTGCAATAAATGGATTTTTATTCATTCATCAATTTCATTCATTCATTCATACGTCCATGCTTTGTTGTAATTCCTCTTAAACAATTTAACTCTGACTGTTGTTATCATTAGTACAGTAAACTAATATATTTTGATAAAATAGATCCTTTTGCACAACTAAAAAAAACATATCGTGGACGAAGTTATTCAGATTTGTACCATTTTCTACGTAGATGTACGATGTCTCACATATACAACGACGGTATGTTTGTCTGTTTGTTTCTACTCTTTATTGTTAAATTTCACAATGGGCCGATTTATTGCCATACGACTATCTCTTACAACCAACCTTACTATGAAGTGTTTATATGGAAGTGTTCGTGTAACGCGTGTGTAAGCGTGTGTCTTGGTTATTGCATTAGATCGATATAATTGAAATGCAATTCCGTTATAATTTTATTTCAAGGCAAAACGGTAGCCGAGCCGGGAATCGAACCCGTACCTAACAATACTTAATATTAAATGATTTAATTTAACACGCATACCGTGCATACAATTGTATTCGCGGAATGAAGAAATATATATAATTCTGCGAAATCCTGCCGCTATGAGCGAAAATATGGCCAGTATGCCGGAAGTTTGGGCGAGAAAGGGTAGGGAAAAAGGAGGCAAGAGCGGGTTTAAAAGAGATGGACTTGTTTAATTTACATTGCTGGAGAGCGTGGCGTTCCGCGTTGCGAATTTACTCTAATTCTCTTTCGCAAGCTGGAAAAAACCTGGCGACAAAATTAAACACGCTAAAGTAGACCTTTATGCATTCATATGTATGTATGTCGCCAACACGAGTGTCAATGAATATACAATGGCGTACTAAATTTATTAATATTTTTTTTATTTATATTTATTTATACACAACATATTCTATTCCGTCGGGAAACGTTTCTGAACATATATATTTAATAAAGGGTGAAGCATAGCCAACTGACATGTTTCAACTAGTCATATATTATGTTCAGAATCGGGGAAAAAATAAGTAAATATGTCTATAAATACGACCAAGTATGCCATTTATTTATCACCAATTACAAGGTTATTTTTGGATTACTAAATTAGGAGATGGCATCCGTTTCCTAAAATGCGTAATAACTATCTGCAGATTAGCGGCCGCCACACGTAAAGTTCCGACCGCGGGAAACCCCACGCGCCGTTCCATCCCTCGTTCCGATACGCACGTGTAGATGCATTTGACGCGCGGCGATTGGCAGTTTGATCTGACATGTCGACGTGGACGCCTGTTGTCACAGTTTTGCGCGCATCACGTGTAAACGTGGTTGCCGTTCGTTAAGTTCGATCTGCGACATTTTCTCATTACTGTATCCTGCTTTGTGATTTTGAGGCGTACTATTCCCAATAAACAATCAAAATCATCACTATCCATTCTTGAGTATTTTTTAAAATCTTCTGAATAACTATCTCTTAACGTAGGGAAATATCCATGTCTTCGTCTATATTGTTTTACTCACATTCACTGTTTTTTAAGGTTGTTAAAGATAACTACAAATCCAGCTAAAGCGATGACCAAACGAGTATCAATTTCTTAGTGCTGCTAAAAACTTTTAAAATTTATGACGTTCCACGCGCCAGTCTAAACTGCAGTCTAAACTCTCAAAAAATGTTTACACGTAGAGTTCGGACTACAATTAGCGTGGAATCTCAGATCAGACCGCGATCCAAACTGTGGTCACATTTCACTCAAATTTAATACGACAGTTTGATCCGCAGTCAAAACCGCGCGGATCTATCCACCGTTAGGAACGCAGTCTTAGATGCGCAGTCCGAACTTTACGTGTGGCGGCCGCTATTCTCTAGCGTTCGCAATGATCGCGGAGCTCCATGCTTCCCCCCCGTCTAACACGCTACCAGTTACTTCAAATTTCCTTACCCAACCCAATATAGTATTACAAAACGGTACGTGACCTTGTCGACCAATATTGAACTGTCTTCGATAGACACGCTGCACATCCGTGACAGAATTTGGTTTCTAATAACTAAGAACACATGTAACACATTCTTGCACTTTTCAACGCTCCATTGCGACTAACATACAGCAGCGGCGCAAATAATAAAATGGCGTCTCCGCCTCTACCATTCCCCCTTCCGCTATCCAACACAAAGCTATCGTGGCTGCGCACAATTCACATTTTGAAATGTGTCAGTTGACTCTGCTCCATCCTGTATTATCTTACAATAACACAATAAAATAATAGTTTTAAAAAAAAAACACTAAAAACACGCTTTTGGGCTATGATACGATATTCACATACACACGGCTATGATACGATATTCCATCATGGAATGCCAGTGCCTATCTTCCGGCTTCATCATCAGACCTTGAAACCTAATCGTGGTCAAAGTTCATTCCAAGACTTTTCTAACAAGTCCAAACACAGCTATGATACGATGTTCCATCATGAAGTTCCAGTTCATATCTTCCGACTCCATCATCAGATCAGTTCGACAGTACCATATTATTGTATTGTCATCAGAACTACATCAGCTGCCAATTTTCATGACGCTACGATCCTTGGAAGATGGTTAAATTAGTTACCTTAGATTCCATTACATAGTTACATACAGGTCGACCTAATAAAAGCGTGTTAAAAAGTAATAAATTACACAAAATAAAAATAACAATCATCACGAAAGAGCCTTCTTTCCATTTTGCCGTTTATTTAAAATAAATGAAGAGTTATGGGGAAGAACGATCAACGCCATATTTTGAAAAAAAAAATGCTAATACCAACTTGTGGTTTGTTGCCAAACGAATCAAAGCATGCATCGATTTCTGAAAGAATGATCATAACCTGCCCTTAAATGAAGAGAGGAGAAAACGTGTGACGGGAAAGAACGATCAATGTTCACTGGTGACAGAGTACATTGATGATCGTTCATTGCCGTTACGTCCAGAGTTGGAGTACCTCGTTGACCCTTTGGTTGACGCTGAGGAGGAACTGTGATGGTAAAAACTGATCAATGGCAATGACTTGTCGATGTTTTCGCTTTTTTCCGGAGGTATAGTTTGAGTAAAATAAATATTTTTTTATAGACAACTATTCTTATTCTTATATTATTTGTTTTCTATTTTTTTATGAGGTGGAATTCAAGCAAAATGTTTTTTTTTAGAGATGTTTGTTTATAGATAAAACATGTACATTTTTCTTATTCGAACCCTTGCGAAAATGTATTTTTTAAGTTGGTAAACTTTAAAAATGGAATTACCAGAAAAAATAAAAAGTTGACTTTGATCGTTCTTCCCCGCACCCCTTCAATTAAGTACCTCAATATCAAAGGCAGACATTTGCGATTTACTTGAATTAGAGAAAAATCAGTTTTTTGTGAAGTACGCATTTAGTAGTCCATTCAAATCGAAAAATACACAGTTTGAAACCAAACTCGTTTGTAGGTGTGCTTTTTTTTTGAACCTATACCGACGCCCAGTGTAGAAAAACTCATTTTACTGACTGGTTTCAAAATGAATGGACGTCACTATTAAAAAGAACACGAAAAGCTCACTACTAACTCGATTTTGACCTGGGTGGCATATATACGCCTTTGATTTTGAGATATTAAATTTAAAAAGTGCTGTTCAAATATTTATATCATTTATATCATTAGTTGGAAGTTGAATGAAAACGTCACATTACTTTCGTATCATTAACTACTTTACATATAAAAAAAATATATCTATCGTAATTATAAAAACTATCATTTGATAAATTTTAACGAAAGAAATTGTAAAATGGAATATGGTCAAAATACCATGAGTCTTCCATTTTTGTATATCTAAATTATTAAATGTATAAAAACGTGTATTCCCTATGTATCAAGAGGGATATTTTGACTGAGATTTATTGAACAGTTTAATATTTTTGGGATCATTCATTATGATTATCAATTTGTATTTCTTTCTGTTTATGTAATATTTTGTAATAATGACAATAAAATCAGAATTTTTAATGATTGTAAATTTGATGATAATAATTAATCGTTAAGGATGTATTAAAAATTAGTCGAAAATATCAGATTGAACTTCAAATGACAATAATCATAAACTTAGTAAGTTGTAATTAGACCAAAAGCATTTTGATTAATATATAAATGTAAAATTGTAAACAGTGATTGATAATATTACTGATTTTAATCAGGTATTTTTATCTACTCTTAGTGTTGTTAATGACATGGTCACTGTTTTTGAATTACAGGTTTTCGTTGATCAAATTGTGTAACGAGTAATCTGTACGCACTATGTATGTTACGAACTCATGTATCATATCAAATATTATAGTTATCGAGATACGAGTATACCCGCATGTAATAAGCAGTTTTAAAATATTTAAATAAAGTTTGAAATGACAATAACATGTGTGTATTTTATTGCAATTCTCCGGTGGGTATTAAAAAATTCGTTCGTTAACGTGTTTGGGCCAATTTAGGACAGGTCTCTCTAAAAATATGCGGCCTGGGTGGCCTTGTCGTTTGCCTCTTGTAGATCCTGGTGTGTGATAAAGGTTTACAGTTGCGGGCATATCGGAGGTGATCTTCATCCTGCAGCGTTTCACAGATACATATCGGATTCTCCTGTCCACCTGACCGTAAGTTTTCTGCTTCCTTGGTGGTTTTTCAGGCGGAAAGCACAAATCTGGGCTTTACTTTAGTTACCTCTAAGGGGATTGTCAGCGTGGTAGCGACTCATTGCTGTCAGACCAGTCTCGAGTGTTTTCTCAACGTCTTCAAAGATGTGACATTGAGTGATAAAGGCGGTGGCGTAAACGTAGATAAAATTGCACAGATCTGGGAAACTGGGCTGGTAGTTCGTGTAAATGTTGACGAGTAAAGGAGTTAGCACTCAATCTTGGGGTAGGCCATTATTTTGTCTACGCTGCCTGCTGGTTTTCCCACAGAGATGAACAGAGAACCTTCTGTTACGTAGGAATGTTGCGATGGTCGACGTTAATTCGTAGTCTTTGGTAAGGTTATGTTATACAGCTTACAAAGAAGGAGATTGTGATTTACGGTGTCATGCCGCTGATAGGTCTATGAAGACGATTCCATTGATTTTCCCCTCTGGTATCCGTTTTCAATGTATTCGGTGAGGTTAAGGACTTGTCCGCAGCATGATTTACCAGGGCGGAAGCCAGCTTGCTCTGGTATTAACTTTTTATCAATACTATCCCTAATTCTGTTGAGGATCATTCTCTCCAGGATTTTGAAGAATTGGCATATATGTGTGATAGGGCGGTAGCTTTTGGCGTCTTTAGGATCTTTCCCTGATTTCAGAATTGCCGTGACCTCCGCTTTGCGCCAGAGCCTTGGTTTTCATTTCCGTTGGAAGCAGCTATTCGTCATGTCCAACAGCCATGTTTTCATAAGTATGCTGAATTGGGCGATTTGTTCTATTCGTAAGTCATCTGGGCCGGCAGCAGGGTTTCGTTTAATTGTTTTCAGAGCGTTATCCGGAAAGGGTTACGTTGTTTCATTAGGTATGTCGCAGGTGATTTCCTGCCTGGGTTTCTTCCTCTGGGACTTGTCGTTTTGAAGAAGTTGCGTGGCAACTTGGTTTGCAGTCAATTCGCTGTAGTTCTGGGGGACGACTGTAGGGTCTCCGCTCAGGTTATTTAGGACCATTCATGCTCTGCTGCTGCTCTGCTGCGTATCGAGACTTTCTATCATGTCGTGTATTTTTTTCTGCCTCGCCCTGCGACGGCATCGAGCAACTGGTGTCCCGCTGCAATGGTTTCTTTGGAGAAAAGGTCAACTTAGTAGACCTGCCTGTACTTGTGTAAAATGGGGATAGATTCGATGCACAAGCCCGGAATGTACTCAGTTCTACAGCCTCCTGGGATTGCATTTCGGTAGGGTAATTTCACTATCTTCCCAAATAGTTCATAATTTTCCGGTATTATCACGTCTATTATATCCCAATCCACTGGTGCACGAAAAACTTCCCAATTAGCTTTTTTGAAGTTAAAGCGACGTTTAAAAGACGCATAATGAAATCAACGGCAGCATTGATCGTACATACATATGGTTGGCTGGTGTTTTGACGTGGATTATGGTGGATTGGTGAGGTTGATTTCTGGTGAGATTTCCGGTGAGTACTGGAGTTATGGGTCGTGTATAAGGTGTAATACTTGTCTTTCTTACCATTCCTCCAGTTTCTGGCCATTCTCATCTGTTTCTGCGTAACCCCAGTTAGTGCTGTGGCAATTGAAATCTCCCATCTTAATTGGGGGAGGTTAGGGTTATTAATTTTGGGGAAACTTATAAAAAAGCGCCAGGTGGTTTGTACACATATGAAACAACAAAGTCACGGATGATGGGTCTCTTGCACCAGTAGAATATCACACTGTGTTTGCACATGTCACACAATAAAGGTTCTTTAGAGCGAGACAATCTTTCGATACTTATCGAAATCATTACTAAGGCTGGTTTTGAAAACAAGCCGATTTGTCGAGACTGTGTCATTTGGTCCGGTGGTAGCCTTATTACAGGCCAATTCTTATTAGCTTGACTTTAGACTAATCGTTTGCAGGGATGCCCAATTATTCATAATCTTGACTAAACAGTCGAAAATGGGCACAACTTTCGATGAGACTCCTTCTTTGTCCCATTTTATATCAAATTACAATTTTATTAGGAAAAACTTAAAATAATTATGCTGTCATTTTGAAATCCAAATTTAGAACATTGAAACATTAAAGCATTAAACATTAAAAATCGAAAACATTGAAACATTGAATATTGAAATCCAAACATTGAAAATCGCCCTATTTATGCTTATAATTATACGACCTAATTTAATTACATTTTATTGATTAGTAACCCTAAATAAATCCCTTATAAAGGAGCGTACACCAGCTGAGTAATTCAGCAACTGAATTCATTACATTGCTTAATTAAAAGCGGCACAATTCGAATCGCCTGCGTACCTATTGTTGTATTGATGAAATTACCGGGATATTTTGCGTACTGATTTTGTACAAGGTCTATTAAAATTTGCACGATTGTAATATTAAAAAGAGGGTTTCCCTAAGTGGAGTAGCATTAACCTTCCTATGTTAACATAAAAGGTTTACCTTTCAGGTTATTAAAAAGCAGACGGTATTTCAGGGAGGGATGAAGCATTTTTTAAAAATATTTTCAGTGAGTGTAGGGCAATGGCGTTTGCAAAGTCGTGAACATCCGGATGTGGTTAGTCCAGGTGTTTTATTGTCGGGTGCTACAAAATTCACGCGGTAAATTCGTTTTTATCTTATTTATAGTGTTATATTGATTATTATAATGAGATTACGTGGAGTTGGAACATAATAAGGCCACATTATCAAGAGTAACATTAAGAATTTGTGAGTAGTCCGTCGGGTAACTATCAACCCCAACTTTGAGATTTATTTCAATGAGTTTAAAACAAAATTTATGAAATCAACCATATAGTATGATACGATAGCTCATATTAAATAGACCTTTTTTTAAAGTAACACACTTTAATATTTTAGAAATAATAATAAATTTTATAAAATTACGGAAACGTCCTTCTGTCAAAAAGGACACACCGTGTGCAACATGCTTACTGTACTTTTTATATACAGGTCTAAATAATGCCAATATCTATGATGATCATCTAATGCCAACACGCCTTAAAAATTATAACTACCTAATTCAATTATGCATCTTGCGTCGCATGCTTCAGTTGATTCAATGTTGAGAATATTCTTTAAAGATATCTAAAAAATGCGTAATAATAATAATAATAATAGCAAAACGCTTTATTTGATTAATAAAAAATAAGAGTTTATTGCCCAAATTCAATATCTTACAGCTAACCTACAGTACAGTATTATCATTATTTTTTTTATCATTTTCATATATTTATATTTACTACATTTATTTATTTATTATTAAATATTTGGCAGACAAATCAATCTTTCCACAATCCTATCTCACGCGTATACCGGTTCCACAAAACCATTACCGATAATATTGTTTTTTTCAACCTGAGCACCCTAACAATGAATTCCATTTTAGAGTCTCAATTACGAGACACAGATTGTTAATTTACCGTATGTTTTTATAATTTTTTTTAGACAATATTATATATAATCAAACTTTTTATATAATCAAACAAATTTTTTTTATTGGTGATTTATTTTTCAAAATTTTAATTTATTTGATAACTTTTTAATTCTTTTGGCTGTCTCTTTTATTTTTACTTTTTTAAACTGTCTTTTCATTTATTTTAGTCAATAGCCAACGGAATCGCTATTTTATTTTTAGTTAAATTTATTTCTCTATCTAGGGAACATATTAAAAAAAAATATCTTAATAATGATGACCATTGCTAATGGGCCCTTGCTGAGTTGGCCAAGAAAACCCATTCTGTTCAGTGTTGGTCACACTCACACTGAACAGAATCCGGCCTCCACGCATGAAGTGCGAGCCCGGGCAGGAGCTAGCTCTGGTCTTAGGGCTAATTTTCCCTAGGAGTCAATCTTCTGGCGCTCCTGGACGGTCTGCGCACCGTGCGGCGTGAGCCAATCGATTGTGCACTCTGACTAACAGTCGGGGGAGTCTGGAAGCAGTACTGTTTCCCATAGAGCTGGGGTGGCTGCGGACCTTACGGCGACTGCTCTTGAAACGACCATCGGCTACCCGATCCTGGGTGAACATCCGGGCAATGGATGCCGTGGTCCGCGATAGATTCGGTAGACACCGTTTCACCGCTTCGTAAGGGAGAGGACCGCGCAAGCGAACTCAAACTCGTAACCAGTCGAGAGACCGGAGTAATCTGGTCGCAATCGGAAGTAAGGGCGTGAGTGTAAGCCCGCTGGGTAACATACCTGGTTATCTCGCGGATAAAGCGTTGGCCTCTTACGGGCATGTGGCGGAGCTTGACGGTGGACTGTTTTGTCCAAGTCTTCTGCGCTCACTTCACGGGAGATAGAACTACCATTCGTTATAACTTCCTGAGGTGACGGGTTCGCCCGTTGTAGTTGACAAGTAATTTTTTTTGGATCCTAATAATTTTAATAAGAATGGTTTTTATATTATTCCTTTTCTTATGAATCGTCAGTTAAACTACATAGGCAATAATTAATTTAGCATGCGGAGTACACATACGATATTATGCTCTAACAAGGAATCATGTAAAAATATTAGTAATAATTGATGTATTCGTTAAGTTTTTGTTTGTGTACCAATTACCCTAAATAAATAAATAAATTAATAACAAAAGTAATGAGTAGTTCAAGGCGGTGAGGTTACATGTTACTATAGCAACGTTAAATATTGCATTGTAAATAAACATAAAAAACACATGTATTTTATTTAAACCGGAACGCAAATCATCCGGTGCCATATTGCCCGATTTTAAATCATCGATTTTTTATTTGCGCGCAAGTGAGCCAGAGATAGCGTATTCTGAGCGTGGCTTCGCATACAGATGACTGTTTAAAGTGGCATTTAAAAATCAGTTGAGCAATTTTTTGCCACCGCGCATTTTCGACGGACGCAGCGTGCGGTGTGTCCGTCGCAAAGAAAATATAAGATAGGCATATGTAGCAGTATCAGTATCAGTATCCATGTATTCATTCAGAATATACAATAAAAGCGTGTCGTAATAATCAGCCAAAGGCAGTAAACGTATATAAGCATTTGTCAGTTGTTAAATATATTGACAAAATAAATCAAAAACAATATTAATTTAATTTTAATAACATTATCATTAAAGCCCGTATTCGCGGTAAAAATTTTTTCAACAAAGTTGAATCAACATGTTGCTGAGTAGCTGAAACATGTTTTTCGCAACATTGCGTGTTGCGGAGTTTACCTCTGCGCGTTGAAAAGTTGCCGCTCGGCGAGCGGCAACTCAGCAACATGTTGATAAAACTTTGTTGATAAACAAAAGTATACCATGAATACGGGGCTTAAACATCATTAGCCCCTAGAGCCCTAAATTGGCCGATATCGGCCACAATACGATTCAGTGTGACGGCCCCGTTTCAATTTAATTTAAATTTAATTTGTTTTACTTTATTATGTTTTTGTATTTCAATATGTTTTATTTTAATTATGGGTAGAGTGGTTTGGCAGTAATTAATGTTTTAGTGAGACAGTGCCGTAATAATTTTTTTTCACTAATTTTTACTAAAAATTTTGGAACATCAACTTGTCAATCGGCTGAGTGGCCGAGGCCTGAAGGGTTAAAACAGAATTGGTAGTAGGATGTATCTACCTACCACAGAAGAAAATAAAGTTGATATGTTCACAAATTAGGTAGCTACTAAGTTACAGTGATAACGAAGCAACAATGCCGTTGACTGAAGTCGGCTTTACACTGTAGATAAATTGGCAATAAACATTACAGAACTATTTCCATGTACATGGATATACAAAATATAATACAAAATTATTAAAAATCAACTTAGTTATATCACTTACTATGCCAATTATCTAGAGAAGATTCGAATCCCATCCTCATCGCTATTATTTAGGGTCAGAACTGGGTGAAGTTGGTTTGATTTTATACTATAAGTCCTCACACCAAACAGGAAACACATATAATTATGTATTCTAACAAATATTATTCGCCTCTCATAATCCAAAATCAGGCACCCGAACCCATACCGCAAAAGCAGGACTCGAAGGCACGTTGTTTCCATTGTTCAACTCTGGTTTATTTGTCTGTAATTAAATAGGGATCAGTAAGGTTTACGGACCGCTGCATTTATTATACCGACGATTTGCGACCAATTTTTCAGCTGCGAAATTCCATGTCAGTGAGCTTTTTCCTCGCGTTAATGGTAACTACTTTATTTATTTAAAAAAAAACACTACTGATGGGTTGTAATATGCCCATATTGTAGACTAAAACAAGGTACCTTATTACACAAAACGTGAAGGTGTATAGTATGGCCTGCTTAAGAGACTATTTTGTTACTTTGAAAGACTCATCTATGATTTTTCCTTGTCGTTTTTGTAGCTCTGTCACTAGACGTCGCTCTAGTAAGCGAATTTGAGAAATCTGCTGAATAAACAACATTCGGTTCTGATAATTGGAACCACGAATTAATATTTTACATGATATACCAAAAGTGTTTAGTAATAGATTTTTGCAGTAAAAATATTTTTGCATTGGAAATTAAATCAAATTGGTGTTTGAGATTATTCTTTTCATTTAGACATAAAAAAAGGAAGGTATATGTTTCACGTGGTTGTTCGTTGATGATGTCCTTTGAGTTCAAAACTTTCGCTGACAAGAATACTGTGATGTTTTTAGAAAAAGTATACTTCATTGTGAGTAGAAGGTTGAAAAATAGTTGGATATTATAGTAAGAATGGCTTAACCAGTGGCGTAGCAAGGTGGTCACAGGCCCGGGTGAGAATAGTAAATTAGCCCCCCTTCACTCATATTCTCAAATCAAAACAAAACAAATAGAATTAAATAATTTAAAAAATGTTTTATTGCCAATAGAAATGGTTGAACTTAACATCATTAGTTGTGCACATTGCAATGAAAATAAAACCGAAGCATACCATCATATAAAACAAATACATTCAATTTAAAATCACAATTTTCGTATACATACGAGACGAATATCGGCAACCGCCCGTGCCCGCGTCAGAAGGTCTATTTTTGAAAAAAAATTGGCATGACCCTTGTAAATCAAATGCATCATATCAGCCCCCCTCCCCCCTCCAGGTGGCCTATTATTGAAAAAATCCGCATGCCAAATTTGTCTATTGCCCATTTAATCAAATGGAACACTGACAATTTTAACAAGCCATTTTTTTAAGAATGTATCCGAAATCCTGGCCGTTCGCTGTTTTTTGCCTGAAAGAGACAAACGAAACGCGCATATCTCGCTCGGCGAAGAATTTCGCAAAACGCCATTGCTCGCATTGGTAGTAGTATTACAAAATTAATACGAATAATTCTACTAGTTGCGTCTAGGTGGCGGCGTTTTTGAGTAAATTGAGATTTCATTGATATCTTTCAATAATCATGATATCTTAAAACGACGTGATTATTTTCAACAAATAAAGGCCTCCTAGGCCCCTTACCACTATGTGCCCTGGTGCACAGATCCACCTCGCATCTCAGTAGCTATGCCACTAGGCTTAACCTAATACAATTGTTGTTGCTCTATGTGCTTATTATACTACGCGTCGCGACGCTTATAGATGATGCATTTCTCCTATCTCTCTCTCCTTCGTCTCTATTCCACGCTTCTAGGTCGCGGATATCCAAAAGGAGTGACGCGACGATTTATTAACGATTTCGTGTTACGATTTCAAGCGGCGTCGTCTTTTGCATAGCGTTTTGTCCTTTTCTCCTGTTGCTCGACTTTCAGATGCGCGGATGCGACTTTCAGTTGCAGATGCGCGGAGCAGAGTGGATGCGCGAACTTAATGGTTTTGGTTACCCACCTTTAGGTAGGCCGTACAGTCGTACCTAAAGCCACGGCCAAGCACCGCGCGACCGTCTGCCCCAGTCGCCATTAAACAGCGGCTCCGCTGGAAATTAATAAAATAATCTGCTTCATCACCCAAAACTTTCCCGGCAAATAGGCAAGGACTAAATTCATCTGAATAATGAGTTCATAAATAAAATCGATGGGAGCCCTCTCTCGGCAGGCGGACGAATTAGGCCGGGTTCGGCTGCAATTACCTCGTATTCGAGATATGATTTCGAATAGTTTTTAATCTTAAGTATAACACAAACAGTATCACAATACTCGTTAATAATAATTTTTAAAAATCGATTGTTACTTCAAGACTTTCCTGGCTACTTGCCGTGAAACCTTTCGATGGATTACTCGATGATTCCTATAAAATATGAATAAAATCGGTTGTGTCACCTTAAGACTTTCCCGGCAAGTAGCCGAAAACTGATTTCATCTGAATATTACTTTCATAAATAAAATCGATAAGCGCCCTCTCTCGGCAGGCAGACGAACACGGTTGGATTCCGCTGCAATTGCCTCAAGCGGCACGGTTCGTTTCGCGGCTAGCCTCGGTCGGCTTGGTGTTAATATTTGATCAAAATATTTAGCGAAATATTAATATTATCAGTGCAGATGAGATTTGCCAACCAAAACCTCACAATATGGTTTCAGCCCAACGATGCAACTGTGTACTAAATTTCTAGTCTCTAAGTCCAATATTTCGAGATTGAAATATGACTAATGCGCTCTCTGTGAGCGCGATTTCAACCACAATCTTTTCAACTCTTGCCATGACTGAATGAGCTTGCTTGCCAATTTTCAGCCTGATCGGATTAAGCGTTTGGGCGCTACCTTGGTGATTACACACACAGACACACACACACAGAAGGCAGGCAATCGTCACAGGTTCAAAATGGATATTTCCGTCTTGATTGTTTTAGCGCGTTCACAATACTTTCCCTCCTCGTCGGTTGGTAGGCCGGGAAAGTAAAATAATATAACTGCTGCAGAACTACTCAGGTAAATTGAGATGATTAGTATTAAGTTTTACTGCTCCTGTTAAAATCAAGGTTCTTAAATAAGCTTGAATACAAAATAGTGGCGTCGTCCAAGCTGCCGAAACTAGAATTCTCGGAATAGTTTTCGTAGTATTTTCCCATTTTCGTGAAGCCAGCGCCGGCGGCGAAACAAAAGTGCTAAAAGCTGACGCGCCCTGTCTATTAAACAAGATAAATGATCGGACGGTGCAGAATATTTTGCCCCCTTGGAAGGTAGGCAGAGCTCTGACAATTTATTTTCGGACGGCTGTTGTTTCGCGATGCTGGCAACGCCGCCGGCGCGACAGGACAACTTTTCAGATAAGGCGAACGTCGAAACTCTACGCTGAAAATAGTGAAAACATGTGTGTTGGAATTCATTGGTCAAATTCCACCTCGGCATCGTTTCATTGGTATTCAAATATAGTCTATTGGCGGGAGTTAACGTAATTAACCGATTATACAAATCCAAATTTAAATTCACAGTGTCAGCTTATTAAAAAAAATTCTCAACAATAAATATTAATTATAATTATTAAATGTAGTGAATAAAGTGCAAATATGCAATCTAGATTAACCTGCGGTTGACACAGGACACGTCCCGAATGTACTCGATCGCCGTTTGCATATCGGTCTAATTGTAATGGGAAGCAAAAGTATATAGCAAAAGACGGAGTCAATGGCGGTATAACCATTCCCAACTGGGCAACCGGTTGAACAGGTCTCAGCAGCCTAAGGTCCTGAATGGACCTACAATGTCTGGTGCAGAAGGCAACGGGAGATCACTGCACTATATATCCCTAGTAGTTAGCAATGTAAAAGTCAAAAATAACCATGGCCCCGAGTGCCCGGCGACCCTTTATGGGTCAGGGGTGCTAAGAATCACAGTTTTACCTGATGGGGCAAGACCGACAAGTAATTGAGAGGCACTTCGAGAAGAAGAAGAATACAATAATCGCTGATTACGATTCCGATTCCAATTATTGTCACAGATATGATACAATACATTCATTCCAATAACAAGTAAATAAATTAAACATAATAAAAACACTACTGCCGTTACAGAAAGTGAACTATTGTATTAATAATTATTTTCATTATGGTTTTTTTAGGAAATATTTGTGGTTTAGTTATTTATCCATATAGATAGATGTATATTTCCGGAGTTTACTCATAGGACCTTTCATTTGGCACTGAACACGACATATTTATGTTAATTTATTAACATTTGGACATTTAGACAACTACTTATTTAATATTTGGATAGTTAAGGTACCCTATGACATTTGGGATGACATATTGGTTCTTACAACACCACATACCTACTTCTAAATCGATTCAAGTGCTATTGTTGAAGTTGTGGTGAAATAAAGAAACGGAAAACATACATGGATGAACCCTGAACACATTACACTCCTTTTTGCTGGGCAATCGTATTATAAAATAATCGCTGATTGCGATTCCGATTCCGATTATTGTCACAGATACATTCATTAAAATAAAAAGGTTTAAATATGAATGTTACATTTTAGACCGCTTCTTTGCCGTATTATGTATACATACATAAGGATTTTAATTATTAGTGACTTGAGAAATTGTGTTATGACTTATATATAACTGTTGTCAAATGCACCCAATAATGCACCCGGGTTCCCGGATGCCCCCGGATTCTGAAGCGGCGATACGATACACGATTGTCGTCACTCGATGATATTTGCGATTCTGTAAGCTATTTGACCGTCCTTCAGTCGTCAAAAGTAAGGTTAGGACAGACGACAGCACATGATGTGTCATCTGTATGAAGTTGCTCTAGGAGATAGCTGAAAAATAGCAATGAAAGTCCCCATTCAGCAATAATTACTGACGATTCCCACCCAAGACGATTGACGTTTTAATACAGCGCCGAGAAATAAGGATATTCGATTTAATAAATAAGGAAAGCGGTCCGAATAGCCCTTAGATCAATGCACTGTAAGTGCCCTTAGAGACTGTACGAATTCAGTATAAGAATTGAGTATTCGTACAGTGGAGAAATCTACGCTATCTAATACATTGACGTGTTCGCGTTTGTGTGCGTGACTTCCTCGTGTACGAAGCCTATCTGCTAGTCCTACTGATAATTATAATGACGCCGTCAGCGGTCGCCCACGTCGCCAACGTCTAACGCCGCTACTGCTTATGACTAATATAACGCCAAATGCACCCAATAACCTGGTGGAAGAGTGAGAGCGGAATAACGATAGAAATATCAATTGATTCGCAGCGATTGGAATAAATGTAGCATCGCAATGCAGCGGGTAGTTAAATGAGGCGTGCTTGAGCGAGGCGCGCGTTCAATGTAGGAAGCGGAGAGACAAGTTACACACGCGCTCTCTGAGAACAAATAAAATGGAGATTGCTTTGGCTCGTTCAACGAATCGCAGTTCGACGAACTCAATAATGTTAACCTCGGCTCACTGTTCCTTTTTCCTTGCATACATTAATTGTATTAAACAGCACCGATATTTAAGACAGAACATTGCTGACGAATAGCCGATGGCATTTCCACGACCAAAGGAAGGGAGTAAGTAAGTTCTTCTAAAATTTTGTGTAAAAAAAACTACCTGCTTAAAAAACTTTAAAAAACTGTCTACAGTACAAAACTCGCTACTACACTGGCTAGGATAATAACGATAATTATACACTCATTAAAAACTAATAATAATAATGCTTGAGTTAAAAAAACAGGTTTAATTATAAAAAGAAAAAGGACATATAGATATATTTATAATTATAGTTAAATTTTGTAAAATGAAAATTAGAATGCCATTGGAATTCCTACCTAAACGAATAGTAAAACTTAAAGAATCAAGAGTCAAAATTTGATTATTACTTTTTTTTAAATTTTCTCTGGAGTTGCGAAGAAATTACTTAGTTTAATAATCACATTTATAATAGCCCTGGGATAAGTAAAACAAACATGTATATAGAAAAATAAATATAAATAATAAATAAAGGAAATATCTCTTTAAACAAATTTAATTAATTCTATAATTAAAAAATAATCGCTATTTCACAAAACAATTTTCAATATAAAAATGTTCAATGTCTTGTAAGACTAATTAAAGATAACATTCTGCTCTTAAAGTCGACCCTACCTATGAACAAATTAACCTCTGGGTTATTATTAAAATAGTAGGTAAATCTTTTTTTTCCATTTGGTTTCTCAATACTTGATTAAAATATACCAGACAATATATATATCGGTCTACCATATATAGGCTTTTTTATAGCGGTTCTAAATAAATTTCTGTATATATTATTTTTATATATTTTATAAATTTTTTTCGATATGAAAGTATAGCGGAGGCGTCACGTGCGTTCGTATAGGTAGGGCGGTTAATACAGTGCCTTTTAGTCTTTTTTATTTCTCTCTTGTGTTGTATTTATGTACATACATCTCCCACACTTTAGGTAGTGTTCGAATTCAGTGCCGTAGCTACTAAGGTGCTAAGTACTACAGCGCAACAGGGCTTACAGTGCTATGGGGGCCAGGCGGATTTCGTTTGTTGGTCAAACTTAAATAATGACATTATTTTAAAATATCTTGATTGTTTAAATACATCTCTATTTACGCAATACGCCACCTAGACGTAATTAGTCGAACTATTTATAAAAACTACATCTAACGGGATTTGGTAGTACTACTACATTTAATATTTACGCGGTGACAAGCGAGGGTTGAAAACCCCGCCCACCACCCGGGCAGTTGTAGTAGTACTACTACAATGCGAACTATGGCATTTTGCGAGCTGCTTCGCCGAGTGAGAAAGCGCACTTCGCGCGTGGTTTGTCTCTTTCTGGCGCAAAAGCGAGCGGCCAGTAATTCAGATATTAACACTGATATTGTTGCAGGTGGTTAGCGATGATCGTCTCGTATGTATGCGTGCGTGCATTATGCGTATTGCGTTATTTTTTTAATAAGCACAAAAATAAGAGGCATTTGAATTAATTAGTTAAATTTTCTTTTATTTTGTTTGCCGACTGTATGTGAAGTGGAATAAAAAGTACAAATTAGGAAAAAATATGAACAGAAGAATAGTACTGGCGCTTTGAAACAAAAACAATAACAAAAAACAGAATAAATGGATTAATAGATACTAAAATTGTATATAATACGACCATTACAGAAAACAGCGTAAACAATGTTCAAATATTAGAATGTAGGTTAGCTAAATAATGTAGACTAAAAGTAAATCAATAATCACGTCTTTTCGTATAAATAAAGCCTTAATATTATTATTTTCAAATGCAAATGAATATCTTTGCCTTTCAAATTTATCTTAATAATTTTGCCTCATAAACGAATTTTATAAATTATATAATTGTTTTTATTCTACTTTAATTTAAATTAACAGTTTACTGATAATTATAATGTTACAAAATTTATGTATGTATTTAACCCTAAAGGGTTAGGACTAGCACTAACCCTAAAGGAACATCTGACATATGTGTTCCATAAATTCAAAATTCATGTTATACATATATGCTCGAATATGAATAATTTTTAAATTATATTATTTCCATGTTATTGAGGCATCAAAATCCTAACATTAGCAAAAAGACAAGTTATAAATATTTTAAAATATACCGTTTTATATTTTAATATCACAACTGACCATCGACCTTTGGTGATTTTTAAATAAATGAATAGACATTTTATTGGCAAATTTTCTAAATTGATTTTTAAGTATGTTTTTTAGTATGTATGATTTCTGAGATAAATAATAATATAATAAAATTTTGGAAAGAGTCGTCACTTTGCATCTATATTGGCCACAGGGTCACCTACATCCCATCAATTTATACAAAATCTATTGAACCAGTTTTCATAAAACTTGACATATATGTTATTTACATCGCCCTTTAACAGTATTATGTATCAAACACTGCCATACTTTACCGCAAAGCCTATGGTCCTCCAAGGGTTTGGGTATTTTCATTAAGAAATTAGACTTCTCAACATGATTATAAGGAAATTAAATTTTCTACCTTAGAACAGGCGGCAGCGTAGTTAAGTTTGACTGTTGTAAATTGTAACTATTGAAAATTTTTATAAAATAATGTGAATTTGATTCGATAATCCAGGCAGGATTATCCTTATCCAACCAGGCTCAGGTAGTCAAGAGCTATAAATGCAGAAAACTTCTCACTGTTCTAGTTGTTGCTAGTATTACCGATGACGTAAACTCGAGTGGCTTAAGTGGTATTATAAACAACCCCGCACACTTCACCTACGCTCGAATAGCTTCCTTCAATATTACTAAATCAACCGAATAATACAGCGAACATAATAACGCAACTTTACCGTAAATAAAAAGAAATTATATGAAGCCAGTGGCAGGATATTACCGAGTCGTTCCGGGGGCGCAGTCGTGAAATAAATGAAGTGTGTAATTTGATTCTTATGTACCCGTACATTGAGAGCTTTATCGCGGATACGAATCTCGATGCAATCCTCGCGTATGGCGTCTACGCCAACCGCCATATAGCGGAAAGGCTAATGCCTTTTTTGGTGCAACTAAGTTGTGTATAATATTGAGTGGCAACTTAGTCACTTATTATGCAGACTGTCTCCCATCCTCCGCCTTCGCGGACGCACACACGACTTGCGGACCTCACCTCGAACGCATCTAACAAGCAAATGGCACAGCGGACAAGATTCGCGCCATTTATTTCTGATTTCCAATAGAGGGCACTACTGTACACACACACTTACCTGCGTTACCAACTTTAGCGCTATGCTCGTTATATCGTCTGTCTCGTTTTAATTTAATTGCTTCAATATAATATTTCGGATGATATATTGTTACTGAACTGATTGATCTTGGAGCACGAATTACGAGGTGCATTGACCAGAACTGCACCGAACGTTAAATAATAAAAAATAAGCAATTTCCTCGCTGACTTTCACTACTTCCTACCTCTGTTATAAAATCCGAAGCCCGAAACTCCCACCGTCAATTCTACGTATTAGAGACCTAAATCGCATCGATCATAATGTACTATTGCAAGACGCGTATGAGTCCGAATGGCATACTATATTTTCAGTACCTTCTATTAATAATAAAGTCCATTTACTCAATGAGCTAATCACAAAGCTTTATGACAAGCATGCGCCGTTTAAAACTATTCGCGTCAAGCATCAGCCGTGCCCGTGGATGACTGACGATATTTTGAAGCTTATGGCTAAGCGTGATAATGTTAAAACCAAACACAAGGCTACACCGACAGACGAGCTATGGGCTTCCTATAAACTACTGAGAAATCGATGCAGCCAGTTGTGTCGCAATTCTAAAAAAGCTTTCATTTATAAAAATCTTAATAATTCAACTCCTAAACAAACCTGGAAATTTCTCCATTCCATCGGCGTGGGTAAAACTAAACTGATGTCTAATATTTCAAACATCGATCTTAATACCATGAATGTCTTTTTTTCAAAGCCTCCTATCACTTTGGACTCAAATTCCAAAAAAAATACTCTACGTGACATTCGAAATGAGTCGAGAATAAATGGTAGTACTTTCTCTTTTGGGGCCGTTTCTCAATGCACTGTTAGGCGAATTCTTTTTGGTATTAAATCCAAAGCCTCTGGCATTGATAATTTAAACATGGAAATGTTTCGGCCAATCCTGGAGCCCATTCTACCAGCCCTTTGCCACATAATAAATGCTTCCCTGTCTGATGGAGATGTGCCGACCATTTGGAAAAAGGCATTCATAATACCACTTCCTAAACTTTCCGCTCCGCAGACCGAAAAAGATTTTAGACCCATATCTATTCTGCCTTTATTTTCCAAGGTATTGGAACGGGCTGTATATATGCAGTTGGATGAGTTCCTCACTGCGAATAACAGCCTTGACCCACTCCAATCAGGGTTTCGGCCAGGTCACAGCACCACAACCGCTCTCGTCAAAGTCACTGATGATATTAGATGCGCTATGAACGATCGCAAATTCACTATCCTCACCTTACTCGACTTTAGTAGCGCATTTAACTCAGTTGATTTCGACTTACTTCTCGAGCGACTTCGTTGTCTCAACCTATCAGAAGGTGCCCTTAAGTGGTTTAACTCGTACTTACGTGAACGCAAGCAATGTGTCAAGGTGTCAGATAATACTTCAGATACTATTGATGTCATTGCAGGTGTTCCACAAGGAGGAATATTGTCGCCTCTACTTTTTTCTCTATTCATCAACCCAATAGCTAAGGGCCTGACTACCAATTATCATCTCTATGCTGATGACCTGCAGCTGTACATCCATGCTACGCCCCAAGAGGTTAGTTCGTCTACCTCTATTATGAATATAAATCTAAACCATATCTCACGCTGGGCTAAAGAAAATGGTATCATAATTAATCCATCTAAGTCCCAATCTATTCTAATTGGCAGCAAGAGACTTTTATCATCATTTAATATTGCATCTGTCCCACCAATCCATATTGATAGTAATGTTATACCATATTCAAAGACGGTGAAAAATTTGGGTATCATCATTGATCAATATCTCTCTTGGCAGTCACAGATTAATGAAGTCAGCAAACGCATATTTGCTGGATTTCATAGTCTTCGGCGGTTGCAAAGATTTTTACCAGTGGAGGTTAAGAAGACCATAGCTCAATCACTGCTATTGCCTATACTAGACTATGCTGATGTCTGCTACCTTGACGTCACTGAAGCCATCCTTGACAAATTAGAACGGTTGCAAAATGTATGCATTAGGTATATCTTCAATGCGAAAAAATTTGATCACGTCTCTGAGTATAGAAGCAGACTTCATTGGCTTCGAATACGTGAACGTAGAAACATGCATATTCTTCTCCTTCTTTATAACATCCTCAACAATCCTACCGCTCCCTCCTACCTAACCAAAACATTCAATTACTTAGGAAGTCATGGTCTTTCACTCCGTTCCAGTCAGGATAGTAAAATTGCGATTCCCACTCATAATTCTTCTATTTTTACTTATTCCTTCACCGTTCATGCAGCTAGACTATGGAACCAACTCCCGCCAGACATCAGACACGCACGAACGGTTTCTACCTTTCAAGTGTCTCTGAAAAAGCATTTCATGTCCCTAAATTCCTAGTTATCCTAGGTCTCATCCCATCCTCTCCTATCCTTCGCTCCTTGCGAATTATTCCAAATCCTAATTTTATTTAAAAAATGGCATTTTTGTTACTTGGCTAATTTTTGTTTTGTAATAGGTTTTTCTTCTTTTTTTGTTAATTTTTAATTTATCTTTTGGCACCTAAATTTTTACACTTCCACGAAGGTTGGCTGTAAGAGATTGTATTTTAGACAATAAGTCAGCCTTTTGTATGTTTTTGGTTAATGTGCAATAAAGAATCTCTATCTATTTATCTATCTAACTTCCTTATTAAAGAAAAAAAAATCGGTTGTCTGTAAAGTCGGTTTACTGACGATAGTTGAACGTGACAACGTCATAAGAAAAAATACTGATGGAATGGTTGCATTTTTCCAAAGAAAATTTTAATTTTATTTGTTTGATAGATATTTTGTATGGATATAGAGAAGGAGGTAAATGGAAATCACAATTAAATTGATCAAGTTACATTTATTTGTAAGCATAAATACAATTATGTCATTTTTTTTTTACAATGTACATAGTAAAGTATAAATGTGCCTTGAGCAATTGTTTTACAACTTTTATTTAAAACTTTTAAACATGTGTGATATTTAACTTCTTACAATTTGTGTTATTCTGTTGAGAATAGGACGATGATAGGAAAAGTAGGAAATGAAAGGGAGTGTTTCGAGTGTAATGTGTCTTGAAAAAGTCCAATCGATGGTGGTGCCTCTTAGTGTTGTTGAGTTATTAACGACTGATGAACGATTTTTCGTTTCTACTTTCTAGTCTTTCTTTCTATTCTTTATTGTGAAATTTAACGATGGGCTAGTTTAATATCATACGACAATCTCTCACAACCAACTCTACTATGTAAAGCGTGTATATGTATGTGTGCGTGTTACGTGTGTAAATGTGTGTTGTCTTATTGCATTCGATCGATATAATTTAAATGTCAATTCCGTTAATTTTATTCCAACGGAAAATTGTGATATAGCCGAGTATCGAACCCGGAATGGCGACTTATCCCAATGTCCATTCCATTTATTGCCTATTATATAATGGAATGGCTTTTTTTTAGTATATTATCTTTTAATATATTTTTTTTGAGAACCACATTTTATGGCAATTTAGTGTTATTAGCATTTTACTAACACTTTTACATATTTTTTTGTAATATTAGAGTCTTTTCCACCCTAGAATAGGCTAGTCCCAGTTGGGTGACAGAATCAAATAAACAAAAGGTTAAATTTTTCCATTCGGTTCCTGTTATTTTTGTAAGCAAAATCAATGTTTCAAAATCAATGTTACTAATTAATTCTTAAATAAAAAAATAAGTAATAATAAATAGTCTCCAGCTACATCTTTCTCACACGATATTTCCCAACTCAATCCGAAAATAGATTGTTTTGCTTTCCTATAAGAGCCGAGCCACAATTACTCATTTTCCCATATGTAAGAAACATGTAAATGTATTATTGTATAGCAGCTGTCCACGCGTACGCATCGCTCACTCAAGTAGGAGAGAGACAGACGTCGAACGCTGCCGAACGCGGAGGCCGATTGTGCCTCTTTGTCGCTCGTTCCGCGCTCTCGCTTGCACTTCAAGCCTTAAATGGAACGCCTCAGAGCGAGGTAACGCCGCATGAGTCATGTTTTTTCTTGCGTGCAGCCGGCTCCATCGAATTATAAGACGTTGTCACCTCAAAAAACCGTAAAAAAAGGTGTCTTTTTTGTTTACCTTTAAATGAATACAATTATATAAAAAATATGTATTTTTCGTCATTTAAAGGAAAAAATGCAATACCTAATTTCATTTTTAAAACAAAACCTTTTTGTGAGTATGTGCTAATAGCTAACCCACATTATGGGGTTATAGCCACAACAATATGATTTAAAGTTACATGGTATGGTTTAGTTAGATTCTGTAGGAATAAAAATAATAAAAGCTACCCCCATGGCAACGAAGGATTTCCAGGGTTGAATTGGGAAATGCTTTTGTATAAACGAGATGGATATATGGATGCGCAAAACGCATTTCAGATTTTAAAAAAATATGTCGGACTTCAAGAAATATCATAATTTTCAAAATTATCATTCTATTCAAAAATATGTTACGGTAATAAATTATCATACTTTTAAAATATCCTAATTTCAGGATATACCGGATATTTGAAGGATGTCGTACCGTATATTTGAAGGATACCGTATTTTAAAAAAACCTTTTTTTAATTACGTAATTTTACAAAATATCGTGTAATGAAATGACGTATTTTTGATAAATATGTTGCTTTTATGAAATATCGTACTTCTAAGTGGCTATCTGTACTTTCAGAAAATATATACTTTCAGAAGTATCTATACTTTCAGAAAATATCACCCTTGCGGTGAAAGAAAAATCACACAAAAAAATCGGTGGAGAATATATGTTTTAGGTGTCTTGAGAAGATTATTATTCCCTGTATATGTTTGCTATTGTTTCCCATCACAACCGCTTGACGAGCAAGCCGGGCAGCAGAGCAGGCAGGGATGTACTGCGCTGACTTGCAGACTATTGCGTAGCCTTGTAAGTGAGCATGCATTTACCTAGATTATAGTGTGTTTAAATTTTACTTATTGTTAAGTAAAGTATTGTTTTATTTCAATTTATTGCTTTCTATAGTCTTCACATATCTTATTTAACCTGCTTCACAAAAGTTGTAAATATATTATTATTCATACTCTTTTTTCTACAAAATCAATTGCTTACATATTGGATAATTTTATATGAAAAATAAAAATAATAAGAATCACATACAGATTTATCTACTTGGGGGAGGTTTTAAACAGTGTTTTTTGAACGAATGAGAATTTTCTTTTTATTCTTTTGGTAATCGCCGTGCAACTGGCGCGTGTGTTGACGGCAGTGGAAAGTTTCATCGAACGCGCGGCCGCTCTGGGACGTTTACGTCAAAAGCAGCTCCAGGCTGTTTGTATTGTTTATAGCTCGGTATGTGCACTTCACGGTGATATAAATTACGAGAATTACCCACCTCGCGGCGAGCGACGAGCCTTTATGGAGCGCCGCGCCAAGCTGGCCGACGCGACGCCGACGACGCGACGGACCGCCGAGAGCCGTTCGATTTTTGGCTCGACGACTGAGGAGTCGCACTTTACTTGAAAGAGAAAGTCATCCAAAATTTACACGCAACCGGCTTAAAAATATTAACAGTGTATATATAGTACAGATAGATTCATACTTCTTGAGCTCTACAACTACATGCTCCGGTCACACGTATTGCATTTATTGAACACCAATTCACTGAAACCAAAAAAGGGATAGGCATATTTTATACTTGTAAGAATGACGGAGAGAGGTTGAGTTTACGCGTGACTATAATGATTCTCGCTGGAGCTACCTGTTTAACGGTACAGTCAGACGAGTACATAACTAATAAATTCGTTTAGTGTTGAGTTGAATTCGGCTGTGATAATTTTTCAGTATATACGTGATTGTCTGAGCGGGCTGTCGTTTAGCGGTACAATCAGAAGAGTAACAAAAAAATACGTTTTGTGTTGTATTTTATCTTCGTCGTCTGTGTTGTGATCGTGAGTTCGACTTCGATATAACTTTTTCAATACATCAATATTAATTTTCAATACATCATGACGATATCAAATATTCTGTCGTTGGCTGTACATGCGTAGGTTTTAAGGAAGCCGGCGAAGTCCGTTACATATAGCGGCTCTAGTCTAGCACGAGGCCATTTGATTTTCTTTCTCATGTGCAGTTTTGACGAGCTTGTATTTAATCTGTGTAAGCATTTTTGAGACTGTGGTAGAGAGCTCAAGAAGATTGACGCGAAGTGTATATGAATGGTTGCAAAGAATATTGATTAAAATCAAATGATTTTTTTTATGGTAATTCCATTTTAAAAAATTACCATTATAAAAAATACATTTTTGGGCGTGTCTTTTAATTTGATATTATTGCGATTATTATATTTTTTCCTGCTATGTTTTTCTATTTGATATTTATGACATTTATCTAATATCTTAATATCATTGATTATGCGTATAATCAATGCTAATATGTATTTTTTTCGACGATTTCAACAGATTTTATATTTACCCTACCTATTTGGCTGTTTTAGATACCTAGTATTTTTTGAAAAATAAAAATGATTATGATTATGATTTTGGTTAACAATGGCTTGAGTGAGAAATATAATATTTTGTCTGTAGACAAAATATATTTGAGTGTCCATAAAAACATACTATTACCTAAATCACATCTCATATAAATAGCGAAAACTATAATTTACAAACAATATAATAATAATAATATTTGAGCTATTTCAAAAAAATATATTTTCCTAATATTACACCTAATATTACAACCTTCGGAAAAGTTATTAGTAATTCTAATCACAGTTCCTTTTATGCATCTACCGGAGGGTCATCGAGGTACCCCACCTCTGGACGTGACAGAAAAGAAAGATCAGAGTCCACCCTCACCGCTTGGACCTTGACCAGTCTTTCCCGTCATAAGTTTTCTTCTCTCTTCATTTAAGGGCAGACAATGATTTTTCTTTCCAAAATCGATTAATCCTTCGATTGCTTCGATGCTTCAAATCAAACAAGCCACAAAATGACATTGGTATCTCATTTTCACAAAAAAAAAACATGGATCGCTTTCCCCGCAACCCTTCATATGTATTATAGCTAGTATTTCACGCAAGTAGTTAAAATATGGCGATGCGACAAGATAACAATAATATTCATGATACTTTATTTTGAGATAAAGAAGCAAAAATAGCATATACATACACCAAAACTACCTAACAACTATACTACCAGGGTAGATTCTTATGGATGTAGATTCCTATAGAGGAGGTAGATGTACGTACATTTTAGAATTTTCCTGTGCGCACGTAATTTTTAGCTCAAATTAAAATCAATGATTATATTTTGCATAAATATTGTTATTCCCGATTATATATAAATGTATACATACATTATTACTTGTAATATTGGCATACATAGTAATACTACTTCTAATATTTATATACATAGTACTATTACATACATACATATTATTACTACTTGTAATATTTAAATACATAGTAATATTACATACATACATACATAGTATTACTACTTGTAATATTTACATACATAGTAATATTACATACATACATACATAGTATTACTACTTGTAATATTTATATACAAGTAGTAATATTGAATTAGGAATATTGAATTTTATGCACACGTATTAGTAGTAATATGTAATAATAACAAATTAATTTGATATTGGACTCAATTGCGTTTAATTGTGAACTAATATTAGAAAATAGTTCATGCGAACTATTTTCGAGTTAGAGCGGAATGTAAAATGGGAGATTGTATCTTTTCCTGCGAATTAGTTTAAAAACATTTCGCTCCGTCAGATTACAGATTACACTGCTTTCATCCTTATTTTAGTTTTGGTTTTCTTTATTATAGTTTAAAGACTATTCTGTTTGTCACGCTCTATTTAATTGTTTTTCTTTTGAGGACCATACTTTAGGTCAATTTATTTTTATGAGCATTTTACTAAAACTTTAACATAATTTATTGTAATATTAGAGTCCTGTCCACCCTAGAGTGGGCTAGTCCCAGTTGGGTGACAGAATCAAATATGCAAAAGGTTAAGGTTTTGCCATTCGGTTACTGTTATTTTTATAAGCAAAAACTATGTTTTATGATAATTGATTATTTAAAAAAAATGTTTAATTGGTCGTTTTATTCTGGAAAAGTGATAATCATTTATTGCATATTTTAGTATACCGTATTAGTCTGCCTCGCTCGGACGAACTAATCCCGATGTTGGTTCACTTAGACACGCAATCGGGCCTGGTATCACTATTTTAATATCGAGCTTGTTACGACTTAAACAAAGGACTGACTGTGAATGTCATCTGTGTAACAAAAACAACTTTTAAAATCGAATGACAAAATTGATGGCAATAAGTTAATAAATAGCGCTAAAAATGCATTTCCACAGTTTCGTATTCCGCTACGGCTTACCCCTCGTTAGCACACGAAATAAGTCAAATTTGATTTAGCCAATATGTAGCATTGCTTTAAGTGAGCTTTAAATTTTGTAACTGCAAATCACAATTTGTTTCATGTTTTCATGTTTCATGTTTCATGTTTAAATTCATGTATTCATGTTTAAATTCCCTGAAAGTCTCTCATCGGCCATCGGTACTTAAATAACTCTTTACTTTCTATCTCGAAAGATAGCCCTTATTGTAGAATTAAATGTTCCATGGAAATCAAATATCCCAAAAGACCACGAGTAGAAATTAAATAAATACCATGATCTCGCAAATACCGTCACCCGGAACGGCTTTACTGTTCAGGAAAAACAGACAGGCCAACCGATTTTTAAAAAAAAACCATTTTGAATGTTTTAATATGTGAATACATTTGATTGTGAGCGAAATCTTACTAGCGAAAACAAATTTAGATTTGATTTTGGGCGAAATCTGTACTTGATTTCTTTTTGGTAAATTCAAGATCCTTTCGGCCACCATTGTGTTTCAGGTATCGCCTAGCGCTAGCACCATAATAACACATTACGTTTTAAGTATGTACATTGCAAAAAGCTATAAAGTTCCTGACGAAAATAATCTTCTTCTTCCATGGGTTCATATCCCGCATTACCTAGAGTGCTTTAATAGATACCCAAGTCCTTAGGATGCAAAAGGGGTTATCGTGGAGGGGTGGTGTTTGGGGGATGGGTTTTGGAGGGGAGTTGGGGGTTTGGGGGTTGGGTTTAAGGGAGGGGGATGGAAGGGGAAGGTAGGGGAAGGGGGGCGGGTGTGACGTGGGGGGGGGTGGCTTTGGAAGGAGGGTTTAGAGGGGAAGAGGGGGTTGGGGGGTGACTTTTTTTGGTAGTGGGACGATCTAGAGGAGGGGGTATGGGAGGGGCAGGTAGAGGAAGTGGGGGGGGGGGGCGTTGGAAGGAGAGTTTGGAGGGGGAGGGGGTATTGAGAGGGAAGCATTAGGGGAAGGTTTAGAGGGGTTGAGGGGTTAGGGGGATTTATGATTGAGGTTAGGAGAGGGTTTGGGGTTGGGGGTGTTTAATGGTAGGTTGGAGGGTGGGTTTGGAGGGGTTGTCTGCTTGCTGGAAATGTCTTGGGGTTTACACAACCGATTATTGTGTCAATTTATCAATTTAACCTATCACCTAGCGATGTTTAGTATACCTATTATTAATGGTATCGCTAAGCGCACGGGGCAGCGCAGACATTCCCCAGACTTATGGCGATCCTGTGATATAAAATTACAAGCAATTTTGTCTGGACACTCTCCAGGTTAAAAGACATGTACACGATACGAATCAAATATAAATGATTCGGTGCCGCTCCGCTCGAGTCGAAGATCCGCAGTTTATTGTCGTTACCGTAAAACAAAATAAAGATAGCGACAGTTAATTCCGTCGTGTCGCCCTTCGTTCTTTCAATTTACGAGAGTCACGCTCCTCGCGCCAGGCGAGATTGTTAACTTGGGAGTGACACTTAAACACGCGTCATAAAGCCCGTGATTGGGGGCAATCCTGGCTGCGGGATCAGAGTAAAGAAAGTCCCGAACAGTGCACCCGCCTCACGAAGAAAGAGGCAAATCGGGCGGTTCGACGAGGCGATCAGATACATCGGTGCAGTGCAGTCGTTTAAATTAATTTATTTTTGTTGTATTTCCGGCTGTATGTAAATAGGTAACTCCTATCATATTTACACAATATATATTATAGCCTCGATGAAAGCCTTGTTATATACCATATTTTGTACGGGAAGTTGATTTAATTATTTTGCCTAGTCTAGTATTGTGCGTCTTTGATCCACCGCAATGCTATGCTACATCCACCGATGTTCTGTAGCTTGCCTTATAATATTAGGTTCTTACCTATGAAAATCCCGTTTTATAGAGAAAATTTAAAGCCAAAGCTTTGTATGAAAAATATATATTTAAATAATAGAAATATTGACCCCTATTATCTAGGCAGATTTGTCATTTTAACGGGAGTTGCTTAATTCGTCTGCTGTAAAATTTTCGTGTACGGGAACTAATGAATGTTTTGAAGGCGTTTTTCCCCGACTCTTGGAAGTTGATTTTTTCCCTCGTAGAAAGTTATCTTAATTATGAAAAAAAAATAACTCTATTAGAGCCCGCCATTTGTGCATAAATTGTCTTTTTTTATAAAACCAGCGTAATATTCATTAAGTTATGTTTTTATAGCACAATAAAGTTATTCTATTCTATTCTATTCTATTAGAGCAAGGTCTGGTAAGTACGTGAATGCCGCAATCACTGCAGCAATGGGGAACTTTCCTTTTGCGACTCCGGAGATGGCAAATAACTTACTGAAAATAAAACAAAAACATTTAAAAAATTACTATGTTACAATATTTATGCACAAATATATCCTTAAAATTTTGGAATATTCTAGGCAATGCTTTCATTCTAGGCGATAACACTAGGTGGGCTCCATATTTCCAAGTTACGCGATCAAATTTTTTTGCAAGTTCTTTAAGTTATTGTTATTGTTACTTGGATACTAACTAACATTGAACTTGGATCACTAACTATCCAAGTTCAATTTGGTTGGTATGAAAAACGGCAATTACGTAATTATGGACCCAATATTAAATGAGATGGTATCTAATATTACATCTGTTATGATATTTAATTTTACTGATTTAATTATTTCAACGTTGTTGACCACTTGTTAGTCTCACCCGGACGACTGGTTTGCAACCCCTGAATCAGAATCGCTTGATCACTGATAGACTCGGTAACCTACCATAGAGCCAGATTGTTTTACCTCCTCAGGTTGGAGGTAAAACAAACACACTCGCACATGAGGTGCTGGGGAGTTTCCTCTGCTCCTTGGCAGAAACTGCACATTTTTGTGTCTCGTAGCTTGAGGTTGAACATGTGTTTATTCAGGCCACAATGCCCCGTGAGCGCCCTCACCAGTATGGGTAGATTGTTTCTATTTAGCGATAAGGCCTCACGGGCCGTCTTACGGTCGTAAGTCTTAATTAGCGCTTTGGAATGATTCAACCCTGGCGTGTTGTTCCAGTGGTTGACGGATTGTTCTAAACATATTTGTTTGAGCATTAGGTTTGCAAGGCTATTTGGTACGCCACAGCAAGGTTTAGGGCCGTATAACGTTCCCTTTGCTCGCGTCTTAGCAAGTTCATCGGCTTTTTCATTTCCCTCGATTCCTGCATGGCCGGGAACCCATCTTAGAATTACCCTATTTTTTCGCCCAGGGAATTCAGTAGTGATATGCAGTTTTGCACTAGCTTTGAATTAATGGTATTCGAGGCTAGTGCCATATGAGCTGCCTTGCTATCCGAGTGGATAAAGATACGGTGGTTGGCGTAGTTCTTATGGTGGTTGATATCCGCACATTCAATAATGGCGTATACCTCCGCGTGGAATATGGAGGCGTATTTCCCAAAGTTTACACTTCTTTCGAAGTTTCGCCGCTCTCCATATATACCGCAGCCTACGTCAAGTCCCGATTTGGACCATCAGTATACCATTTAAGGCTACCGGCCTCCCAGTGTAGTTGGCTTTTTAGCCTGTCGTCTCTGGGTTCTGGAAGTTCCAAGGTTAATATGGATAAATTCGTAAACCACAAACATTGCAAAAAAAACCGCAATAAAAATAGTTATAAATAGAATGGTTCACTTTCTGTATCGGCAGTCGTGTTTTTTTCTTCTTAATATATTTACTTGTGATATTTAATTAATTCAACGTCATTGTTAGTCTCTCGCGGATGACTGGTTGGCAATCCCTGGTACAGAATCTATTAATCACCGAAACCATTGCACGACCACATTTTAAACTACTAGAGGAGGAGAAAGGCGAGATGTCGCATCTGACTACCGGACGCATCCTTTACATTACGGCTCGGCCGAATGATTCGAGGTAACGGGCAGCCAAAGGCGAACACCGAATTAATAAGCGGCTAAACCGCTATGCCGACGAGGCGGCAGTAGGGGAGAGTGGGGAGGTTTCTTATTCGTGGTAAATGCGAAAATGGAATATTTCATTCGTTTTCATTAAAGCTGAATTCTCTATAATAAGACATTCCCTTCTATGGTCCACCATTGTGTCTGCTTTTTTTACTACTTTACATGGGACATAAAACTGGGTAACCTAACAAAGATGCATATCAGATTAGATTGTGTGGATTTCATCACTCCACTTGAATTTATGACTGTTCTAGGACGATAGTATTTAAAAGATAGTGACTCCACTTAATTTTTTTTTCTTTAATTTATTCCATGGGTCTTCAACCCGCGGTGGCGTTCTTGGGGGTCCGCTCGCGCCCGCAGTTTTACTACTATGGGCAAGTTGCGACGGACACACTCGTTTCGTTCGCTCGCTCAGTGCGTTAATAAGAGTTGAATAGAAAACACGTTGCAACTTGCAACCTTGAGACCAGTTTGAAAATTGCAACGACCGCTATAGGGGCAGATATTGATAAAATAGTTAAGACTAACCAATGTCAAACATATCATTGATTGAATTTTATTAAAATAGTTTTTTGGTTTGTAAAATTGTATAATAAATAACTACGATGATTATTGATCTTCGATTACTTAAGTTTATATTGGAATATATTGTTTTGTGTCACGGCCCGCTGAACCAAAATCAAAGTATTATCGGCCCTTGACCTCAAAAAGGTTGAAGACCCCTGATTTATTCCTATTGTTCTTCCATTTAGGGAGCTAATAGGCCCTGTTGCAGCTTAGCAACTGAGACCCATTTGTTCAGGGTCGGTTATACTCAAGGGTCAACACCCATCCGGCGGCCTCCACATAGAAGTGGGAGCCAGGGTAGGACTTAGGCCTGCGGGCTAGTTTTCCTTAGGAGCCAACCTTCGGGCGCTCCTGGACGGTTTGCGCACCGTGCAGCGTCAGCCGATTGATTGTGTATTCTGACCGACAGCCGGGGGAGTCTGGAAACAGTAATGTCTCCTATAGAGCGGAGGTAGATGTTCACCTTCTGGCAGCTGCTCTTGAAACGACCAATCGTCTACCCGATACCGGGTGAACAGCCGGACAATGGATGCCGTGGTCAGCGATAGATTCGGTAGACACTGTTTCACCGCTACGTACTTTCACACTCGAACCCGTAACCAGTCGGGAGACCGGAGTAATCGTTTCAACTGGTAGTAAGGGCGTGAGTGCCCGCTGTGTGATTAACCTGGTTAAATCGTGGTAAATCGTTGGTCTCTTACGGACGTGTGGCGTAACTAGACGGTGGACCGTTTCGTTATAAGTTCTGTGCGCTCACATCACGAGAGACAAAACGATCTAATTTCGTTAAAACTTCCTGAGGTGACGGGTTCGCCCGTTGTAGTCGACAGCTTTAGTTGCTCTTCCATTATTAAAAACTAAAACAGATGTTTTAAAATAAATAACTAACTTACCGACTAATATGAAATATAATTAAGCAAACCAAAAATCTCTATAAGTAAATAAACAAATAAATTGAACAAAAAAATTGATATTTTAAAAACGTTCCTTATTATGCACGCATATGAAGCTTATAACCGCAAAATACTAATTTCCGTGTTTGGAAGAAACACGGTAGAATCCATCAAAACCCAAAAGAATGAAAGAAAAAAGGACGCCACCTCCTTTTAAAGAAAAAGAAGGAAACTTATTCAAAAAAAAAAGATACCCGAAAGAAATTTTAAAAAAAGAAAAAAAGTTAACCTCAAAAAACTATCTCAGGGAGTGGGCTAAATATTAATGAGCATTGGGTTTGGCCCACAGAAAACCCTTTTCCTCAGACACACGAAAGACTACAGCACAAAAAGAAACACAAAGTTATGTAAAGTTCGCGTTTAATCCATCACAAGGCCACCCTCCTGTCGATGTATTTGATTACGGCGTGCAATCAGCCAACATGTCACCCTCAAGAATTGAGGGTTATTTTATTTTCTTTTCCACGTGAAGACAAGAATCCCGGTGCAATTTAAAGGTGAGGTGAAATCCTTACATTTGGTGACGATTTACGTCACATTAGCAGCAATAATGACCAAAAAACAAGAGGTGCCCCAAAAACAGATAAATCACACACACTTCACATAACAAATTTGTACCGCCAGGCGGTTACACTCCGGCTTCTTACGGCGGTCGCCAATTCTCACCGCCAAACCTATGCGTCTCAGTCCTAGCCATCTTGAAACGAAACAGAATGATTCCAAGGCGGAAGTCGCCCATAAAGGGTAGGGCTAGACCAGCACAACCGCGATTAATCGCAACAATCGCTTAGGGCGATAAAAATTATGACTGCACAGCTCTATCTGTCAAAAATTTGACATTTACGAAATTTCGTAAACAAGGTTCTTTTAATTGTCATAATATGGAAGAAATTCATGAAAACAGCGAAAACCAACAGGAAACATGACTAAACACGGGGAAAACATGGAAAAACGGGTGCAGCGAACATAATCAGCACAAAGGCGCGAAAACAAAACAACAAAATAGGCAGTTTTTGTTACAAGCTCATTAATTATTTTGTATTATCATAGTATTTTATCGTAAATATAGTCATTAAGTGTCAATTAGGGTAAACAACATCAAGTTTCAATTAGGGTAAATATCATAGTTTACGTCAGGATGAGAGTTACCATTTCATCGCACTCACTTCTACTTTTCGTCATGAGACACTTGTTAATATGTTTTAAATCAGTGTGACACTGGGCTCGATTGCGGTTCTTCGTGAACTAAAATCGGAAATTAGTCCGTGTGAACAAGACGGGGCAATACGCTAAAGCGGAGTGTGAGATGACCGGTTGTCACTTTTTCGCATTAAAACTGCCCGCCAAGGTCAAATCTTACACCGCACGAAATATGCTCGAATTTATTCGGACGCGTATAAGTTCGACAGGTAGTATTTATCGACGATCGTTCGTTTCATATCTCGCTCTAACGTATCGCTCTGTCTCGTTCGCTTGGACTAATTTTAGTTTTAGTTCACAAAGAAACGCAATCGGGCCCACTATATAATTAAAACCCGCGTAGACATTTTCCCTTATTTAAATTTTAAGAAAGAAGACCATTTTCAGAGATATGGCACTTACGCACATTTAACTTGGTGAGATTCCCGAATGTTGTAAGATATTAAACCAAGGCCAAGAGGCATATGTAAGAATCGTGGTGATGCTACTATATTATTATTAAAAAATCTCTGATTCTCTAGTCGAGCAGATTGGCATGATTACCCTATTGTTTTTTCGTCCATACAATTTTTCACAGCAGGCGTAAATTCCATACAAAAGTTGTGGTGGTTTTTCTTATTTTTTTAAATAGTACACGATTATCAAAAACCCAATCTCCCATATACGATTATTCTGCCTTCGTAAATGAAAACACAGTAACTTGAAAAAAGACGTTTTGAGAAAAACGCGGTCAAAGTTCAGTTGTTAAATATTTGTTTTCATGAACAAAGTAATCAATACAGATTATTTCTTTTAATCTTTAATGTTAAACAATAGTTAGAACTTTAATTCTGCCTATAAATATATATTAAATTATAATTGTTTAATTAACTAAATTAGATATTGTGTTTTAAATTAGGAAAATAATTTGATAAATTTTATATTTTTAAGGTATAACACCGTAACTGAGTGGTTACTGTGTTATAGGTAAATTTTACCCATTACTGTGTTCTAACCTTGTAAAAAAAATATATTTTTTAAATAAACAAAAAACTGCAGGCATCTTAAACACAGTAATTGAGACACTGTGATTAATTCGTGTATAATATAATAAATTAACTTTTAGCAAAATTTTACCTCAAACCACAGTATCTGAAGAAGCCGTGTTGTAACCAAACAAAAATATTTCTTAAATGCTTATAAGTATTAAAAAAGGTTACAGTAAATAATAGGTTACTGTATTTTAAATTAAAAAATTATACACACTGTCTTTTTTATTAAAAATATTCCGATTTTATCTAAAATACGGTGTTTTTATCTAAGGCATAAGGTATCTCGGTAACTATCTATCGACAGACAAACCGAAAAATTTGCCTTATAGTACTCCAACTCGTGATTTTCAAGAACCAAACTTGTATAAACACAGTAAATGAAGTTACTGTGTTTTCATTTATGACGGCAGTATTGCTATTGGTACATGTTTACTTTCCTAGCAAGGACAGTATTGTGGAAGCACTTTTGTGTGTGTCTCTCTCTCTCTTCCAAGATAGAGCCCAAACGCTTCGTCCGATTGAGCTAAAATTTGGTATTCAGGCATCATTTGGTCATGGCAAGAGTTGAAAAGAGTGGAGGTATGGTTGAAATCGGCCCAACAGGGGGCGCGCTAGTCGTACTTCAATCTCGAAATATTGTTCTAGAGACTTGGAATTCAGTGCACAGATGCGTTGTAGGGTCGAAACCACATTGTTAAATTTTGGTTTCAATATCTCTTATACAAGACACAACAAATTAAGTTCCGACGTATATTTTAATCAAATAATAAAGTCGAGCCGCACGAATCTAGCCGCGAAACGAACCATATTTGGAAATATCCCTTTTATTACCACGGAAATACTACAAAAATACTAGATTTGTATTTGCAATACTAGATTTGTACAAAAATACTAGGCTCGAAAAAAAATTGATTTCGATATTTTTCTTCTTCCTTGGGTTTCTATCTTGCCTTATCTAGAATTTATTTATTTATTTATTTTACATATACATTCAAGTGCATGAATACAACAGAACATGAATTTACAATTTAGAAAATGCCGTTGTATGCTTTTAAAGTTATATACATATCTGTCTGAGCCCAGGTTAGATAGCGCATACATTAAACGCAAATGATTATCTTTCAATTGTGCTAAGCAAAGAGCAGCCGAGCCCGCCTTGCTAGGCACCCCTGTGTTAAGGCGAGCTCACTTCGGGAGTCCCACTAGAGTGCCACGGTTGTGTCAAAGAAAGATCTAAGAAAACATTTTTTAAATGATTTTTATTTTAATTTATAATCATTATTAAATGCTTTAACTTTAAAGAAAATATACCAGAATGTATAAAGTTCCGGACGGAAATATTATTCTTTTTCCGATATTCTACTTCTTCCGTGGATTCCGTTAAACTTAAATAGCTACCTAAGTACTATGGATATATAAACTTTCCGACGAAAACATATTCGCTATCGGGAAGGGCGAGGGGGTGGGGGGAGAGTGTAATAATATTCAGATGAAACAGTCCTTGGCTACTTGCCAGGAAAGTCTTGGGTTGATACATCCGATTTTTTACTGATATACCCGAAGAGTGCTTAGAGAAACATGGTAGTTTTTTTTATAACATGGTAGACACATCTGTCAAGCTTTTTTAGCTGTCGTGTCGTGGCGGGACGCTCATGCGCACCATTCACGTTTATATTTTTCAAATGACATTTTTTTCGTGGATAAAAGTGAAAATTACCAAAATAACAGATACGATAGTTGACCATGGGAGAAATATATTAAAACATTGTCGCTTGATTTTCTCCCATATTTATCGCTACACAATTTTATCTCGGACTTTATAATATATTTAATTAATAAAATTGATATTACTCAACGGTAATGTGCATCCATTACGCCGCGATCGTCCGTCCGTCCATTTCCAAATATTGACGGGGGCATTTGCAGGTTTGGCAAAATTAGCAGGTGAAACGAACATCAAAGCAATTGAAGCCGAATTATTGGTTAAAAGCAAACTGAAACTAGATTGATTCGGACCAAATTAATGGAAATTCGCCAACTGTGTTGAATTTCTACTTTTAACTGCCGATAGGATGCCAGGAAACATGACGTTTCATTCCGACCGCTCGCTCTTTCACAACAGCACAAAAAATATTTCATTGTTTAATTGTTTTGCCTAGTGAACTGAATCCATTACACGCGACTCAAAAAGGTCCGCCATATTTAGGAAAATATTACATAATTTTTGGAAACATATCATTTTAATACCACATAAAATACTACAAATATACTACGAATTAGCGCGCGGGGGGAGGTTTGGTTGGCACGGGGGAGGGGCTTATCTACTTGCCGGGAAGGTCTTGGGGTGACACAACAGTTTTTTTTTCAATGTGGTTTTTCAATGTTAGGGGCTCTCTAGACGATCACGCATGCTTGTTAAGCATCGCGTCGCGGACTGGGAGGGGATCGTAAACCACAGGAAATATGCATATATATTTTTTAAATATTTACCAAAAATCCTTAATTTTGTAGTTTATACCAAGGAGTCACGTTAATTAGACGTAATTGATTGATGGATGACGTGACTCCCTAGTATAAAACTACAAAATTATGCATTATTGGTAAATATTTAAAAATATATTTGCTTATTTCCTGCGGTTTACGATCCCCTCCCAGCCCGCGACGCGATGCTTGACAAACATGCTCGATCGTCTTGAAAACCCTAACACATTACCTACTGATCCTGCGCTAACTAGAAAACAGTATGTACTAAGTGAGGATCAGTTTAATTATTTTTTCATAGAATAATACAACTTATCTACTAATAATATTTAAAAAATGGTTAAGTCACCCCAAAATTTTCCCGGAAAATTGCCGAGGACTAATGGAAGGATTTTGATCTTGATGTATCTTCGAGAAGGAGGTTGACCTGATTGAAAGAGATAGTCCGCGACGAACGCGGATAGTGAGAATGAAACGCTTTATACACGTTCGATTCAACCGTTTTATTAAAAATACTGACGCAAAAAACTCAATGGGATTTCGGCTTAACAAGGCTTAACATCTGTGTGCCACATTTAAAGTCTATAAGTGCAATATTTCTAGGTTGAAATATGACTAGGCCCTTGTTGCACCGATTTCAACCACAACGTTTTGAACAAATTCCATGGCCAAATGATGCTTGCATGCCAAATTTCAGCTCAATCGGATTAAGCGTTTGGGTGTTATCGTGGAGAAATGATGTTTAAATCGGTCCACCAGGGGGCGCGCTAGTCATACTTCAATCTCAGATGCGTCGTATGGTCGAAACCACGTTTGAAATCTCTTATACATGCGACAGAAAACATGATACGCTGTATTTAAGAAGATACTGCATCATATTTGAAAAAAGCTATTTTAATACCACGAAAATACTATAATACTAAATATGAGTATACTACATTCGCATGAAAACGATCAGGCGCTATTACAACTACAATGTAAGCGGTGAGTGTGTTTTATTTTAATTTCAGTATTGACTGGTAAATTCTCTAGCGTCGTGCTTAACCATATTTTTTATTTAGGCCCTAAATTAATTACAATTAATTAAAACGTGATAGCGCTCTGAGAGTTACGCTAAATATGCTTTACCATTAACCCCTTGAGTATGATACGACCAGATCTGGTTCTGCGTTTTTTTCACTTCTTTGACGTTCTCATATTTATTCATAATTATCTAATTGTTTTACAAAATGATATTTCAATATTCTATATTCGAAATTTCAATGCAATCATTGTGCAGTTGTTCTTTTTATGATTGGTGTAGTAGTTTCGTAGTTATAGTACTTTAAGGTCGATGTCGTCGAAAATCCTGCAAAAGAGACAGATGCATCCATGAAAATACCCATTTACTCCAAGGGTTAACACCCTTTATACCACCACTGCGCATAGACAGTTATTCTGTTATAGAGGTACGATCGAAAGTTTAGTTATGCAGCCGGTCGGCGGGTGCCTAACGCTTTGTTAACGCTGGAATTTTGTAGGGTCAAACCCTACAAAATTGACCCCGCCTATTTCATCGCGTTTCCGCCCATTTCGGATATTTTTATGAGGTTTCATGTCGCCTTAACCGGCAATTTACAACAAACATTGATAGGTCTTCGAAAGAGTGAGAGTTTGCGATCAGGCAAAAACAAAATTTAGTTGACGAATTTGAAAGCACTGCTAAAACCCAAGAGAAATGCCAATGTTGATTAATAATAAAAATAATATACTCTTTACTTGCACTTAATTATGATACAAAAAGGCAAGCTTATTGCCACATGGCAATGTCTTACAACTAACCTAATTACTGTGGTACATGCGCGCATTGTGGAAACGTTTGTGTGCACAAAATACAGACCAGTAAATGTATTTATAACTAAGAATGCCCGAGGAGAGAAAATTCAGAGAGGAAATTGCGAGAAAGGGAAGAACTGGTTACTTTTTAGAAATGTAGTAATCTTTAAGGTGAGTCTCAAATGATGGTAAAGAATGCGAGTCTCGTTTATTCGCCGGAAGATCTTTCCAGAGTCTTGCACCATGGACACAGAAAGAGTAGGAATATAAATCAGTATTATGACACGGAATATTTAGTAAACTGTCAGAGGCTTACCGAAGTACGAGACCATGGGAACTTATTGGTTCAAAAATAATCGAAACCAAAGCGATGGTACCTGCTGTGTTATGTTTTGGTTCTGAGGTTACTTATGGAGGATGAAATATTAAATAAATCTATCTATATATATAAAACAAAGTCGGGTTTGTTCGAACCCTTATAACTAGAGAACGGCTGGACCGAATTTCATGATTTTTGATTTTTTGTGTTTGTCTCTGCCCCCAATAGCAGAATAAATGATTTGTTGTATTTGTCTCCGTCCGGAAAAGCAGAATAACTATTAAAAACGGAAATTGGAAAATTGAAGAAAAATTTAAATAAAAGAATAAACATTTTCCCATGCAAAATGTAAATCCTTATTTTTCTTATGATCAGTTGTACGTGGCATGTTCACGTGTCGGCAAATCATCCGCTTTATTTGTTCTTGCGCCGGATAAAAAAACTAATAATATCGTATATCACAAGGTGCTTCAATGAACAGAATTAAACCGAGTGCCTCCCATGCTGAACAATATGTAAATAGTTTAATTTAATCATGTCTTGCTGACACGCGATTGATATACTTAATTTTTGTATTTTTATATTTATTTTTGTGTTATTATATTAATAAAGTAGTGAGCTTAATATTTATTTTGTATTCATTGTATTACTTTCATAAAATCATAAATTAAGTTCAGCTATTCTGTAACACGATATTCATTGACTGTTAGGCGGTACGAAGTTCGCCGGGTCAGCTAGTGAGTAAATAAAATAAATATTAGTCTACCTGAACATTAAAAACGTAATTATTACGATTTGAATCCTGTATGTATACCAAATTAAAAAACTGACATAATTATGTAAATGATAATATAATAGTAAGAATTATGATTTAAAAAATCGTTTGTTACTATATTATTATTCGTCTTTATAGCACCATCTCGAGTGCACTACCATACTACCATATGCCGCCATAATCAATGCCGAAATTATTAATGTTTGTAACTATGAGTGCCTATATAATGGTTTTTAGGTTAGGTTAGGCTAGCCTTAGCAGAGTTGGCCTCAGAACCAAAACATCATACACCAGGTATCGACGCTTTGGTTTCAATTATTCGCAGCATTGGAAGGGTCGAGATAGGATAGAGCATGAAATGTGTAAAGTTGAAGCGTTCTGGCTGGCTGGAGGCTCTTCGATCGCCCTGACACATTGAGCGTTGCTAACAGAGCGTTTACGTCAGCGGCAGGGGCAGTCTGTTGCTATTGATGGCAGACTCCGCGCCGTCGGATTTACGAGTAAGAGAATTGCACGCTTGCCATCGACAAGCAATTGCCGGCGAAAACTTTATATACCCACCAAACGCCACCTCCTTTCCCCCTAAAACTAAAAGCTTTTACATGCTCACTTTTATCGGATACCCGCACTACCGGTCTGGGCGATGGTTTCGTGTGTTATGTTTAATACTGTAACGGTTTCTTCAACATTAATTACTGCGTTGCTAAAATTGCAAAATCGGGGATCGCTGCTCATTTTGTTTATTGAAAGTTAACTTCTACATTGCAGCTGGCAAAACTAATTTAAAACATAATGTTTCCAAACTTTTGATATTTGATATGACCGGATCGTCGTTCTGCTTCCATAAGCGATGCTTTTGAGCATCTGGGAGGTGTCAACACAACGAGCGTACTTGCCACCCCAGGGAGTTTTGAACAAATCAGGTAGTTCCACCTTCCAAGAAGTCAACGTGAAGACTTGGCGGACAAAGACAATCCACTGCCTCGCCGCACCGACAAGCCTGTGAGTGTCAAACGCCTTACGCGAGGCACTGGGAAGTGAAAACAGCGGGCAAACTTCGCGCTCTTACTACCAAAATTGGATGGATTTCTTCATCCTTTAGTCTGGTCATAGATTCGAGGTCGCTTGCGTGGCCTCTTCCTGATATTAGCAGTGATTCAGCTCATTGTGAACCGAGTCGCCCTTTCCCTGTCAAGCTTTCACGGGGTCAGGTGGCCAACGGATCGTGTCAAAGATAGCTGATATCAGGTCAACAACCAGCATTGCTGCTTAGGAAACATGCGTTTCCAGACCCCCTCCCCAGGTTATTCGCCGGAGTGCACAGTCGATTGACAAGCGCTGCACGATGCGCAAACCCGTATCGCATAACTTGTTGCCCCAATTAAGATCCGATTCCACCTATCCACGACACAGCTGTGACATGGTTCAGAGTCCTTTCCAGGTTAGTCCCTCTTTGTGGAGGCTACCTGATGGGAGCTGAACCGTAATCTCAGCCAACCCAAAATAACAAACAGGTCATCAGGCCAATCTGCATTAAACCATTAGATTCTTGTGAGCCGGTCGTAGTCTTATTTACTTTAGGCGTAGGGTGCTTCTACTTGCGTTACAAGCAATCAACGCTGTTCTCCTGGAATAGCTGAGGAAAGAGGCAGCGGATCCTGGCTCTAACGTCCTTGGAGTCTCCGCCAGGTCACACCTCGTAAGAACATACCTCAAGGTCACACCTCGCAACCCCATGAAAACTGGACCACTGCAAAGGTAAAACTGGTTCATTTATTGAACGAGAAAAAATCTTACAACGATCAGCACGTGTGCTTTACCAAAGACCGGCAGTTTTAGAATGTAGTAGAAAATACAAGTTTAATTTTATCAAAGATTCATCCAGACTAAAATAAGCCTGGTTTTATATTTCTTACTTATGGATATTTACGTGCTTATATTAGCGTTAATATAATATGTTGAAACTTATTTTTTTATCACTTTTCTAACAGCGGGTGCATTACGCTGTCTTGTAGTATTATAAACTGCCCTAAAACATTTATATTTTTTAAATCATCGCTCTACAGGTTGTTATTACTGCACGGGCATTTTTTTCTGTGGGGGAATCAGTTCAACGTGGTAAGCAACTTTTGATTAAAAAAATTAAAAAAACTGAAAAATATATATATTTTTTTTATTATTTTAGCAAATTTTTTTAAAAAATTCCTTTTAAATAGTATCAAAAGCTATTATCACGATACTCTATCTAGCGGTTGGTAAAATATCGCTGATATTATTTATTTACGACTTATTACCAACCCCTAGATGGCGCAGAGCGCTCAAACGCTTCTCAAACCTTTATTTAACAGCCAACTTCGTCAAATTTTCAAATTAAAAAAAAAACAAAAAAAAATGTTTTTAAAAAAAAAGAAGTTTTTTTGTTTTTTTTTCCGAAAATTTTTATCAAAAGTTGCTTACTATGTTGTACTGATTCACCCACAGAAAAAATGCCCGTGCAGTAATAACACCCTGTATATGTGAGAACTCCAACAACCAAACTTTTCAGGATATGGAAAAAACTGAATAACTTTATTGACAAGATGTTTTTTTTACTTGTGTAAATGGGTCAAAATTTAAAAAAAAATGCTTTACTGTACTGACGATTAATACTGACAAAAAAATTGAGTTGTTTTCGAGAAATCATTTCTTAACACATAAGAGGTGACACCGGATAAAGTCATAAACTCATGTCTACGAGATGCCACTGCAATGATAATTACAAATAACTAGCAATTCGAACCCTCGGGAGATAGACATAACGACCCGGAGCGTGATTTTACACTTAAAACAATAAACAACGCAAATTCGATTTTTTGGTAATCTTAAAGCCTAGTATCGAAAAACTTCTATGAAAATACCAAAGGCATTTTTTGGGCCAACATCATCTAAAAGGATAATAAATTACAGGCATGTTTCATAAAAAATATTTTTCGTCAGCGAAACCATTAGATGAACACATTTCATAAGATACTCGATAGATAGCCCTCACAGATGAAGCAGTTCCTTTAAATGTGCAATAGATAAGACTCGAACGGCTATTTTGCTATTAGCGACTGCTATTTTTAATTTATACCATCGGTTACCAAGATTTCGAAGTTTTAAAATACGACAGTTCCGAGAAATAATCGGCTTCAGGTATTAATAATATGAAATTAATCGCAAAATTATATACAAACCTTGAAATTTAATTTTTACTTTTTCATTTCTTTATTTTGGTAATCTAACAGTATTAGAGTGACTAATTACAGTAAAAATTACAGTAATTAAAAATGAGAAATAAAGCCTGTTATGGATTCGAATAAAATTGCAGAAATTTCATTGATAACTATTTAATAAATTTATAAATAATTAATAAGCTAATTACAAACCCAATCCCATTCGCATCTGACCAGACAAAATATCGTAACTAAAATTGCATTAACTCACTCTAAAACGGACAATCGAATATCGACAAAAATACCTGCACTAAAGAAAACATCCCTATAAGCGTTTTTGTTAGAAGCCTGTATATTTGTGTAAAAGTAAATCTTGATATTTAATTTTAATCACTTCTATGACGTATGTATTTATTAATATATGAAAGTAATTTCGTTTTAACACATACATACACATTACTGATGTAATGTTGTAACCTTTGAGAGAATGCGTAGGTAAATTAGAAATAAAAACCTGCATTTAATTTCTGTGCTACGACGATACTGATAGGATACAGCTACGATGTTACTACGGCACTGCTACGCCTTTGCTACGCTGTTGCTACATCGCCGCGACGCGTCCGAAACGTGTAAATCGGAAGCGTAGAATTCACCTTGAATAAGATACTAGTATTATATAACCCAACTAACATAGATGCATCCCTGTTTTAAAACGATTTTCTGACCAAATTAAATATCTGACAGGTCATACTTATCGCACTTTTAATTGACAGTTGTCACTGTTGTCCGATATTTAATATAAAATTTTAAACACAAAGTTTCGTGGGAAAGTTAAGCACATCGGATTATTATCCGTACTTTGTTAATTAAAAAAATATAGAATTAATTTGTATAGGGAAAGGATTTGATGTACGCGATCAAACATTTTTATATGATTAGCAAATTATATGAATAGAAAAAAAAACAATTTAAAAAAAATGTATTTGGTATATATCATGCAATCTATCAGTAATCCTATAAACTTATGAGAACTGCATCCTAAAATTCGATTGACGGATATTGGGCATGGCTACTGGCTTCCTCTGGAACAAGTCCTTAGGCCAAAGGTATGACCATTGATTATATAGCGTATTAGATTGCTCGGTGTTGTACCACGATTTGGCAACTTGGATTTTACTGCCGCTCCCTTACGTAATGGTTATACGGTGTCTACCGAATCTATCGCGGACCACGGCCTTCTTTTCCCGGGTCTTCACCCGGAATCACGTTGCTAAATGTCGTTTTAAGAGAAGTTGCAGTGAGGTTAACAACCACCCCCGCTCTATAAGAAACATTACTCTTTCGAGACTCCCCCGCCTGTTAGTCGGAATGCTGAATCGATTGTCTGACGCCGCACGGGGCGCAAACCGACCAGGACTGCCCGAAGGTCGACTCTTAGGGGATACTGGCCCGCAGGCCTACCCGGCAGAGTCCTACCCGGGCTCGCACTTCTGCGAGGTCGCCGGATAGGGGTTGACCCGTTCGTTTGACCGACCCTATACAACTAAGTCTTAGTGGCCAAACTGTAACATGGCCTATTAGCTCCCGATGAAAGGGGAGGGGGGGGAGGGGACGGCGAATAAATTGCCTGACCCGGGCGGAAATTTAAGGGGGTGCCAAATTGATGTTTTAATAAGTGAAGCCGGATAAACCCGAACGGGCTAACGTCAACCGACAGTCGATATTTAGGTGGCTGATTAGTTGTGCGAGTAGTTCGCATTGGTTTTTTTTGTTAACAATTGCTCCTTTAAAAGTGTCACAATAATTTGTAGTCGATATATTAATAGATTCTTTTGCGGGAAGGAAAGCCCGACGTGTAAAGCTGTTTGTTTTAAGATTCGAAGAAAAATGAACTGGGAACAAAGTATTGAAGGCGTGTGTACTGTCTGGCTTATGCGTTGTCTATACTGGTTTTATATATTCTTTACAATATGTCGAGCATGAGGAAAAGTTAATAGCAAATACGTAATGTAGAGTGCCCATTTATTTAAGGGTTCTTAATGCTCACTAAAAAATCCACTCAGTAGGTATATTAGTTTTGCGATTTTTTCTAAAATCATTATTTGCAAATGCTGGAGGGAGTCGGGGGGGGGGGGGGGGAGGGGCAAATGTTAAGTTTTTTACCAGGATCAAAAAAATCGTAGATCCGGCCCAAGGAAGCATTTTTCACATATCTCGGAAAACGACATTTCTAATTGATGACCTTTAGAATATATACATATTCTCATATATACATATTTACATATATACATATTCATAATATATACGTGGGCCGGCCGCCCACAAACATCGGTCTTCTTGTATGAAAATAAAAAAAAAACGCTATTTTTAGCGGCTTTCTATTTGTCAGGTCCATGCATCAAACGTGACATGCCAGAGTAGGTAATCAAAATATAATCTAAACCGTAGGGTTCGCCTGCCTCTCGATAAGTCGACTTGAGTTTAAGTCGCGGCTCAACTCGGCACGATGGGAAATCGCATAATGTATTTCGGCAAATAAACGTATAGGCATAAACAACTCGGGATCCCTGATGCGTGAGAAATACATGGGGAATGCCAATGTTGTTAAGCGATGCGACTATGAAAGTCTAGCGCTGATTTCGAGTCGATTCGGCTCGCGACGCGGCGGGCCGGAGAGAAGGCGAGTATTTCAGGAATTCTCTCTTAAGTTTCACGCTGTTTCATTCCCGCGTATCCCCGTGCAGTTGGTACATCTGCGACCTTATCCTGCCTTGATAGGTGGCAGCTAACGCCTCCGTGCAGGTTGGGCAATGATGACCTGCTGGTTATCTTGAGTCGGCTTAACTCACGGTTCAACTGTTATCCGGTATCCTTACCGGAGATGGACAAACCTGGGAAGGACTCTGTTTCCTCTGTCACAGATGTGTCGTGACATGGCTTCAGATCCTCTGAGGGACGACCTCGGACGCTGCTGGGCGGTTTGCGCATTGTGCAGCGTTAGCCAATCGACTATGCACTCTGGTGAATCACCGGGGGGGGGGGCGGGGGGTGTCTGAAAATGATACACGTTTCCTAAGCAGTGGGGTTGGTTGTGGGCTGATGTCAGCTACTTTCGAAACGACACGTTCGCTATGGGATTTCGTGGGAAAGACGCAAAGTGCGCCACGGTCCGCCATAACCTCGAACTGCACTACAAGCAAAATGCGTTTCTGTGGCGAACAAGTGACAATTTTAATGATTTGATTAAACGCTTTGACTTTGATCTATTCTGTACGAGTATTAAGTCAGCTAGGCAGCAGCTGAACAGTGAATTCTTTAGCATTAATTGTCGAATAATTTTTGATGTATTTTAATTGATAGCTTTAATTGAATGGTCACATATGTTTCTACAACATTACTCAAACGTGAAAACCTTTAATTGGCTCTCTGTTATCCTACTCCTCTTTTTGTTAAATTATAATTAGCTGTTTGTTTTCCTAAAAATAAATAAATAAATAAATAAATAAACTTAAATATCGCTAACATCAGTAAGGCGGTGTCGACTACAACGGGCGAACCCGTTACTCCAGGCTGGTATAACGATATATATCGACTACAGATTCGGGTGTTAAAGCATTCAAATAATTGATAAATTCGTGTTTTAAATATGTTTTTCTTACGACGCAAATAATTATTGTATGAAAATAGCGTCTTTCAACTTTGTCTTTCACAGTTTCAAAAAATAATTCACACGAACAATCTCCTTTCTAGGCAACAAACATAAAAATTTGCGGAGATAAAAGCGCATACATTTAGCATATTAATCACTCTCGTCGATCGTATCACCGGTAAGCAATCTCTCTTCTATTAGCTTCTTGTAATAATTAAATGGTCTAAAAATTAACACTGTGTTTATTCTATCATATGTACGCCGAGGAAGCAGGACTTCTCGAACCGTTGGGGTCTGGTCAAATCGACAACCCACGACAGTCAAATATCCCACACCTATATTGCTGTTTATTTTAGCATCGAATCGATTAAAAAACGTGCCACATCTCGCGTATTAGTGTAGACATTCATTAATCCGTGGCGTGGTCCTGATGAACCGCGGCGAAACACAGCAAAAAACTATTATTCACTAAAATCGTGTACATTATTTACGAAGCGCGATAGCCATACACCATCCGTCCATCATCTCTGACGCCGACGAGCTCGTGCAAAAAAGGTGCGATGTGACACCGTCGCCCGGCCGCAGAAGGGTCGAAGCGCCAGCGCGGCGCGCACGCGACATACGCCCTTCCGGCGGGGCGCGGCCGGGTGGTTTTCCGCTAATCTGGCGCGGGCCACCATCTGTTACGCGGCCACCGCGAGCTTTTCGCCTCACCGCCGTGTCATATTTGCGGATGAAAAATGACCGTGTGACGTGTTAAATTTTACACGAAACTATCGATGCGACCGCTCCGGTCTAACCGGGCTCGTCCGCGCGATGCACCGATCGGAAAGTCACTTTGTCATGGCCTAAAATTATAGCGGCTAATAATGTGCGATAAGCCAGGTTTAAGATTATATTTTTACAGGACTGCCCAATAAAAAAGAAGTGTAAAAAGTTCAGGGTTTATGTATGTATGCTTTCCGTTTTTTATTATACCGTAACTTCGCCAAATGACGCGCGAAATTATTCTAGCTACCGTCTTTGTATCAATGGTAATAATGAGATATTTGGTATGGATTTTTGGACGCGTTCGAATTAGAAAATAATATTACTGTGCGCTCCGGGAGCAAGCCGCCAATATTGGTCATTACGTAGCCAACCGTGTTCTGATGTGCAACCAAATTTGGTCGTTACGTAGCCGAAGGGAAGTAGGAATATTGATATATGCCAATTAGTAATGAAATCGCATGATGGTCCTAATGTGGTGGCCACCCACTGTAGTATGTTTTTTAAAATTTTATTTTTATTTTTATTATTATTAAGGAAACATACAACAGCTTTTACAATACATTTGTTACAAAATTATCAAGTTAAAAAATAACGCTTATTACATGTTTCCACTTAAACATTCATAATTTAAACACAACAATATCATATTTTATTTGAAGAATAAACACACATAGGGAAAGGTGGGAACTAGGAAGGTAGGAGTCATAATAAGTAAATAAAATTATATGTAAATATACGTTCCATAATATAGTCATACATATTATTTAAAGGTATTCTTGAATAAATATTTTTAATGATATATTATATATTGCGATTAGAGTAATAAATCAACACCGTCATTAATAATTGCTTTCTAAAGAGCGAATGATGACGTATTGAATACGTCAATATCGCCGAGCTGCGTATTACAAATATTACATACCCTATACATGAAACAGTTTTGTGCTTAATTAGTGCTAACCTGCGGAAGGTGGAATAACTCTGTTTGAAGAGTGAGTCGCGATGGTTCACGGAAAGATACCATTCCAAGAAGATCAGAACAATCAATATAACCTGTCAATAATTTATAGAAAAACACCACATCTGCGCATTTTCTTCTTGATTGTAAGGATTGAAGCCCATGAAAGGTAGCTGCTTTGTTTTAATTGGGAAAGGACAAGAAGGAGCGATAATAATTCATATGTTTCAGGAACACATTTTGAATACTTTCAATTCTATTTTCATTCTACTTTCAATTATAATGTTCGAATATGGTCTCCTAGCTATAGCTAGGAGACCATATTTGAGAAGCATATTCAAGGTAACTGCAGACGAAAGCGTAGTACAAGAGTATGAGATTACTTCAGAAAAACAGTTTACATTCCATACTTAGATTCTCTAATTAAATCAATGGAGAGTCGATTTTGTGAAGCCAACAGTGCACAATTTAACTTAGCGTTGCTACATCCTTCGAAATTGTGCTTACTGAATCGTCAACAGTTTAAGGATATAATGTCTACTATTAATCAGGTATACCACATTGATAATTTTGAAATTGAAGCCTTGAGTTGGTTTGATTTTTGGATAACGCGAGAATACAAAAGTAGCCAAGATTTCATCGATTTGTTACCTTTTACAAAGTTTCATCCGAGTGTCAGGTATGCCTTACTAGTTTTGCTAACATTACCAGCAACTACATGTACGGTGGAGCAATCGTTCAGCACATTACGTCGTGTAAAAACATGGCTTAGATCTACAATGTCAGATGAACGTTTGTCTGGAACACAGAGACAAAGTGAACTGCAACAAAAAAAAGTTTATGGATAAAATTGTAGATAAGTTTGGTAGCGATAAAAGACGACTCCAGTTCTTGTTTAAAGAATAAATTTTATTGTAAATTTATATTGTAATATTTTTTGTTATATTCATATATTGTGTTAAAAAAAATTGTTGCTGCAGTATGCCCTTCATTACTACAGCGTCCTGTCCGTTCGTTCACCATACAAATACGCTAAAGTAAATTAAAACTACATTAAAAGTTTACCGAAAATATTTTGAAAATTTTCTGCGGGCGCCCATGTATGTGGGAGTTATATAAAGTATGTTAGGATAAGGGAAGGTATAATCGTCCGGTACATAATGAAAGGCTATGGCATATTATGAAACGATAAGTTCGCCCAAAGGCTACTTGTAGGTACGCTAAATAGGCGAGTATTCTCGCTGGGTTGTAAATATAGGGGGGCAATATAGGCGACCCTTAGGTCACGGCGGCAGGAAATAAAGTGTCGGGGTTAAAGCGTCGAAATGACCGCGTCTTAGCGGGAGCGCCGCGACGCCCCGAGGCTCTCGATCGCCCCCGATATTTATCTGTTTCCAAGACACTGATCTAGACGTAAGGGTCGACTCACGAGAACCGAGCCGGAAAAATTCACCTAACCGATTTGTGCGGACATAAAACGCTCAGCGGATTCTTTTGTAGCCGACACACTCTGCTACCGGCAAATTTGGCAACGGGAATTTGATTTACGAAGATTGTAATTTCAGGAAATACAAGCCGTTTCACTATCCCGGCACTAGGGAGAGTATTTTGAACGGGCTAAAAAAACGAGATGAAGGCGGAAATATCCATTTCGACACCCCCTGAGATGATTAGGACTATTTACAGACTAAATTCTGTCTGTTAGTCTGTGTGTGTGTGTATTCCTCCACGATACCGCCTAATCGCTTCATCCGATTGGGTATCATTCGGTCATGGAAAGAGTTGTAAATATTGTATGTTGAGTTGTAAGATATTTCAACCCACGTGATTTCGGCCCAACAAGGCATCTGTTTACCAAATTTGAAGACTCTAACTTCAATATTTCGAGATTGAAGTTTGACTAGCGCGCCCTTTGGTGTACCGATTTCAACTACAATCTTTTCAACTCTTGCCATGACCGAATGATCCCTGAATGCTAAATTTGAGTTCAACAGGATGAAGCGTTTGGACGCTATCGTCGAGGAATACACACAGACACACACACACACACACACACACACAGTTACACATACTCACTGACAAACTTCAGTCTGAAAATGATCTTAATCGTCTCAGGAGGGGTCATAATGTAATCCGTCTTCTCTCGAAAAAAAAAAATTTACGCGTTCAAAATACTTCCCCTCTGCCGGAAACGTAATATTTAGCTTAGTACTTAAATCACTGCTGAACCGTCCTGTATATTCGTTTAGTTGTTATTAGAGTCTCTATATATCTAATAGGTCGCCTAAACAAATCCGCGCTTTAGCCGTCGCCCGCGGCGTCACTCGCGTTATCGCAGCGCCGCAGTCAGAGCGAGGCTGTCCGCATTTTCCAGTCGCCCAACCAGCAGCAAATGGTTTATTGTTTGCCGCATGCCGAGCCGTTTTATAATTTGCGAGCGCCGTGAAAGGAGCAAATCTGAATGCAGAGCGCTGACAACAGACGCGACGCGTCGCCATTGAAAGCCGCAGCTTGCTGAGATCAGCTTTGACTATTGTAGACTTAAAATCCTAAACGACTTTCCGTCTGTTTAGTTTTAGACTGTCCTAAACGCCTGGTAGCGAATCGTTTCGTGCAGCTTGGGCCATAATTTCCATTGTGTTTTTGGATCGACCGACTAAAGATTTTACTCGTATTTAGAGGCGTGTGGAAGGCTACCCCGAGTAAGAGTCTCTCGCCTCAGGCCTGGGGATCGGTTTCTCCTGGGGAATTGCCTCCTGGCGCTACTGAACGGTTTGCGCACGGTTCGGCGACGCCAATCGGTTGTGCACTCTAACCAATTGCTAGATTGTACAACCGATTGAAAAATATACTGTCTCTTAAGCAGCGGGGATGAATATTGCCCTGTCGTCAACCACTCTTGAAATGACCAAATGACTACCTGATCCTAAATTCAGAGCCGGGCAAAAGATGCCTTTGGTCCGCAATGGATTGTAACTGAATCACTGCTGAATATATCAGAATCACTGCCTTTCTCGAACTGACAGAAGAGCTGCCCACCAAGGTGGAAAGGCTACAGAACGTCTGTATCCGCTTCATTTTTGGCCTCAGAAAATATGACCATATCACGGAATATCGTAGCAGACTGCAGTGGCTTACCACCAGGGAGACGAGACAGGTTAGAACTGTCTGTCTTATATTATATAAAATCCTCGCGGATGTCGTGCCGCTTTATCTTGCCGATAGGTTCACTGCGTTATCGGCGCACAGCCGTCCCCTGAGATCAGAGGGCAATAACCTGTTATCCATCCCTGGTCAATGCAGTAACATTTTTTTATACTCCTTCTCCGTGGAAGCTGCACGACTCTTGAATGCTTTACCAAATGATGTTAAAACAGCCCCAGCATCTCCTCGTTCAAGGCCAGGCTTAAGGAGCATATAACCCTAAAATCCATAAATTAACCAACCCACCTCTTCCCCCACCTTTCCGTTTCCCTTTCCTTGCTTCCTCTTCTTCTTTTCCTCTGCGTCCTTATTTAATTTTAGTGATTTGTTTTACTTTTTTTTATTATCTATTTCTTTCTAGTTTCTGTTTGTTTCATTTTATCACTTGTATTTTTTATTGTTCTTTTGCGTTATAGCCAACGTACTAAATATGTTATAAACTCAAGCTATATGTTAGCTGATAGACATTGCTGCAAGGCAATATTTAAAATAGTCTTTTTTATTAATTTAAAATAGCCTTTTTTATTTAAAATAGAGTTTTTTACTATTATTATTATTAATAATAATATACGGCGGGTAGAGGTAGCGCAAGCGACTTCAGACCCGTAACGAGTCGGGAGATTAGAGGTATCCTGATGATGAATTTCAGACGGAGATGTCCTTCCAAAACTGGTAGAGAGGGGGGCGAAGCTGCCCGCTGGGTACCTTTCCCGGTGCCTCGCCGTAAGGCGTTGGCCTCTGTCCGGCATGTTAGCTAGACGGTAGATTTGTATTGTCTGTAAGTCATAACGCTTACCTCACGGGAGATAGAACGATCACTATCGTTAATTCTTCCTGCGGTGACGGGCTCGCCCGTTGTAGTTGACAACCCTAGTTGTCCTAAGCGCCTGTTCAAGATTTTTTGTTTGAAAAAACTTTATTGCACACACAAAAATACAGTACATATATGTATTGTTATTACATACTTACATGCATATTAATACATACATACATGGCTAGGTGTTTGTGACAGTGACCGTTACTAATCACGATTTTTGATTATCGTCGTCAAATGCGTCATACATATTCATCGCCCAATGTGTAAGTCGGCAACGTAAAAAAGCATGCAAATAAGCAAAGGTGGCATATTTTACGAAAATATGCCACCTGTGCTCCTTTGCAGCTTTGTTAACGTTGCCGACCTACACATTAAGCGATGACAATATATGAAGCATTTCACGGCGATAATAAAAATTCGTGATTGGCAACGGTCACTGTCACAGTCAGCTAGCCACGCAGTGAAAAGGTGGAAAGGTTACAGCACGTCTGTATCAGCCTTATTTATAGCTTCAGAAAATATGGCCATACCACGGAATATCGAAGTAGACTGTAGTGGCTTACTGCCAGGGAGACGAGACAGGTTAGAACTCTCTATATTTTATATAGAATCCTCGCGGTTGGCGTGCGGTTTTATCTCGCCGAAAAGTTCCCCGCTCTATCTGCGCATGGCCGTGTCCTGAGATCAGACACGACCAGCAAAGGTGGCATATTTTACGAAAATATGCCACCTGTGCTCCTTTGCAGCTTTGTAAACGTTGCCGACCTACACATTAAGCGATGACAATATATGAAGCATTTCACGGCGATAATAAAAATTCGTGATTGGCAACGGTCACTGTCACAGTCAGCTAGCCACGCAGTGAAAAGGTGGAAAGGTTACAGCACGTCTGTATCAGCCTTATTTATAGCTTCAGAAAATATGGCCATACCACGGAATATCGAAGTAGACTGTAGTGGCTTACTGCCAGGGAGACGAGACAGGTTAGAACTCTCTATATTTTATATAGAATCCTCGCGGTTGGCGTGCGGTTTTATCTCGCCGAAAAGTTCCCCGCTCTATCTGCGCATGGCCGTGTCCTGAGATCAGACACGACCAGCAAAGGTGGCATATTTTACGAAAATATGCCACCTGTGCTCCTTTGCAGCTTTGTAAACGTTGCCGACCTACACATTAAGCGATGACAATATATGAAGCATTTCACGGCGATAATAAAAATTCGTGATTGGCAACGGTCACTGTCACAGTCAGCTAGCCACGCAGTGAAAAGGTGGAAAGGTTACAGCACGTCTGTATCAGCCTTATTTATAGCTTCAGAAAATATGGCCATACCACGGAATATCGAAGTAGACTGTAGTGGCTTACTGCCAGGGAGACGAGACAGGTTAGAACTCTCTATATTTTATATAGAATCCTCGCGGTTGGCGTGCGGTTTTATCTCGCCGAAAAGTTCCCCGCTCTATCTGCGCATGGCCGTGTCCTGAGATCAGATTGAAATGACCTGTTACCTATCCCTGGTCACAATATTGATATTTTCTCCTTCTCCTTCTCCGTGGAAGCCGAATGGCTCTGGAATGGTTTGCCGAATAATGTCAGAAAAGCCCCTAGCGTGGCCACGTTCAAAGCTGCACATCAAGAAGCACTTAAGCCTAAAACCATTAACATATAAAACCCTCCAACTCCCGATCCTTATCTCTTCCCTTTCCTTTCTTCATCTCTTTCCTTTCATCTGCATTTTTATTTAGTTTTAATAATTTATATTCCTAATTATCATTTCTTTTCTGGCTTTCTGTCTATTTTATAGTATTTTTTTTGTGTGGCCAGCGCAAAACTTGTACTTTAAACCTAAGGTGCAGGTTAGGTATTTTAGATTAATCGCATGTTTTAAGTCCTACTTCGGATTAAACTTTATGTTTTATTGTATATCGAAAAATGTTGAATGTCTCACGTAATACGCTGTTACCGCTACCTTCTGTTGAGTGGAAGAACTTTGAGGAAACGCCAAGATAGATTAACTAAGCAACGAAATTGTTATAGTAAATAAAAACAAGCAATATAATCATTAAAAACCAAGGGTAGTAGTGAATATTTATAAAATAAATCCAAATAAAAATATAACGCAATAGAAATAAAAATCTAAAATCTTAATTACTTTTATTATCTATTGACGTTCAGCCTGTGTAGGTAATGTATTTACAAATTCAAAATTCAATTTCTCTATTAAATCTATGAAATCCATTACATTGACATATATTTTTACACGACTGCTTAACAAAAAAGGAGTGTAATGTGTTCAGGATTCATCTACGTATGTTTTCCGTTTCTTTAATAAATCATAACTTTTGAATCCTTGAACCGATTTAGAAAAGAGTGGTATTGTTAGACTCATTATGTCATTCTAAGTGTAATAGAGTACAATAACTGCCCAAATATATAGTAATTAGTAGTCTAAATGTCTGAATGTCCAAATGTCCAAATGTCAATATATTATAATTAATAAATATATCGTGTTTAGTGTCAACTGAAAGGTCTGATTGAATACATTCTGAAAATATACATGTATCTATATGGATAAATACATAAGCCTCAAATGTTTCATAAAAAACTGCAATAAAAATAATTGTAAATAAAATAGTTCACTTTCTGTGAAGGCAGTCGTGTTTTAATTTTTTAATAGATATATTTCCTTGTTTTATTTTTTTTTCATTGTCTATGTGCAATGAACGCCCCGAATGCTTTAGCGACAAGCGCATATTATGATAAAGACGAATGGATTGCTAACACTACAATGTAATCGCTATTCCCCACGGATATTTCTCCATCTGCCTAGAGAATAAACAATAAACACACTAAAGAATAGAAGGAGAGAGACAGAAAGAGAGAGGGAGAGAATACATTCCGAGCAAGTAGAAAGCGCGGAGGGATAGAGTGGGCATTGGACGCAAGCCGCGCCGTTGCCGGCAACCCCTTATTTATTAATCCCTTCGCCGGCTAAACAGCGTAATCTTGAATCACTGGACCAAACCCTAATCTTTGCGATGTATTTAGCTAGAGCTCGTGACGGTTTAACATCGCCCGTCCGCCGGGGGATTATTGCGGCCTCTCCGGAGGAAAAGTTGCTTCGCGCAGTAAATAGCGTAAGAAGTGTGCTTAATCATGTTGCACGCTCCGGCTAGGAGAGAAAGATTGGCGTATTTATTCGGCCGTGTAAACTGAGATGGATTCTTTGGTATTTTTGAGGGAGGAAAAATCGCCCGCCGTGCTGCTGTGCGAATTGCAGAAGACACGCCCGCGAGAAACGACAGATATGTTTACAAAAATATTTTCAATCGTATCAGATATGGCTAAGCCACGGCCAACTCTACTTCATAGCTGGGGATTTAGTGCAACAGTTTGTATGGGAACCCTGCATTTTGTGATTAAAGGCTCATACTTGGCACAATTGTTCCTTAGGTGGTCCTGAGTGGATTTAAACCGGGAGCCATCGGGGGCCACCCGGCGGGTGGCGGGGGGAGGGGGTGGGAGTTTGATTCCGCCGCGCGTCACTTTGAGCCCTATATCTCTCGGACTATAGGTACTAGGGCAAGTGGGATATCATTTTCGGGTAACTCAATGATAACGAATTCATTTTCGGAAGAAAAAAAATAACGGTCCATAGAAAAAGTATGAAATAATTGGTAACATCCAAAAATCATTCACATCTTTTTTTTACATATTCAAAGTTTACTTTTTAACCATAAGAGTTATCGGTATTTAAAAAATATATTCCGAAAGCCACACTTATCTTAATTACACCAGTATATATTTTATTGGGCTTCCATAGTAAAAAGTGAGAGAAAAAAATATAATTCATCGCACGGCAGACCGGCGTATTACGCCTGCTAAGTAGATACGGGCATCGAGCGAAGTTAGATAAGTACTTATAGGATTATTTAGTTTCTGCGATAGGTTAGTGTGTTGCAAATAACAAGTACAATAGTAATAATTAGTATGATAATTATATTATTATTGTTTTTTTTCTATTTAATAAAAATAATTCATCATTCACACACCGTACCTAACTGAGTGGGTGGACCTTTTGGTCGACCCACTCAGTTCAGTAGAAACAGTGAAAAAATTTGTCTGCCGCGCGGAGAATTATTAAAGCATTTTGATAATGTATAATTTCTGGATCGATAAAGCTATCGCAAGTTTACGGGGATGGCTAAGGACCAAGCACATGAGCAAATGAATGCCATATTAAAAGGAGATGTAGGTGGGACCTATTTTTACTCTTGCATTCATCTTTACGCTAAATAGTTTGTGATTACTTCTTCATTATACAACATAATATTATTTTACACATCACAGATTGATTTGACTGAAAACCCTGACTAAGTAGCTTCTCGCTGGACCTGAATTGGTAGATACCGTTTACAGTTTTGAGCAGGATGTTTTGTATTTTGTTACGGAGAACAGCGCAACAGAAGAACGCGGCAGCCATCTTTCTGACACTGCCGCAAATACGAAGAACTTTATCTTGACCTGCAATCACCGGTAGCTACAATAAATACACCAGGAATTCCTTTTGTCGAACAGTCTCCAGACTTCTATGTACTGAAGTTGTAAATGCAGTATTCGAGATAGAAAAAGCGGCAAAGAGTTATTGATCTTATAAAGCTATTGCTCTTAAATACATAATATTTGTGAAGGAAGATTACACACAAACCCAAAAAAAAGTTTACTGGATCCAACCAAACTCAGTAATATCTCCTTATACAACAAGTATATACACAATATAAATATACAAGCTATTAAAACACATAAAAAAGACTGAGAACAAAACGAAAGCAAAGATTTCACAGTCTATTCAGCAAACTTTATTTTGCAACCTGTGAGCACAGAGTAGAAGATCTCAATTCATTCTTGGCGCAAGAAAACCAAGCCAGTGCTCTAGCACTTTCTTCAATGGGTAAATTGCGATCTGGAACAAGTTCAGACCTACTAAAATCGATTACCAGTATTTTTGGAACTGCAACCGTTCAAAACGCCCCACAAGTCTCAGCGAAAATTCTAGATGGATCTGTATTAGTACACATACTGAGTTCTGGCCATAGAAAGACTTTGGAGAATAGGTAAACCAGTATGTATATCATTTCTTTGCAAAGAACATACAGGGTTTCAAAATTAAATATGGTTTGGGACATAACAACGAAAGCATAAAAAATATAAACAGAGGAAAACGTTCAAAGAACACGGGTCACTGCTACGACGAAACTAACTAAAGTTTAGGCCATTTTGATGATGAACAATTGCTTAAGGAAGGATTGTTTGCTCTGATAACGGCAAGGAAGTTTGCAACATAGGTGGACCAAATATTTTAACCAATATCACAAGTGACACAACGCGTACGTTTCTTCGTAAGTACGTGATACGTAACCACGAAGAATGATAGTGCATGTATCTGACACTGTCGCTCATGGCTTGACAAAAAATATGCTACTGACTGTGGATACTGACTTCGCAGACCAGCAGCAGAAGTGCAAATTACCACAATTACACAGCTTGAGGAGCTGTGGGTGCACAAAGGTACTGGGAAACACCACCAGTATCTCTCTGCTGTAATGATATATATATATATATATATATATATATATATATATATATATATATATATATATATATATATATATATATATATATATATATATATATATATATATATATATATATATATATATATATATATATATATATATATATATATATATATATATATATATATATATATATATATATATATATATATATATATATATATATATATATTTTATTGAGTTCAAATTATGAGTACATTCAAAAAAACAAAAGTCTTAACCTAACTAGGCTGCCGCCTGTTCCAAGGTAGACAATTTATTTTAATTATCCTAAGAAATCTATAATATTATATTTATATAAATAAACAAAATCATACTTAATGTAACAGAAATGTCTTAATTACCTAATAAAAATTCGTAAGAAAATGTCATGAAAATTGTCAAAATTATTTTATTTTAAAACATGATAAAAATTAATATATATTTATATATGTATTAAAAAGTAATAATATGTATTAATAATATACTAAATAAATTCACAAAAATGAAAATAAAATTACATTTAGAAATCATCAATTTATTTTATATACATACCTATACTATTATGTTTTTATTATAAAGATTCAATTATTTAATAAGGTGTTCAATATCTGCATTTGTAGAATTTAAGAGGTAGGCACTCAAACTATTTTTAAATTTATATGATATTTTAATGTCTTTAATGTTTGGTGGTAGGCAATTATAAAGTTTTGGAGCAAGATAAGAGAAACTGGATTGGCCAAAAGCGGATCTCCTGAGTGGTATTGCAAAATTTGTTTGTGTCGATCTTGTTGTTACACTAGATTGCTGGCTTTTATTCTGTTCTCCTAACTCACTCTGGAATTTAGTGAGAGTTACCAGCACAAACATTTTTCTCACACTCAACACTCTATACTCTCGAAAAAGGTCATCGGAAGAATATGTTTGGGGTTTTTTATTGATCACTCTCAGTATAGCCTTTTGCGCTTTGTATAGGGTGGCTAATATTGCGACTGCCTTAGGTGAACACTATAATGTTTGTTTTATATTAAGTAAGTATAGATAGGATATATTAAGTCTATAACATACATAACATTTACGCCGTGTCCAATTGGTGGCTGAAAACCGCTTTTAAACATGTCAAAATATTTGTACTAGGTAGTCTAATCTTCTATAATCTTTACTTAACATACATATGTAGGTTGTTAAGAATTTAGCTATTACATAGATTGGAAAAATAGTATCTCAGAAATTTTGGAACCTACTAAAAGCTGTAAAAAATTGTAAAATCTTATTACAAACAAAATGAACGCTTATTTATTAAGAGTTAATAATTTGAATGGGTACCTACTAAGAGTTGCTCATCATACTAACTAAAATAGTCAGTAAAATGTTAAATAATCAACATAGACGCCTAATATTTAAAATAGTCAATAATTCTAATAGGTTCGAAAACGTACTAAAAGTTTTTGATAGTAGGTAATATACAAAGTAGTCAGTAAAGTGTTAAATAATCATACATTTAAAAACTAAAAGTATAAATTCATCATCTAAATTGGTATAAAATTTATAGTCCATACATTTTTCACTTATAGGGCCACGAAGAGCAAGGGTGTTGCCCCTGTTTCGCCTAAAATGAAATGAGAAATTTAAAAATGGGCATTCAAAAGAATAGCCTTTTTTCGGTGTTTTAATAGTTTCTTCTAGCAATTAAGGAAGTATGATGGGTAGGTATGTTCTTGTATCATATATACTACTAATTATTATTTTTTCAACGAAGTGGTAGAGATTGCAGACAAATTAATACTTAGGTATTTAAAGTATGTAAGCACAAATATCAGTTAGGTACGTTGTGTGAATGATGAATTATTTTTATTAAATAGAAAAAACAATTATAATATAGTTATAATAATAATAATAACGATTTTACTTCTTGTTTTTAACTCACTGGCCTATCGCAGAAACTAAATAATTAGATAAATACTTATCTAACTTGGATCGTTGCCCGTCTCTACGTAACGGACGTAATACGCCGCCGGTCTGCCGTGCGATGTTTTATATTTTTTTCACTCACATTTTGCAATACCAGTGTAATAAAAAGTATATGTCTGTAATTTAGGTAAGTGTGGCTTTCAGAATATATTTTTTGCATACCGATACCTCTTATGGTTAAAAAGTAAACTTCGTATAAGTAAAAAAAAGATGTCAACGATTTTTGGATTTTACCAATTATTTCATACTTTTTCTATGGATAGGTATTTTTTTTCTTCCCAAAATGAATTTGTCATTACTGAATTATCCGAAAATGATATCCTACTTACCCTGGTACCTATAGTCTGAGAGATATAGGGCTCAAAGTGACGCGCGGCGTAATCAAATTTCCACCCCCTCCCCCCGCCACCCCCGGGGTGGTCGCCAATGGCTCCCGGTCTAAATCCACTCAGGACCACCTATGGAATAATTGTGCCAAGTATGAGCCTTTAATCACAAAATGCAGGGTACATCGCACTAAATCCCCAGCTATTCAGGCCCAATTCTAGATTTGGCAACGTCGCAATTGACTTTAAAAAGTAGGACGACATAGAGCTAGCGGCGCCGACGCGGGGCGTGAAAATACGACCTCAAAATATAATTTCGTAAATTTTAAATTCGGATTTAAATAAAATTATTTCAAAATTATATTTGTCATTGTGAGTTATTTTATATCTGATTATTTGATTATGTGTTTTACTGTATCATCAATATGACGATTACGATTATTTTATTTGTTTAAATTTTTATAACTGATTATATAATGGGCATTTTGGGCCCACTCTTTCAATAACTGTAAATCATGAAAAGAAATATTAATATAGAACATTTCTCCCTAATAAGCTGCCAGTCAATAGGATAGGACCAATTTAAGTGCGGCAACAATGCATTGCTATGCGGTCTAAGAAGTGGAGTTGGCCGTAGTAATAATAATAATAAATAATAATAATAATAACAAAATCTTTATTTCAAATAAAAAAGGGGAGCTTATTGCTTTGCGGCAATGTATACCAGCTAATCAGTAAAACATTTGTTAACGCCTACTGCCGTGGAAACCACGTCGGTGGTCTATTCTTAGATATGTCTGGTGTATTTGTCCTAGTAATTGGAGCTAATGGGCAATTGTTGAGTTGGCCATGGGCAATTGCAAGACCCATTCTGTTCAGGATTGGTCACACTCACGGGTCAACACCCATCCGGCGGCCTCCACGCATGAAGTGCGAGTCCGGGCAGGACTCTGACCTTAGGGCTAGTTTCCCCTAGAAGTCAACCTTCTGGCTCTCCTGGACGGTCTGCGCACCGTGCGGCGTAAACCAATCGATTGTGCACTCTGACTAACATTCGGAGGAGTCTGGAAGCAGTACTGTTTCCTATAGAGCGGGGGTGGTTGCAGACCTTACGGCGACTGCTCTTGAAACGACCATCGGCTACCCGATTCTGGGTGAACAGCCGGACAAAGAATGCCGTGGTCCGCGATAGATTGGGTTTACACAGTTTCACCGATTCGTAAGGGAGAGGACCGCGCAAGCGACCTCGAACTCGTAACCAATCGAGAGACCGGAGTAATCTGGTCGCAATTGGAAGTAAGGGCGTGAGTGTAAGCCCGCTGGGTAACATATCTGGTTATCTCGCGGATAAGGCATTGGCTTCTCGCGGGCATGTGGCGGAGCTTGACGGTGGACTGTTTTGACCAAGTCTTCTGCGTTCACTTCATGGGAGATAGAACGACCAATCGTTAAAACTTCCTGAGGTGACGGGTTTGCCCGTTGTATTTGACAACTCTATTTGTGCATTTGTCCTTGTATGCCACTCGCTTCTAGTACTGAAGCTCGAGCACTATGGCATAATATTATATGTGCCACAGAACCACGAAAATAAAATACCGGGTCGCAGTAATGTCTCCTTGTTAAAGCAATCATACTTGTAAATGATCAAATGGCGTGGCACCTCATTCATTGCCCACGATACTTCAGCCCTTATCAAGGAACATTTGCTAGGACTAGAGGACTAATCTGAAAGTATACTGTCCTCCAATCATCACCAACTAAGCATAGATAAGGACACAATTTTCAGTCAATATAGAATCCAAGACAGACATATATCATATTCAAATGTCGACTCGATAATAATTGAAAAACCATATTCGAGAGAGTATCAATGATAGATTTTTGGATATATTTTCGTCAAGAGTACTCAGCTTTAGCAGAACAAGCGATGCAATTCCAATCGTCCTTTGTTACGACCTATAAGTGTGAAGCCGGGTTTTCAACCCTCGTTTTTCTGAAAAATAAATATAGACACCGATTGGAAATTGTAATAGACTTTCGTCTTTTCCGGCGAAATTGGATTTCCTAATTAAAAATAAATAGCTTCTCACTTCTTAGTAGGCAACTAATATAATTATTAGATACATTATTTATAACATTTGACGCTTCTATTATATTATATACTTCTAAGTGGACATTCAAATGTGTTTTATTTTGGCTATTTATACGACAGAATAGTTTTTAAAAAATCGGTTGTGTCACCCCAACGCTTTCCCGGTAAGCAGATAAACCCCCTGCCAAACCCTCTCAAACCCCCCTCCATCCCCTTCCCCCGCCACTGCCCCTCCCCGACCAACCCCCTCCCCACCGATAGTGATTGTGTCATGTGACTATGATAGCACAAGTAGTATTTTTTGTATTTTGTAGGATTTTCGTGGTATTCAAATGGTATTTTTCGGTCCAACAAGGCATCTGTGTACCGAATTTCAAGTCTGTAACCGCAATATTTCGAGATTGAAGTATGACTAGCGCGTCCTCTGGTAGACCGATTTTAACTGTAATCTTTTCAACTCTTGACATGACTGAATACTCAATCGGTTAACTATTTTTGTCCATGCTCTGTAATTTTTATGCTTGCCCTTCGTGACCCACTATTTTAGGTTCCCAGCAGGGAAAGTATTGTGAACGCATAATTTTTTTTTCGGGATAAAAACGGTTATCCTATATATTTTGACCCCCCCCCCCCCCCCTGGATGATTAAGATCATTTCCAGGCTGAAGTCTGTCTGTGAGTGTATATCTGTGGGTCTATCTATCTGTGTCTATCTGCCTGTGTGTTTTCTCCACGATAGCGCCGAAACGCTTCGTCCGATTAAGCTGAAATTTAGCATGCATGCATTATTTGGTCATTAAAAATAATTTGATAATTTCAGGTTTCGTAAATGCCTTAATAATACATATTAAGAACCTTAACATTCAAAATGCCTATTCAGTTATGTTTTCTACGCTTAAATTAAAAAGTAACTTTATATCAAAGGTTACTACTGTGTCTTTATATGCTATTACTTGCTGGAGGGCGTTATTGTAAAGTTGGTAACAGAAATTATAATGAAATATAATATAGCAGCAACGAATTGAGCCCATTCAAAGTAAGTTTGTAAGGCACTTATGCTTTAAGGATAATATATTTATGGAATCGTACAAGTATATATTAAATCATTTTAAACCCGAAATCCTAGAAAATAAACGTACAACTTTAATACCATGTTTTTCTATAACATAATCAACAATCTATTTGATAGTCCAAATCTTGTTAAAATATGGCATTTAATCCACCGCCGCGAATCATACTTGATCTCGCTGTCTTGATTCTCTTATAAATAAATAGATCAATGACAGCTTATAATGACGGATTGAAATCATTTGATATGTTTTCAAGTGGTAAATATCACTTTAGATATATGTTCGAAAAATCCCTGCGTCCCCCGCCCCACCCTTATCTATCGCCTGCAACTCAGTCTTAGCAATAGCATAAGGAAAAATTTAGATGTTTATTTATTTATTTATTTAAGAATTAATTACTATAAAACATTGATTAGCTTACAAAAATAACAGGAACCGAATGGCAAAACCTTAACCTTTTGCTTATTTGTTTCTGTCACCCAACTGGGACTAGCCCGTTCTAGGGTGGACAGGACTCCAATATTATTACAATCAAGTTTGCTTGATTGCTTGGTTGCTAACAAATGTGAAATGTTGTTTCTAATGTTCATGTTTGCTACTTTTTGTGTTCGTTACCGCTCAGCAGTACAATCACCTACATTAGAGTTGTTGGGAAGGCGCTGAATTGCACGTTCAGATTCATTGTTTGGTTTTATTTATGATGGTTTGGTAGTTTCGAGCATTTTTAAGCGTTGGCTGCGAAGCTGGGCGATTGCTCCGTGACACACTGAACGCAATTAAAAAGGTACAATGCTATGTGCATTGTACCGTTGTATCTTGCATTATAGCATTTGTTTAAATTTATATTTTTTCACATAATGCTAAACTTAGATTAAAAAATAACAACATTATGTTTATTACTATCTATAAAGTATGTATTTGACAACTCTATTTGTGCATTTGTCCTTGTATGCCACTCGCTTCTAGTACTGAAGCTCGAGCACTATGGCATAATATTATATGTGCCACAGAACCACGAAAATAAAATACCGGGTCGCAGTAATGTCTCCTTGTTAAAGCAATCATACTTGTAAATGATCAAATGGCGTGGCACCTCATTCATTGCCCACGATACTTCAGCCCTTATCAAGGAACATTTGCTAGGACTAGAGGACTAATCTGAAAGTATACTGTCCTCCAATCATCACCAACTAAGCATAGATAAGGACACAATTTTCAGTCAATATAGAATCCAAGACAGACATATATCATATTCAAATGTCGACTCGATAATAATTGAAAAACCATATTCGAGAGAGTATCAATGATAGATTTTTGGATATATTTTCGTCAAGAGTACTCAGCTTTAGCAGAACAAGCGATGCAATTCCAATCGTCCTTTGTTACGACCTATAAGTGTGAAGCCGGGTTTTCAACCCTCGTTTTTCTGAAAAATAAATATAGACACCGATTGGAAATTGTAATAGACTTTCGTCTTTTCCGGCGAAATTGGATTTCCTAATTAAAAATAAATAGCTTCTCACTTCTTAGTAGGCAACTAATATAATTATTAGATACATTATTTATAACATTTGACGCTTCTATTATATTATATACTTCTAAGTGGACATTCAAATGTGTTTTATTTTGGCTATTTATACGACAGAATAGTTTTTAAAAAATCGGTCGTGTCACCCCAACGCTTTCCCGGTAAGCAGATAAACCCCCTGCCAAACCCTCTCAAACCCCCCTCCATCCCCTTCCCCCGCCACTGCCCCTCCCCGACCAACCCCCTCCCCACCGATAGTGATTGTGTCATGTGACTATGATAGCACAAGTAGTATTTTTTGTATTTTGTAGGATTTTCGTGGTATTCAAATGGTATTTTTCGGTCCAACAAGGCATCTGTGTACCGAATTTCAAGTCTGTAACCGCAATATTTCGAGATTGAAGTATGACTAGCGCGTCCTCTGGTAGACCGATTTTAACTGTAATCTTTTCAACTCTTGACATGACTGAATACTCAATCGGTTAACTATTTTTGTCCATGCTCTGTAATTTTTATGCTTGCCCTTCGTGACCCACTATTTTAGGTTCCCAGCAGGGAAAGTATTGTGAACGCATAATTTTTTTTTCGGGATAAAAACGGTTATCCTATATATTTTGACCCCCCCCCCCCCCCCCCTGGATGATTAAGATCATTTCCAGGCTGAAGTCTGTCTGTGAGTGTATATCTGTGGGTCTATCTATCTGTGTCTATCTGCCTGTGTGTTTTCTCCACGATAGCGCCGAAACGCTTCGTCCGATTAAGCTGAAATTTAGCATGCATGCATTATTTGGTCATTAAAAATAATTTGATAATTTCAGGTTTCGTAAATGCCTTAATAATACATATTAAGAACCTTAACATTCAAAATGCCTATTCAGTTATGTTTTCTACGCTTAAATTAAAAAGTAACTTTATATCAAAGGTTACTACTGTGTCTTTATATGCTATTACTTGCTGGAGGGCGTTATTGTAAAGTTGGTAACAGAAATTATAATGAAATATAATATAACGGCAACGAATTGAGCCCATTCAAAGTAAGTTTGTAAGGCACTTATGCTTTAAGGATAATATATTTATGGAATCGTACAAGTATATATTAAATCATTTTAAACCCGAAATCCTAGAAAATAAACGTACAACTTTAATACCATGTTTTTCTATAACATAATCAACAATCTATTTGATAGTCCAAATCTTGTTAAAATATGGCATTTAATCCACCGCCGCGAATCATACTTGATCTCGCTGTCTTGATTCTCTTATAAATAAATAGATCAATGACAGCTTATAATGACGGATTGAAATCATTTGATATGTTTTCAAGTGGTAAATATCACTTTAGATATATGTTCGAAAAATCCCTGCGTCCCCCGCCCCACCCTTATCTATCGCCTGCAACTCAGTCTTAGCAATAGCATAAGGAAAAATTTAGATGTTTATTTATTTATTTATTTAAGAATTAATTACTATAAAACATTGATTAGCTTACAAAAATAACAGGAACCGAATGGCAAAACCTTAACCTTTTGCTTATTTGTTTCTGTCACCCAACTGGGACTAGCCCGTTCTAGGGTGGACAGGACTCCAATATTATTACAATCAAGTTTGCTTGATTGCTTGGTTGCTAACAAATGTGAAATGTTGTTTCTAATGTTCATGTTTGCTACTTTTTGTGTTCGTTACCGCTCAGCAGTACAATCACCTACATTAGAGTTGTTGGGAAGGCGCTGAATTGCACGTTCAGATTCATTGTTTGGTTTTATTTATGATGGTTTGGTAGTTTCGAGCATTTTTAAGCGTTGGCTGCGAAGCTGGGCGATTGCTCCGTGACACACTGAACGCAATTAAAAAGGTACAATGCTATGTGCATTGTACCGTTGTATCTTGCATTATAGCATTTGTTTAAATTTATATTTTTTCACATAATGCTAAACTTAGATTAAAAAATAACAACATTATGTTTATTACTATCTATAAAGTATATATTTATTTATGTATGTATGTGTATGTTTATATGTATATACCTAAATTTAATATTATTACGCCTTATTATTTTGGAGACATATCTATCTTCTTAAACGTAACATAATAATATGCAAAGATAATACAGCAAGTTAAGAAAACCACTCTACCTTCTTTTACATTAAGCCTACCTTAGTACAGGCGAGGCCTAGTTAGGATGGCTTTGAATTTTTAAAATATATGTAATATTATAGATTAATAAAGAATTTTGAATTTGAATTTACTTATTTTTAAGTAATTGCATAATACGACATGTCGGTAATTAAAAGACATGCCGGTATATTACCTATATAAGGGTAAACTAGATTAGTTATAGTTTCGTATATATTATTTATAAATTGAGAAAATTTCAGATTGAATTCTGGAGGTCGATTCGGCCTCCAAGCAGTATAAATTCCCTGAAAGTCTCGGATGCACAGCCCTCCGTCCAGATATAACTATTTACTCTCTATCTCGGGAGGTTATTGTAGAATTAACTGTTCCATGGCAATCAAATATCCCAAAAGACCACGAGTACAAATTAAATAAATACCATGATCTCGCAAATGCCGTAGCCCGGAACAGCTTCACTGTTCACTTTCACGCGGTTGAAGTTGGTGCTCGTGGCCTACCAGCTAAATCTCTATTTCACCTCTTTAAAGATCTTGGCCTCTCCAGAAAAATAATCAACTCTTACATAGAAAAAATATCTAAAACCGCGATTTGCGCATCTCAAATTCTATGGCTTCGAAGGAGGAGTGAATGGGTGGTAAGGTGAACGCTCACATATGGCAAGACAGCTGTCCTAAACATACCACGCCCGGTCGATAGTCCGGAATCCACTGCTCACCCCCCAGAAGTGTAAAAAAGTAGTATTATGATGGGCCCGACTTCGGTCGGTGAATTCCATGGCAGCTCCGTTTGTATTTTATTTAACATACATACCTACTGATAAACATACCTACTGTTAACACTGTTTGCTTACCAATAAATTAGAAAATCGGTTGTCACCCCAAGACATTCCAGGCAAGCAGACAAGGCCCCAAACACATCAACCCCCCGCTCCCGCCCCAAATCCTCAACTCTGCCTCCGCCCCCAGCCCCTTCTGCAAACATCCCCCCTACCACCTCGCTAACTCTCCCCCCCCCCCCCCTCCCTCCCGCGCCGACTACCCCACCCGATAGTGACTGGGCCACTATGATAGCAAATGTATTTCCGTGGTATTAAAATGGTTTTTTTCCAATATGATGTGGAATTATAAATAGGATAGAAAACGAATTTACCTCGTGAAATTTGTAGCACCCGACGTTTCGGTGACGTTGCAGCCGCCGTTGTCCAGGGTAGACTGAAATTCGTTGTACAGGGTAGAAATTTCAGGCGGTAAATTCGTTTTCTATCCTATTTAAAAAAGGTGATATACATAATATCGAAAACTATCGACCCATCTCTTTATTGACCGTATTCTCTAAGGTTCTAGAAAAAATAATAGAAGTCAGGATACGTGAGTTTTTGAAGAAAAATAATATTTTGAGCAACACACAATTTGGTTTTATGAAAAAGAAATCGACCCAACAGGCAATGTTGAAGTGTTGCAATCAAATACATACATGTCTAAATATGAAAAGGTATTCGGCTGCCATTTTTTGTGACCTCAGTCGAGCCTTTGATTGCGTCCAAACCGATCTTCTACTTGCAAAATTAGACTATTATGGCATCCGAGGTACGGCAAATAACCTATTCAAGACTTATCTGCAAAACAGAATGCAAAAAGTGGAAATAGCCAATATTGGCAGAGATCTAATCGAGTCCGTAGCAACTTCCGAAATACTTACTGTCAATATTGGAGTACCCCAAGGCTCAATTCTTGGACCGTTGCTTTTCATTATTTACATAAATGACCTGAGTCCAAATCTATCTAAATGTGAAGTCACCCAATTTGCAGACGATACTAGCGCTGTAGTTGAAGCTGACAACATAAATACGCTCACTGCCAATATCAATACATCTCTTGGTGAACTTCATGATTGGTTTAATGCGAACAAGATGTCTCTAAATATGTCTAAAACTGTTATTTTAAATTTTAATAGCAAGACATCATCTATAAAAGTTAACTACCCGGTTGAACTTGCGGAATCAGTTAAATTCCTCGGACTACATCTGGATGCAAAGATGTCATGGAATCTACATATAGAGCATGTTAAGTCAAAACTTTCGTCAGCCTGCTATGCTCTATTACGCATCAGAAATTGTTTGGAGAGAACTGAAGTAATATCGGCCTATTACGCGCTAGTTGAGTCACACCTGCGCTATGGTATTCTTTTATGGGGTAATGCAGCACACATCAACAGTGTATTCACTCTCCAGAAAAGAGCCATACGTGCGATAGTAGGTATTGGTCCACGGCAGTCATGTCGTGAACACTTCCAAAAACTAGGGATATTGACCGTATATGCGATTTTTGCTCAAGAAGCTCTTTGCGAATTCTATTGCAATAAGAGCTCGGCCATATCCCACGAGGAAGTACATCGGCATGACACCAGGAATAAAACCCTGTATCTCCAACCGTTCGTAGCACGTACTGCCAAGTTCCAGGCGACTAGTCGATACTTAGACCTCAAACTTTTCAATAAATTGCCCGAAAGATTAAAAGCAATTAAAAACATCGATATTTTCAAGAGATCCATCCGAGTCTATCTGCTTAAAATCAACATGTATGCCCATAACGACTTCTTAAAATATTTTGAAAATACATAGCATCGTATCTACCCATTTAATCTAATACATATTATTTACCGTTAATTGTTTTGTTGTAAACTGTTATCATATAGTCTATGTTTTTATAAATTGGTAAGTTCAAAGCTATATATTGTATATCATCTCTTGTCTAAATTGAGTAACTAGTTTAAGATTAATTACTGTCATTCCTACACAATTGTATGGTTGTATTGGAAATAAATACCTTTTACTTTACTTTACTTTACTTATTTATAATGTCAAACAACCGCGATAGTCTTCGATTTTATATGATGTGGAATTTTCTTGAATAGGAAGGTTTTCGGTTTTTTTTTGCGTCACTTGTATAAGAGATATTCTAACCAATGTGATTTCACAATAAAACACTAGATACTTCACAAGGTGTTTTCGGTTCTAGGGCGCATCTAATTACCGAATTTCAATTGAAGTATGAATAGCGCGCCCTCTGGTGTAGCGATTTCAACCACAATCTCTTCAACTCTTACCGTTACCAAATGTTGCCTGCATGCCGAATTTCAGCTCAATCGGATGCAGCTTTTGGGCGCTATCGTGGAGGAATACACACAAACAGGCACACAAACACACACATACACACACACAGACTCACAGAGAGACTTCAATCTGGAAATGGTCTTAATCGTCTGAGGGGGGTTCAAAATGGATATTTCCGACTTCATCTCGTTTTTTTAGCGCGTTCACAAACTTTCCCTTGGGCCGGGAAAGTAAAATAAATGAAAGGAAATGCCTTTGAACTACTGCAAAGCTTATTATCACAAAGGATTCATATGATGAAACCCGCAATACAGCATAAATAAAATGAGAATTGAGGGAGCCCAGAAGAGATTTTTGAGGCCTCTTAACTATCGGTAATATCTAGGACTTCAGTCTTATGATAGCAGATTGAGGCACTCCCATCCTCACTCGCTCGAGGACAGGCGCACGGTTGCGGATATGGTTTTCCTTTATAAAATAATGAATAATAGCATCGACAGCCCATACGGCTTGGAAAACCTATCATTTTTCGTTTCACCTCGAACCATTAGGGCTCCTCGAACATTCGAATTGCAACGCGCAAATACAAACTATGTACGAAATGCCCTTATTTATCGTCTTATGGCCTCATATAATACTAGGTTCTAACATATAGATATTCATTCATTTAATAAATCTGTCTATATAACAGAATTATATAGATTACAGAGAATGAACACAGAGTTTAATTTAATATTAATATTATGTAAATTTATGTAGTATGTATTTATTTTTTGTATTTATTTAAGTATTTATTTTTTACGTATGTAATTTATTGATATATGTATTTGTGGATGTATGTTTATGTATGTATTTATAAAATACAAGCCATTTCCCTTCAATCCCTACTTATCCCGATCCTCTACTTATAGATATAATCAATTAAAATTGCTAATCATTTATTGTAAAACGTTGAAAACAAGTTAACGGCCTGACATCCATTGTTACCATCACTTATGCAAAATTGTTTAAAGCAACTCTGTATGTTTTCTTAAAAAATAAACGAATAAATAAATGATATACGTCTCCGAGCCAGGTCTGATTTCTATAGGTATTCCGCATAGGATGGCCTTCGGGAAATTTTTTATTTTTTGTATTTGTGAGTAACCTTCCAACAGTTTCTACTACAGGACGGCTATTCATGTATGCAGGTGATACCAGCGGAATATTTAAAGCCCACTCTCGGCACTTTGGAGCTGTCATCTGCAACGGCCGAACCTGACACCTCAGGCTGTCGATATAGAACGTTCTTTCAGCCGTGAGGTGATTACACGGTGACAGAGACAACACAGTCTATAGTCTAGCTCCGCCTTAATGTCCGTAAAGATACGTCCCCACTCGTGCGCGTTCGTCTTCATTTTGCGTCGTCACTTTCAATTTCATCTTGCGTCTAGCACAGCGTTATTAGTCGAGATTTGAGGTGGGTGGAAATCGTCATGTTGGTGAGTACGGTGGATTAAATGAATATTAAAACCAAAGTAATACGAGACAACCCAGCCTGTGGGTGACCAGCGAGTTTACAACTTGCCATAACAAGCAAGATTCGTTTTACCTCTAAAGAACAGCTACCGTTTCCGTTTAAGAAAATAATATTTCAAAACAAGTAAATATATTAAAAATAATAAAAAAACATGATACACAGAAAGAAATGGTATCTTAGATCAAAGCAATATCCTATTGGTCAAGATAACCCGAGTTTGAGCATAGGAGGAAAACAATATTTTCTTCGAAAGAGTAAATTGTAGTTTCAATTATTTTGTCTTGTGTCAATAAAATATAGTGTCAAATTGAGACAAATGCGTGTCTTCTTGCAAGGAAGCATAAATTCTCATAGGAAGAACATACATTCTCCGTGTAAAACAAATGCTCTTTTCAATCCAAGAATATAAATTATAAAACGAAGAAAATGGTAGCGTATCCTAGAAATTTAGAAACATAGTAACCAAGAAAATTATTGTGTTTTTCCAAGATACTTATTGTGTTTGTCCAAGTAAATGATTGTATTTATTCAAGAAATTGTTGTGTTTGTTCAAGAAAATTATTGTTTTTTTTTAAGAAAGTTATTGTGTTTATGCAAGAAAATTATTTCATTAGTCCAAGGAAATTATAGTATTTATATAAAAGCTTTATAGTATTTATCCGAGAGAATTATAGTATTTACCCAAGAAATATATCTGTTTAACCCAGAAATTAGTTTTGTTTATTCAATAAAATATTGTGTTTATCTAAGAAAATGATTTTATTAATCCAATAACATGATAGTGTTTATCCAAGACTACCAAAATATCTTGATGCGACAATATTATTTTCTTATTGTCAGAATAGATTTTTCTTGACCTAATACTTTTTTTAATTTATTTCATCTTATACCTTTCTTAAATCAACACTAAAATATTGTTAATTGAAGAATATTCCTTTTGCTTGAACAAAGAGTAGATGTTGCAATTTACAAATGTATTTGACTGATGACCGGAAGTAATTTTTATAACGATTGGATTTTTTTTTAAGTGTTGGTTTCACCAAATCGAAAACGAGTGATATTTTTTTACGAGTTGGTGAAACAAATACTTTTTAATAAGTTAAGATCCAAATGCAATAAAAAAATATTTCCAGTCATCAGTCATTTACATTCGTAAATTGAAAAATCTACTCTGTTTTTTTTTGTTTTTTGAAAATCCTCCAAATGGCAATATTTTTACGTTGATTTAAGAAAGATGCAAAATGAAATGAATACTAAAATATATTAGGTTAGGAGAAATACATTCTGGCATTATTAAAATAATATTAAATTATATAATAAAATTATTCTAGCTGTGATGCTTTTCTAGCGAATGTCAATGAATTGGGTATAAAAACAAAAATCACAAATCACATAAGGATTCAGTTAATAAATAAACAATTTTATTGTAACCACTATTAAAATGAAATAAAGAAACTTAACACAAGACTTCACAATATTTTCAAGAATAATGTGGGTATTATTATTGCTATGTTAATGCAAAAATTATGATTGTGTGATATGAAAATAAACAATGTATTACTTTAAAATAATGTGTATTAATTTGACATTAACGCAGGTATACAATATCAAGGAAATTAAAAAAAAACACACACACACACTTATATAAGGCCACAAAATATAACTAAAATAGCGGAAGACATTGTCCAGAAAATCATAACCGGTGTAGTTATGTTTGTTATGGTATTACAACTTTTTTGGTAATAAAAAAATTACTTGACTGACAATGTAGAATGAACAATGAATAATAATTACTACTGCACATCCCGTCCTTTACTACTGCACATTTTCGACGTCCTCAGCAGTCTGAAAAAAGTAAAGATTACGTTGAACAGAACTATCAGAATGTTTTTTTTCCAGGCATGAAACGGTGTATATATAAGTAGTAAACAGATGTTTGACTGTCCTTTGACCTGCGCATAATATTCTGAATACACTGTACACATTCTAAAAAAAATGATGAAAGAAAAATGTTTATTGTCAATTTTTTTATTTACCAATATTATGATTTTAATAAAACAGGTGCATATATGGTAGACAAAAGGTCTAGCTAAAAACAGCGTCGACCTGGCCAGTATCAGCCAGGAGCTAATTTTAAAAAAGTTCGACAAAATAATAATAAGTGACAATACAATAAGCTATTTGAACCAGATTTCAGAAAAATATAGAATAACTGTTTAAAAAAATTATAGACAAACTACATTAAACACAAATTTAAAAAAAGTACAAAAAAATAACATAATATACATCAAAACAACTGCACAGAAGAACTCGAAACTTCGAACTGCACAGCGATGTGACTCATCACCAGTCGCACCGGGAAGTCACTAAAAAAAAATAATTCAAAAAAAAACTTACTGAAACTTTAACTATTAATCCCTCGATAGCTTCAATTGTAGAGAACTTAACATTTTTAGAAAGTCTTCCTCGAGGTGGTAGAAGATGTCCCACTGTTGTTATCTGTGCTGGAATGTCACCTGAAAGAAAATGTGAGAAAAATAAAATTAAATCATTGCATTGTATTCGCAAGCCGACTGTTCTTCTTACAATTACTCCATTTTCTGCAACAATTGGAAATTATTTTACATAAAAGTTATATAATTTGTCATATACATCGATGAATTCACTTTAGCTCTCATATTTTCGATAGAAAATTAACTTTTCAAACAAAATTAAAATTCCCCTTACTCCCCCTCCCCCCCCCCTCATTAACAAGGGTGTTCTAAATAAATAATATTGCACTTAGGTTATATAGATATACATACGTAGTACTTACCAATAAAATTCGATACGACGGCTTCCGGAATGCTCCAAGAAGACAGCAGCAATCACTGCAGCAATGATGAAGTGTCAGCAACAGACTGTTCCATCTTCGTCCAATACAAACAAATTTGTATAGCCGTCGGCCAACACCAATAGAATTGTGATACTTGTTCACCTTCTGCGTTCGCCCGGCAGTGTTGCCAGACATATCACCCCATGCTTGGCTTGAAAAAATATACTCATTCCCTTAGTAGGTACAGTAGTTTTCCTTTGTTGCAAATAAAACAACTAGATAATTAAATCGTTTTATTATTGAAAAAGACGAAGTGTATATGTATATGGTATATATGCATGCATGCATACATTGACTTTTATTATTATTATTTATATATCACTATTATTTCTTTTATATATTCTTCTTATATACTCTTATATATGCTACATTCAATCTAATTAAACATCTTTGTAGTACTCCAATATGCTCACTCCTACATCCCTAAGGTTAGTTTGAGAAGAATGCTCAAGAGGCATTAAACTCGCCTATTTGTAACCTTTTTATTTGGTGTGCAATAAAGAATACATACATATATACAAGTGGGGACGAGGGAAGCGTTATTCGCAGTACAGGTTTTGGTGCAAACATGTCAGGATATGCAGCAAAATGTCTTTCTATGTTCCATAGATTACGAAAAAGCATTTGACAGAGTGCAACATAATCGTCTTATTGCACTTCTGAACGACATCGGACTGGACAAGAAAGACATCCGTATAATACAAAATCTGTACTGGAATCAGCGCGCCACTGTCAGAGTTGAAGGGGAAGGATCCAAGGAAATTGACATTAAGAGGGGAGTGCGGCAGGGCATGCATGTCGCCGACTCTTTTTAACATCTACTCTGAAGCCATCATGACGGAAGCTCTGGAGGACTTGAACTGTCGCATTAAAATAAATTGCCGCCTCATCAACAACTTGAGGTATGCCGATGACACTGTTCTCATAGCATCTATATATACGGAAGCCGAGCTACAGGAGATTGTTGATCGAGTAAAAGAGTGTAGTGTCAAAGCTGGTCTCAGGATGAATGTCACCAAGACTAAGTTTATGGTCATTTCTAACAATCCCAATATCCAACCTAGCGTATCTGTGGCGGGTCAAAAATTAGAACAAGTTGATAAATATAAATACCTTGGCACCTGATTTACACAAAACTGGGACTGTGAAGTAGAAATCAAAACTCGCATCGAAATTGCACGCAGCGCCATTGGAAAAATGAAAAAGGTTCTTCGCAATCGAAACCTGAAAATCTCACTTCGAACACGTCTTCTCCAGTGCTACGTCTGGTCCACACTTCTATGTAGGTGTGAGGCCTCGACTATTAAGGAAGATCTCAGAAAACGTATAGAAGCATTCGAGATGTCGATATCTTGAACTGAGAAAGTCACCAATGAGGAAGTTCTACTACGTGTAGGCCAAAAACGCAATCTTTTGCAGACCATCAAACAGCGCAAAGTTGCATACCTGGGTCACGTGTTTAGACACGACAGGTACCAACTCCTGCAACTCATTATGATGGGAAAAGTTGCAGGAAAGAGGAGACCTGGCCGTAGACGGAAATCTTGGTTGCGGAACATTCGAGAATGGACCGGGATTACAAGTGTCGCCGAATTGTTCGCCTGGCAAAGGACAAAAAGAAGTATGCAGAGCTGACTGCCAACCTTCACTAGTTTGAGAGGCACCCTAAGAAGAAGAAGAATTATAAAAAAACTACTTAGCTATGCCCGACCGCTTTAAAATTCGGCTTCGATTTCTTTCGACCGATTGGGATTAGTAGGTATATCTTGCTTGGTCATTAAAAAATTGCGAAAATGTCAGAATAACTAATACAAAGTAGTAAATTTTACGCTGTTTCCATGCTAAAGTGCAGTAAATCGCGTTTGACATGATATTATGACACTTTGGTAACTATTTATTGACAAAAACCTATAGGGTTTTGGTTATCTCGATATAAATAATAAAACTATCATCGCAGTTTCACTTGTATTTTTGAATTGTATATTTTTTCCACTTCTTTCGATTTTAGGGGTGGCAAATTTGGGGCCAATTTTTTTTATGTCTTACAGAAATTAATAACATTCATATTTATATACTTAAATGTCATTAGATCCACACAAACAATTCAACATGTAATATGTTTTTCCAATTAAATGAATTTTTATGACCAAAATGAGTGCATTGTCATCATCAACCCTTACGGAAAAAGCCCTTTTCTCTGAAGAAATGTATCCTAATGATTTAGAGACTGACTTTCTTTTGAAAGATTTAGGTAAAACCAGATTCTGTGTTTGGAATGTCTGTGTGAAAGGTTTGTCTTCCTGTTCCTGAAAAAACATAATTTGCAAAACGTTTATCTAAACTTGCATATAGCAGTTCGCATGGCCTTATGTACACCAGTGACAAATTGTTCAGATGGGGATGCTTTTCTTGCTTAAAACGGGTGAAGAATTATCTAACATCTACCTTAAGCCAAGAAAAACTAAACGCCTTAGCTCTTTTGTGCATAGAGTCAGAACTAATGAACAAGATTTCATACAATGATATAATTGATAATTTTGCGAATAGAAAATCGCGCAAAAAGGTATTGTAAAACTTTCATAACTTAATTAATTGAATTTCATCGTCATCATCAGCCGGATTGTTACCAGATAATTGAATATATTGTTTTTATACTATAAGAGCAATAACAATTATTTTATTACGTCTACCCAATGTACATTATTGTGTAAGTAGTATTAAGGCATATCTTACCCTGCCTTATTAGTAGTACTAGTACATTATTGAGATTTTATTAGCTCAGAAATATACCCAAAAACTATTCCTTGTGGAATCTTAACTAAATCGTTGGGTTGTAAAAATAATCAAGGAACTGATACATCGATCCCCTAGCTCACAATCATACTAATTACGGGGGGAATGTGGTGTAGTAAAGACGTTAGGACATAAATCATAAAGTTACAATTTCATTCACAAAAAAATATATATATAATTGTGAACTAGGGTATCGAATTGTAGAGGTCGGTAGAGACGGAAACATTTTAATAGCCTACTCGCGGCTAATTGTATTCTATGTATTTGCAAAAATGTATTAGCCCAATACCTTAGATGAGATCGCAGAAGAACCAGATCCGCCATCTTGTTTGAAAATGGCGGCAGCTCAAAGATAAAAAAAAACATATCTTAACAACCATAGGTCCAAACTTGACATGATATATCGTTGGAAAGCTCTTGTTAACCCCTACATTTTTCTTTAAATTTATTTTTAATTATTAAAAAAAAACATTTTTTTCAAATTTATTTAATAGCTTTATAATAGGTGGCCAAAGAAATCTACATTTAATGGGTGCGTGTCACCGATTTTTTTGGAAGGCAGTGGCTACGCGCCCGTCCAAATGAATAGTTCTTATATGTTCTAACCTAACCTAACATGTTCGTTTGCCTTTCGCAATTACAGAAAGCATACGATAAGTGGACGGGCGCGATTAGCCACTGCGTTTTTGGAATGATCTGGAGGGATTTTGTATAACTGATCTGGTAACACTGACAAAACTAGCATTGGTACCTACAAGACTAACAAAAAAACAAAATTCTCGGGTCAAGGCTCGCAAACATACGAATCTTGGGTCAAGACCTGTAACCATACGAGTCCTTGAGTCAAGACTGGCAATTTTGATTTTCTTGGTATGCATGGCATAACGCGTCCTTTAAATTTTGTGTATAACGGAAACCTAGATGTTTGCAATCTGGCAAGGATCATGCTAGCTCTACTTGCTCAGTAGAAGCAGGGGCGGATCTATATAAGAACTTTTTGGTCTGCAGCCCGTGGCCCCGGGGGTATAAAGGCCCCAGCCTCCATTGAAGACAATGGACAATATTGTAATTTTTAAAAATTCCTACGACAAAGTTGGCAACCCTGACATCAATTAAACCATAATAATATGCGCGCGGAAATCGAACGGCATAGGGGATTCCCCGTCGCTTGTTTTCAGGGTATTTATTCGCAAACGCATACAGTCATTCGCAGCTTACTAAGGCCGGCAATACACAATTACAGACATAGTGAAAAATAAAGTGTATTTATTACCCAAATATTACGTATAGTTACGAAGCTATGAACCTTGTGTAATGGACATTCAAATGACGCATCACGCATGCCAAGAAAATCTGAATTGCGAGTCATAACTCAAGACTCGTACGTTTGTGAGTCTTGACCAAAGACTATTACGTGTACGAGTCTTGAGTCAAGACTAAAAAAAATAAAATTCTTGACCTAAAATTTGCTAATTTACAAGTCTTGAGTTTTATTCTTTTAGTCTTGACTCAAGACTGGATTCTGGGGTCAAATTTCGCAGCGTATGTACGTGTCTTGGGGCAAGACTAAAATAAAACTGTTTTCTTATATCAAGAGTTCTTTATTTTTGGCAATGCATAATTAAACTATTAATTTTATTTAAAATTTAGAAGTCTTAGTGTTTCTGGGTCCAAAGTATACATTCAAATAAAGGATAAATACATAAATCAATTTCAATTTAAAATAAAAACAGATTAAAAAAAATGTACTTTATTTTATAAATATATACCACGGTCAGTCATATTAAATACTACGATGCTTGGTTTATTTAGTTCAGTCCTAGTCCAAATATAATTTTTGTAAATAAATGAAATACAATTACATTTGTATTTTTAGGATTAACACTTGAAATATGTTTAAAAAAACACATTGTCCTTAAAAGACTTGCAGTTATATTCATTTCGATAAAAATACGTTATTACATTATATGGCATTACGAATTGACTTAATTATATACGTGCTTTCAAATCAATTCAGTTAGTATTTATACGATGAACACTCGAAAAGTGCTTAAAAAGAAAACAAACTTGTCTACCGAAAACTTATAGCGGTATCTATTTCGATAAAAATATTTTAGTAAATTAAGTGACGTAACAAATTGACTTTAGAATATATGTGCTTTCAAATCAATTCAGTTGGTGATTCTAGGATAAACACTCGAAATGTCTTTAATAAAGAAAACACATTTTTACAAGGAAAATTGGCAGTGATATTTATTTCGATAAAAATACGGTATTAAATTTAAAGACGCAAGGAATTGACTTAAGAATATATATGCTTTCAAATCAATTCAGTTGGTGATTCTAGGAAGAATACCCGTAACGTCTTTAATAAAAAAACACATTTGTCTAACAAAGATTTGTAATGATATTTATTTCGATAATAATACGTTATTAAATTAAGTGACATAAGGAATTGACTTAAGAATCAATGTGCTTTCAAATCAATTCAGTTGGTGATTCTAGGATGAACACTCGAAATGTCTTTAATAAAAAAAAATACATTTGTCTATGGAAGACTTGCAGCGATATTTATTTCGATTAAAATACGTTATTAAATTAAGTGACGTAAGGAATTGACTTAAGAATCTATGTGCTTTCAAATCAATTAATTTGGTTATTCTAGGAAGAACACTCAAAATGTATTTAATAAAAAAAACACATTTGTCAAACGAAGACTTGCAATGATATTTATTTTGATAAAAATATGTTATTAAATTAAGTAATATAAAGAATTTACTTGAGAATATATTCTTGGTTTTAGAAAAAATATTAAAACCAATTTTGCATTCATGCAAACGTATCGCATGTGTTGGTTCGAGTATATTGACTTAGTCTAAGAAAATATATACTTAAAATAACGAAATTTTTGAAACTAATATTACATTGATACAAAAAACTCACGTTTGTCGATTCAAAAATACTGACTTCCTCTAAGAAAATATCTACTTAAAATAACACTATAAACTTAAAACTTTCGCGAGTCTCAATTTGAGAAATCGTTTCTTTCTGTGTAGTGCCTCATCTACAGAACATATAGTGCCTCTCCTACAGAAAGTGAACTATAATAGTTTTTTTTGTTATGGTTTTTTTAAATAAAATTGTGGTTTATGTATTTATCCATATGTATATTTCAGCAATGTACTGAATTAAACCTTTCATTTGAGACAAAAACGCGATATATTTATGTTAATTTATTGACATTTGGACATTTAGACAAGTATTTTTTTGATATTTTGGACAATTTAGGTACCCTTTAACACTCGGGATTACATAATGATTTTAAAAATATCACACACATCTATATCAGTTACACTAAACACGACATATTTATGTTAATTTATTAACATTTGGACATTTAGACACTAATGACTTGATATTTGAACATCTTGCGGTGTCGACTACAACGGGGGAGCCCGTCACCACAGGACGTTTTAACGATTAGTCGTTCTGTCGCCCTGCAGTGAACGTAGAAGACTTTGGACAGTACAATCCTACGTCCAGCTACGTCACAACCCGTGAGAGTCCAACGCCTTACCGCGAGTTAGCCAGGAATAAACCCGGCGGGCTCGAGATACTCGCGCCCTCACTTCCAATTTTGACCAGATTTCTCCGGTCTCTCGATTGGTCCCGAGTTCGAGGTCGCGGTCCTCTCCCTTATGAAGCGGTGAAACGGAGTGCACCGAATCTATCGCGGACCAAGGCGTCCTTTGCCCGCCTCTTACACGGGATCGGATGGCCAATGGTCAATTCAAGAGCAGTCGCCATAAGGTACGCAACCACCCCCGCTCTATAGGAAACAATACAGTTCCCAGACTCCCCCGACTGTTAGTCGGAGAGCACAATCGATTGGCTTGCGCCGCACGGTGTGCAGACCGTCCAGGGGCGCCAGAGGTTTGATTCCCAGGGGAGACTGGTTGACCCAGTGTCCTACCCAGGATTCGCACCCCATGCGGGGAGGCCGTCGGATGGGTGTTGACCCGTGAGTGTGACCGACCCTGAACACATGGGTCATCGTGGCCAACTCATCATGGGCCCGTTAGCCCCCAAAACAATTAAGGCCCTATGACATTGGGCATAACATACCAATTCTAACAATATCAAACACTTATAAATCCGTTCAAGCGTTTAGAAGTTATGGCGGAATAAATTAATGGAAAACATACATAGATGAACCCTGAACACATTACACCTTTTTTGTTGGGCAGTCTTGTAATAATGACAATTACGTAGGGTTATAATGAATACAATTTTACAGAACTTTTTATCATTTAGCTTTCTATTATTATTTCCTCGTTCAAGACCAGGCTCAAGGAGCATATAACCCTAACATCCATAAATTAACCAATCCACCTCTTCCCCCTCCTCTTCGATTCCCTTTCCTTCCTTCCTCTCCTTCCTTTCCTCTGCCTCCTTATTTAGTTTTGTTCATTTATTTTACTTTCTTTTATTATCTGTTTCTTTCTAGTTTCTGTTTGTTTCTATATATCACTTGTATTCTTTATTGTTCTATTGCGTAGCCAACGTACTAAATAAGTTATAAACTCAAGCTATAGGTTAGCTGATAGACATTGCTGCAAGGTAATAAGCACGCCTTTTTTATTTAAAATAAAGAGATTATTATTATTATTATCACCACAAACGCCAATCACGGGGGTTTTACTCATATTCCGTTAATTTGATAAGCGATTTTCATATGCAATATTCTGTTCTACAGTATTTTATTTATTTTATTTTATTTTATTTTATTTCTGGAAACATACAGCGCATACAATTGAAACGTGTGCATAAACATAATGTAGAAAAAGAGAAAAACATTACGCCAATAATCGTTTCCTATGAAATTAACAGATTTCCGCATATTACACATTTGGATTTCGGCATATTAAACTTAAAAATTAATTGTAAAATAAACTAAGTACATGTTAAATAGAAAATTAAAATAGAAAACCGATGGGAGAGGTAGGGAATTGGAAGTGATTAGGAAGAAGGAGTTAGACGATGGTATGTGTATAGGTATAGATATAAATATGTATAGGTATAGATATGTATAGGTATAGATATGTATAGGTATAGATATAAATAAAGATATAAATAGGTCTTATAGTGGGTATATAGATACAGATATTTATTGATGTTTATAGATATTTTTAGATATATAATAAATATTTATAAATATTTGTAGTAGCTACTGATATGTTGCATGAAAATTATATAACTAAGAAAGATAGATGTTAACAAGCTCGTTAGGTGCAATTGATTTAAATAATTCTTTAACGAACGTCGGTTGGTTGAGGTTGAAAATGTCGATGGTGGAGAAACGAGAGTCGTACGTGCACATTATCCTATAAGCGATGGAATTTTTCCCGTAGTTGGTATTGGCACGAGAGACCTCAAAAGTGCGTGAATTACGAATTAATCGCGGAGGAACGAAAAAACGTAAGTTTTCAACAAGGTATGGACTATCTATGGTATTGTGGATAACTTTGTGTAACAGTACCATATCAGCCACAGTGCGTCGGTCTTCTAGAGCTTGAATACCGAAGTGGTCCAGTCTGCTCTCGTACGTAGGAAGACCGAAGCGTCCACGATAATTGATGTGTTTTAAAAAACGCCTTTGGATACATTCTATCCTGCTTCTGTAGACCGAATATTGCGGATTCCAAATTGAGGACGCAAATTCCACGGTACTGCGAACGTAAGCGAAATATAACATCTTCAGGACATTTATATTGGAGAAAGGTCTTGAGATACGGGTCACAAATCCTAGTGTTCTCAAAGCTCGGCTAACCATACTTTCTATATGGTGATCGAAAAGCAACTTGTGATCAATTTGTACTCCGAGGTCGCGAATACATTTTACATTAGGGATCACTTCACCATTAATGTGATAACTGAACTGCACCAAGTCTCTCTTACGGCTGAAGCTTATACTGTTACATTTAGTAGCATTTAGAGAGAGTTTATTAAGCACACAGTAGTGTGACAGGCGGTCGATATCCTCCTGTAACCGGAGGCAGTCTGCCACGTCAGTCACCTCAGCATAGATTTTCAGGTCATCCGCGTATAAAATGTGACGACCAGCTATGAAACAAGAACTAATATCGTAAAGATAGGCGTTGAAGAGCAGAGGACCCAAGTGTGAACCCTGCGGTACCCCGGACGGAATTGATGCAAAGTTCGACCTGAATCCTCCAACAACCACAGCTTGGTGACGGTTAGCTACGTACGATGATATCCACCTGTATAGATCTCCGTGGACTCCTAGTCTCTTTAGCTTACTTAAGAGAATAGGATGGTTAACACGGTCGAACGCCTTCGCAAAGTCGGTGTAGATGGCGTCCACTTGCTTCCGTTTAAGGTAAAATTGGTAAATTTACCAATTACCAATTTACCAATTACCATTTACCTTAAGTCCATCGCACTTAAGGTAAAATTGGTAAATTCCGCCAGATTGGAAACTACCGACCGTTGCTTTAGGAACCCATGTTGCTGTATAGGCAGACATGGCGCGATGTACGAGTATAACTGTGAATAGACGACCTTTTCAAACAGCTTACTCAGGACTGAAAGTATAGAGACTGGCCTATAGTTGTCAACGATGTTTTTGCAGCCTTTCTTGTGTATTGGCACAATAAGTGCTTCTTTCCATTTCGCTGGGAAGACACCTTGGGAGAGAGACGATCGAAAAATTAGGCAGAGGGGACTCTTAATTTGGACAGCACGGTTCCTTATGAATATTGGCGGAATTAAATCACTTCCGGCACTCTTGCACACTCCGGCACAGTAGGTAGTAACATCGTTGGCTGTGGAAAGAACGCCTGCCTCACTATTATGTTACAAGTCATAAAGCTCCCTTATCGCACACAATCCACGTATTACTTTAATTAACACAGTATGACGGGTATTCAACGTCACCCGTCATATTGTCAGCCGCCGACAGTCTGCGCTGTTCTGACGTTGATATGTTATTTCCTTCAAACATCTGTCTGCTGCTTGACTGAGATGGGAGCTGGATTAAGGGCATAAGCGCATCTACCGGAAACAGCGGATTTTTATTAATTTATATTTTTGCCCGCATATGGATAGGTTGGGAGAAGAGAATCATTATCAGAAGGAGAATTGCCTTGAAATAAAAGCCTTACCCTAGAACGGGCTAGTCACAGTTGGGTGACAGAATCAAATAAGCAAAAGGTTAAGGTTTTGCCATTCGGTTCCTGTTATTTTTGTAAGCAAATCAATGTTTTATAGTAATCAATTCTTAAATAAATAAATAAATTAAACTCTTAAATAGATGTTGAATAAATGAACGAAAATAGATGCAAAGGCGCAGTAGAATCGCGATGAGATGATAAAATGGAAAATTAGCGAGCTTTGATATACATCATTGAAACAAGAAACGATTTCCAGCTCTATGGACCTGGCAAAGAAACTCCAGGACTTCAAAGTGAAATCGAGTCAATAAGGCTCGAACAGACCAACAACCATCAAGAGAGACATTGAGACCAGGCTTACTACTCGTACAACCTCGAAAGAAGTCAAGTAAAACAAATGACATCAAGGTTACCACGCATAAAAGACTTCCACAGTATACACTGAGAAATATGTAACAATGTACTACACGGAAATACGCATGTTTCAACAAGGATTACGTATATATGTAACTCGGTCTGTGATCCATACGTATGAATTGACATGACGCGCAACGGTGTTGGCGTACCAGTAGTTACCGTGTCGTAATGTTATTTCATTACGTCGCGACCTTGGAGTAGTTGAGAAGCGAGATCAGCAGTAGCTAACACGACAGCACGTAGTAGTATACGTACGCTTATAGTCGAACGTATGAATCATATTGAAACTACAGTATACTGTTATTTCCGTATTAACCGTAAGGTAAATTGGGCAAGACATTATCAGTTGTTTAAGGAAGAAGTAAATAAGTGAAAGAAGATGTGCTAATCGGGCCAAACAAAAAAAAAATCTTTTTTGGGTCGCGGATAAACGAACCACAAGGGCTACGAAAAATATTCGCCTCAAGATCATATATAAAAGCACTGGATATAGCTTTTTCTTGGATACACGTACTACAGTACGTGTACTTACAAATTTTAAATATCATAATTCTCCTGTCGCACTTTCCAATAGGAGTAACGGTCAATATGTATTTGTATTTGAATGTAAAAACATGGGTATTTTTTAATGGTGCGAGCGGAATCTCCCAATGACTAAATTTTAAGTCAGCGATATTTTGAAGATTTTGTATTTTTTTATTATATTTCACTAAGAGGAATATTCCACGGTGATAGTACAAATGAGAGAGGTACTTAAGTTTATACTTAGTTGTAGAGGTATGTTGGTGAGATTATATTGTTCTTCTTAATAAGTATATTAAATATATTCTAGTGTTAGTTCAATATCGTCTACAAATAAAAAGCATTTGTTATGAGCCAGTTTTAAACTCTATATTCCAACATACTTGGTTATAAACCTTGTATTGACTTTGGAAGGATAATAAAGAGTTTAAAGGACCAATATATAAATGACTTTTGTATCAAAGTCAAACAGACTTAGGGGAGGGCTATATTGGATTTGTGTCGAAGTCGTGGTCATGTACGCGCATGTTAAGTGTACAATCATCTATGTGGTTTTTAACATACACTAAACAACTGGGAATCTATGCGAATGTGATAGAACGCAATTTGTATTTCTTGGAAAGAGACGCCCAGTGTGTGTCCCTCCGTACGACGGCAATCGTCGTCGTCGCCTGCTTTTGTAAGGAGGATGCTTGGTTACTGCCCGTGGCTTCCCCTAATCCAGGAACGCGTACGATTACTTTGAGTGGAAATGCATGATACCTATGAGATGATAGATTATTTGCATACGTTATTTACGTGAGCGTCCCTATTTAGATAGCTTCCCTATTAGAAATTTTGTTTTTATGGCGAAATTAATGGCTGTAATATTAATATATGCAGAGTTTTATTTTAAACGTGCCTCGACAGCCGAATTGAATTCCTATGATTGCGAATAATTTAATACTTTTTATCATTAATTTTAATACACTTATTTTACAGGAAACATTTAGTAGCTTTATGTAAACCGTCTTCTCAACAGTCAGGCTTAAGAAAGAGCATTTATATTTCTGAAGAATCTAGTATTACCTGCATAAAAGATTGCTTTATCGGTGACATATCTATTTAACCATCAAAATAGTCGATCCTTTGTTAAGGAGGTACGTGAAAAGCTGATTATCAGATCGGATTGAATTAGCATGCACATACAAGCACTAACAAGCACATTCGCACTACAGATACACACACCTACAAACACATGCATACACGCACACACATACAAACACACACACACACACACACACACACATACACACACACACACACATATACACGCTCTCCATCACACAAACACACATCAACACCCATACACTCGCACATAGCGATTTTAACTGTTAGTTTTAAAATCTTTTTGGTTTTCTTTGTATTGTGGTTTTCCTTGTATTTCTTTTTTTTTATTCTTTTTTTGTATTGTTTAGCATATTTTGTAATCCTTATATAGCAAATAATTTAAAACATCATTGGCTTTACTACTGGTATATATTATGCTTATACGTTATTTTTTAATGCTGTATATTTTTAACAAAAAATGAAATAAAATAAAATAATTATTATTTATAAAGAGTATGAACAACAACGGACCTAAAATAGATCCCTGAGGTACTCCATATGTGGTGTTTCGCGTTTGCAACCTAGTTCCTCGAATTTTCCTAGTTGTTCCCTATTTTTAGGTATCATTTTATAAGTGACTATGCTTTTCCTCGTATCCCATAACATTTTGATATCTTGATAGGTATACTGTGATCTACTGAGTCGAATCTCTTCGACAACACTAGCCAACAGTAAAAATGTAACAAGAAAAAGGGCAGTTGTTTTGCACTAAATCGACCACACGCTGTTGACGAAAACGACGTCGAAAATCCCCGATTAGCTGTAGTTTTTTCAAGTGTCCAAAAACGTCCTGGAATATCATAAGGCAGAAAACTATAAGGATCTTGTGAAAAATCTTCTACAGTGCTACGATGGACTGGTGTGTAACACGTCTTTAAAGTTACACTTGTTACATTCACACTTAGACTTCTTCCCCGAAAACTGTGGTGCTGTTAGCTACGAACGTGGCGAACGATTCCACCAAGAAATTTCGGTCATGGAAAAAAGATACCAGGGAAAATGGAGTGAATCAATGTTAGCAGATTATTGCTGAACGGTCACCAGGGAATCACCAGCAACAAAATACAAAAGGCAAGAGAGCGATTGCGCCGTCAGTGACTTTCTTCCGAGGAAGAACTACATGCATTGGCTTTTAAAGGCAATTCTGAAAATCTTTAATAACTAAAAAATAAAAACAAAATTTGCCTTTTCATTATCATTTTCGTGTTTAGCATCCCTGAAAACATGAAAATGAACTGTTTTCATCAATTTTACCGAAACCAAGTTAAATTTTGATGGCTAGGTTGTGGCTAGTTAAATTCTTTTGTTAAATGGTTGTGGCTAGTTAAACTCTTAAAAATACTGGCAAGATTGGAAATCCAATGAATATGAGGCATTTAATATAAATGTTACCTGTTCAGCAATAGTGATTCAAGTGGATTTATTTTCCTAAAGCCGAATCGGTTTGCTGTAATAATAATATTAGGTTTAGTAATAAAATCATGTCATTGTATTATATTATAGATATTTTTATCTAATATTTTTGAGGGAACCGGTGGTAACGAGATTGGTTAATAGTTGCTTAAATCTGTTTTGAAACTCTTCTTGTACGAGGTTTCTTGATGCTATTATCTTAAGTGTCTAGCTAGGGAATGTGCCTTTCTTAAAACAGCTGTTGAATATAGCAGTTAAGGCTGATAATAGCCTGCCACGACGCTCTTAATGAGACTTGCAGGTGATACAAATTATCACATGTAGCTTCGTACTTTCGAGTTATGTTATTCAAGCATTTTAATATTATATAGTAATATTTTTTAATATTATATAGTAATTTTAATATTACATAGTAAAAATATTATTAAAACCTCGAGCATACACTTCCAGACCCCAGTAACCTCGCTTGTTAGAACTATGCCTAGGATAGTTCATGTCCCCTTTGTAGCAAAACCTCTTGCACAGCTAGACATATTCTAACTGGCTGCAAGGTGGCCTTAGATCAAGGACGGTACACTTAGCGCCACGACAAAGTCCTTGCTGTTATTCGCTAGGCTATTACTATATAGGCAGTGGCTCGTGCCAACAAGGATTTGACAGTATCCTCCAAACCCTCAACACAGTTTGTGCGGTATGGCTCTAAAGGCAAAAAACATTTCACTACAAAACATTCTCAATAATCGAGAAAGCTTCAAATTATATTCTGGAGGTCGATTAGGTCTCTAAGCAGTTTAAATTTCCTGAAAGTCTCGGATGCACAGCCCTGCGTACAGATATAACTCTTTACTCTCTATCTCGGAAGATATTTTTGGTATAAACATAGCCGCACTTTGGGAATTAGGATGTTATTTTTATTGCTTGTGTTATGATAGTGTGAACTCGAGTGCTTTTCCTGGTTTTCCAAGCAGTAATAAAGGAGTTCACATACTCAGCATACTAAATATAAATGATACAAAACCGCGAAGAAAACTTCTCGGTTGCATGCGCTAGTGCCCTAAACACGAAAACCGTCCGAAGGAGAATTAGAGGAGCAGTATGAGCATAGGGGCGCTGAAATTCTGTAGCTTCTATGAAAGATGAACGTAGCTAATTTATATTCACACATTGTCTTACATTTGCAACATGAGACCCATTATTCACAGACTCCAATTCGGCTACAGATCCAAAAACACAAAGCCACACCCGAGACAATATATGGCAGCGTCTCCAAAACCGCGCTCCTTTCGTAATCTAATCAAATGGCATCCAAGGGCGACGTTTTTATCATCATCATCACCATCACCACATTTAATTCACGGTATACATTTCATTACAAACCACTTACAGGGCAATATACTCTAACTTCTACATATTTATTCCACCTTGATTCCAACATGATAATGCCACCATTGAACAATGTAAGGGCCTCAAAATATAATATCGAGGGCCTCGAAATAGGTGTCGACCGTAGATTCCACCTCATAATTAGTTAAAAACTTTTGTCCGCCTTTCTCTTCCAAGGGATTCTGTAGATTCGGAAAGAGGTGAAAGTACGATGGGGCCAAATCAGGTGAATATGGAGGGTGCGGAAGCAATTTAAAGTCACAAATGAGAAATTCAGCCATTGTTTTTATCGACGTGCGATCACAGGCATTATCCTGACGTAACAATACTGTTTTATTAAGCCCACTCTGTCTTTTACTCTTTATTTCTCCCTAAAACGGTGCAAGGGGTAAATTTTATATTCATAGTTTATTGTTAGACATTTTTCTAGATAGTCTATCATGATTACCCCCCCCCCTCCTTGAATCTCAAAAAACGGGCACCGTCACCTTTTTGTCTAAAAGAATAGTATAAGCCTTTTTTAGGGACAGAGAACGGTGTCGTCTCTATTGTATAGAGTATTTGTTGCTCTCTGGAGTACTTCGATAAACCCAGGTTTAATACATAGTAAAAAGCCTATTCAAAATTCTAAAGGATCTGGTTCAAAAAGGGCTAAGACCCTCTCTTGAAAGCGTAAGTAGAGTACGCTTTGTTTGATAGTCAAAAGCCTCGGAACCAATCTCGCTTGAGCACTAAAAGAACCCTAATTCGTTGGCGATATTATTTCGAATTCTCAATGCAGGATCTTGACTATTTCTTAAATCCTCGATCTTTGGTCGGCTTTTATCAACTCTCAATTTTTTCAACAATTTCACTTTCCCTGCTGAGGGAAAATATTGTGAACGCACTTCTGTATCTCTGTGTGTCTGTGTGTATTCATTCACAAAAGAGCCCAATCGTGTCATCCGATTGAGGTTAAATTTGCCATGCAGGCATCATTTGATCATGATAATAATTAAACATAATCCCTCTACCAGGAAAGTAAAAAGTGGTAAAGAGTGTGAAGTTATTTTTTATTGAATGTTCTTTTATTTTTCGACATATATACCTTATAGACCTATACGATTTATATATCTTTTTTCTAAACATAAAATACCATTCCTAAAAACATTTCATCCCAATCACCTTCCTGCACGGCGGCTACTATTGCGTCATCATATTTAAATATTTGACGTTCAGATGTTCCTTAAATATCGAAAATAGATTAAAAAAAATACTATAGGTAAGGTCCGGCGTGTATGGAGGAAGTTTCAGTACTTCCTCCGTACTCAGGAGAGTGGTGTGCGCTGGAGAGTGGTGAAACAAAAAGTGATTTTAGCGAGTTTGTCTTTACGTTTTTCAACTATTTCGTATCGCAATTATTTTATTTGTTCAGCATCTACAAACCCCGTTATAGTAGCTTCATGCTCAAGGTGTTCAATTATCACAACCTCTCGACTTTCCCAGAAAGATAGCCCATGATATTACCGAGAGATAATATGGCCTTGAAATTCTTACGAGTTGGAGATAAAAGTGATGCCATAATGGTGAAGCCACTCTTCGTCCACAGTTATGATTCGAGCTATAAAACGGCTAGTATCCTGTTGTAACAAAGGCAAAGAGCGCTGCGAAATCTTCAGTCTTTTTTTTTCTGCGCGTCCGTAGACATTTTAGGTACCCAAGTACACAGCGTCCGGATACCTTTTTCATCCCTTAGCGATCATGTAATATACTTCGCGCACTCCCTTTCAAAATCTTATTTCTTCAGCAATAAAATGAACAATGACAAGATGATCCTCCAAAGCAATATATACAACTTTTTAACCATTTCTTCAGTTGCTGCCGTCGTAGGGCGACCCGAGTGAGGATCATCGTTAGTTGAAGTTCTTTCACGCCTAAACTCACCACATCAACGTGCAACCATAGAATATGGGGTAGCATCAATCCCAAGCTCGCTCCTTACAAAAAAATGACAAGAAGCTCGCTCCTTACAAAAAAATGTCAAGAAACTAGCTTCTTACAAAAAAATGTCAAGAAGCTCGCTCCTTAAAAAAAAATGTCAAGAAGCTAGCTCCTTACAAAGAAATGCCAAAAAGCTCGCTCCTTACAAAAAAATCCCAAAAATCTCGCTCCTTACAAAAAAATTACAAGAAGCTCACTCCCTACATGAAATAATTACCGCGCGAAATTCGTTTGTATCTTATTTATAATGGTTCCGAAGAATTACTAACGCATTATCTTATTTTTTTAGTAATTACTTATTACCCCCTCTTACAGGAACTATAAGAGGGGGTAAAGATTTTTGAACCCTCTGTATCGCTTCAGACACCGACTATTAATCATATACACATATTTTTCAGAAGGATGAGAAATTGAAATGTATATTCTATATAAATCAAAAATATTAAACATAGTTACTAACACATAAAAACAGAAAGACCAAATCCGAAAAACGGAAACATGAAAAATAAAAAATAGTCTAAGGAAAGAAGAGTAAATAGTGAAAGAATAATCAATTTAAAAAAAAAATAGTAAAACAATTAACAATATTAAAAATTATTAATCGAAAAACTAATGTTCAGCCAAAATATCAACTAGCTAAAAATTAATCAATATTAACAAATATTTATGACAAGCAATTAAAATAGCATATATAGTTAAATATCAAGCTATTGGGAAATAGAGAACAAAATGTTACTTGTTTATGGTTTCATCTTCCACAACTCAAATAAAAGACTTGTAAAATATTATATTTTATTGTTGTGGTTTGATTTAATGGGACATCGCAAAATCGCTTTTTCAATTAATACGCAGTGAATCACATGCCATAATTGAAACTTGAATCATCCTAAACACATGACGTAAAATGTACAAAATTAAATTAATTACATCGTTTTCATCTATTACTCGTTATCTAATACTCGTCAGTCGTACTCATTGAAGGTGATATTTTCTAATGTAACAGCTATTTAGCTAAGCAATGAATATAATTCTCTGTCAATTTTTGGTGAATCTCTGAAATTCAAGCGTCTGCATTTGGCGTATTTGGGGGTTTAAAAGTTATCGGCACTGACCTGGCAGCCCGCGGCCATATTTCACCAACGCCGCGGCACGAACGTGTGATAACCACTAAAGTGCGTTATTGAATCGCACAAAGCCCCACTTTTGCCAATATTTTTATCCATTTACATGCAAATTCCGCTGTTTTCCAGCGTGTGCACATTCGGAAAGTCGAATGTAATGCGGAAAGAGTTGATTTTTTAGGGAATCGATAGGGAAGACGAAATTTCGGTTGATTCGGTTTTAGAGTCTAGATTACGCGACACATTTTGATATTTTACAGATTGATAATTTAGTGAATGTTTTAATTATTATTTTTAATACAATATTATATATTTTACATTAGTGCTATTTAGAATTTACCGTAGATCTATTTCTTTAAATTTTAATTCTTATAATATTGTTTAAGTATTACTTTACATTAATTTTTGGTATAATTTAATGGCCTACTGAATTGTTATTTTATATTTAATTATTTTTCAATCACTATTGTACAGAAGACATATTTTTTTATTTAATGTGTATTGAAATCAATAGATTTAATTATAGTATTTTTTATATTAATGTTTTTTCATGAATCGTCAGTTAACGGCACATAGGGAAACAGTTAAGGGCACATATGATATTGTGCTCTAATAAGGAATGTTATAAAAATATTACTAATACTTAATGTATTTGTCAGAGTGTTGTTTGTTTACCCTAAATAAATAAACACCCTAAATAAATAAATATGTTTTGAAGTTGGGAAAAAAATTAATAATATGATGTGGATATCATTAATGCCAATTTGTTAGGAATTCATTTGAATATAACATATCGAATATATCATATCATATGGAACGCTATAAGTAATTTGACTCATAAAGAACAAGAGGACCTAGACCAATGGAGAAAAAACAAGTAATTTAATAAATAGCATCACTTTCTATGAAATAATAAATCGAAGACCTATATAGGAAACGGTACGAGTAGGAATAAACGAATGGAACAATACTTTTTAGTCCCAATGGAGAGGCTACTTTTACTCGGAATTTATGTCACAATGGCTCCTCGGAAACTGTTTACACGACTGCTCAAAAAAAAGGAGCGTAATATTTTCAGGGTTTATGTATGTACTACGGCTTCATTAAAAATGATAACGGGTATGATGAAGGTAACTTTTATTGAATGTCTTTTATTTTTCTACATTTATTTATATTATATTATTATTTTATTTTTATCTATATTTATATTATATTATTATTTTATTTTTATCTATATTTATATTTATATTATTATTTAATTTTTATCTTTCGGTTATATACACATAGTATATCTTTTTTTCTAATCATATCCCCCTCTCCCCCCCCCCCCCCCCCCCTACAAAAAGTCGTAATCCCGATAACGCAAAAATTCCTGCTCTGCAGCTACTACTAGAATCTTCAAACTTTCGACCTCTCACATGTTTCTTTAATTTTGAAAATAGATGGAAATCACTAGAGGCAAGTTTCAGTGAATATGGTTGATGTTCCAGTACTTTAAAGTCAGCTTCTTAAAATACATCAATCCCGAATCTTGGTGAAATCAAACAATTTTATCGGTTGTGCCCCTTGGTTTTTCACGTATTTCATTTCGCAAATTTATTATTTGTTCAACGTACACAGTTCCTGGTATAGTAGCTTCCTGATAAAGATAATTAATCATTGCGATCCTTCGGCTGTCCCAGAAAAGAGAGCCCATAATCTTACAGGCTGATGGATCGGCTTTGAACTTTTCAGGAGTTGGAGATGATCATTTCGAGGTCATAGAGTGTTGTTCAGTTTCAGGTTAGTAATAGTGAAGCCATGTTTCCTCCGTAGGCCAAAAAACGGCCAAAATCCTGTTAGAGCGTTGCTAAATCTTCATTCTAGTTTTACACGTAACAGCGTACGGATACCTTTTTCATCCATAAGCGATCATGTAAAATGCGATCCACTCTATTAATCAAACCTTCACTTCTTTAGCAATAAAACTAGCCGTGACATGATGATCGGCCAAAACATTTTTTTCTACGTTTTTAACTATTTATTCAGTGCTGCCATCGTAGGGCGACCTAGCGAGGGTCATCGTTAGTTAAAATTCTTCCATGCCTAAAAGCCCACGAACGTTCAACCGTAGAGTATGGGGTAGCATCAACTCCTAATATATCTCGTAAGTCTTGAAAAACATTTTTTACAGACATTTTACAAGCAAATATTTACCGCACGAATTACAATTATGGTACATAATTGCAAATTGGTTGTACAATTACAGCGCAAAATTTATTTTTATTACATTTTAGCAAACGAGCTTCGACAAGATCCACAGAAACGACTGTTATTTTAAAAAAAAAAACGAAATAAAATCAGTGTTGGTTTTTAAAAATAATAGTTACAGATGTATTAGCTTGCAGGTTAGTATTTAATTTTATATGGTTTCAAATGGCGTAGCTCATTATCACTTTTTATTCAAAGCCCCTCGTCTAAATGTTTGTCAGTTTCTTTATACCACCATAACTTCTAAATGCTTAAACCGATTTAGAAGTGTATGGTATTGTTAGAATTGATATGTCATCCCGGATATCATAGAGTATCTAAACTGCACAAATGTATACTAAATAATAGTCCAAATGTCAATAAATTAAGATAAATACATCGTGTTTAGTATCAAATGAAAGGTCTGATTGAATACATTCCGAAAATATATAGCAATCCCTATGGATAAATACATAAACCACAAATATTAAATTAAAAAAAATATTACTTGAGCACTAAGGGCAACCGATTGCAGGCGGCGGCGACGGCCGGCGCGTGGCTATATGAAGCGTTACGAGTGGCGCGCGATTGTCACGTGTTGCCTGCCGCAGGGCGCGAAGCCTTACAACGCAAAGCTTTACGACGCCAAACTCGAAAGGCTGGGTCAAGGCGCCCATCTCAAGTGAAGCCCAGCTAAAGGGCAATTCACTGGCAGAAGACGTCATGGACAAGGCACGTCGGCTGACGAAGAGGAGAACGTCATGGTAAGAGAACACACAATTTGTATATTGTTCGTAGTATTTAAACCACTCAGGCAATAATGTAATCATTAAGTCCAGAAGGCTGTGGGGTGTCTTATCGTGGCGTGTCTGGAGTGGAGCAATGCTGAGATTGAACGGGGCAATAATTTCAATTATATCTCACCTAGTGTTATTTTAAGGGGTTCCTAATAGTTCAGTGCAGCTTGGGTCTGATAGCCTGTCTGTGTCTTCTTAAGTCGGCTCAACTCACGGTTCAGCTGCCATCCGGTAGCTTCTCGATGAAAGATTTAACCTGAAAGGGCTGCCGTGAACGCTGCCAGCGACTGCAACCTGCAGTCGAAGACAGTTAGGATCGGAATTGCAGTTACGTCGGGATACCTCGGGCGGAACTGGGCGGTTTGTGCATTGGGCTGTGGTCAACCGGAGAGATTGGAAACGTACGTTTCTTAAGCAGAAGGGGTATATGTCCACCTGATGTCGTCTATCATAAGAAACGATCCGTTGGCCACCCGAATCCGAATGATCTTGATGAGCAAAGGGTGCCACGGATCTGCTACAATTCGATCTGAATAACCGCTAACGTCAGACAGAGGTCGCGCAAGTGACCTCGAATCTGTGACTAAATTGGAGAACATAGAATTTCCGTATCCAAATTTAGTGGTAAAGGCCCGAGGTTGGCCCCGCTGGGAGCACTTGCTGGTGGTTCTCGGTTTTCTCGGTAAGGCGTTGGACTCTTACGGGCTGCCGGCGTAACTTGACTGTGGATCATGTTGTCCACGTTTTTACGTTCACCCCATACGATAACCGTAGTCGATAACCCTACATGTTGTTTTTAAGGAGATATGTATTAAATTGATCATAATCGTCCTATGCGATCGAATTTTGAGAGAAAAGAGTGGAATTCAGTTTTTTGGCAGTATACCACTTTGAGTAATATATTGAAGTGTAACTGAACTTCAAGGAAAAGAAATTCTGGGCAACCCCTGGCCCCCATAATGACGCATGACAAATAAGATAACAAATGAATGGAGATCGTCGTCCGACGTCGTTAATAATCAGAATGTGACACGGTGGTGTTACATTCTGATTTCACGACGTATTTGTTTCTTAAAGGTCATTTAACTCTAAAAAATAGTAAAACAAAAAGTTGTAATATTTTAGGAAAATCCATTTTTTATCTCTTTTGCAAATTCACATATTGGTACTTGCGATGTTTTTAAAATGACTTTACTCTGAAGGTACTCTGCGCATTTTTTTGGCTGTTTGAAAGAGATTTTATGACGGGATAACCAAAGGCCAGACTAAGATCTCAGTCTGAGACTAATGGGTAAACGATGATAACTTGGGTTTGAGTTGGATTTTCGAATTCAAATAAATTTAATTCGAGGCCATGATATTCTTTTTTTAAGAATCATCAATTGTCAACAATTGTCAACGTTCAATTGTATTTCCGTCGTTTCTTTTTCTGAAATATTTTCGTTTGTGCAATCATGGTAAAGTTAAAAATTTGCATTATTTTCAAATATGAGATCCTGTGCCGGTTTTTCCCATTACAGCTTTTTGTAGTCTTGTTATACAGTTACCGTAAATGTGTACTGTCAAAAACTGCAAATAATGATGGAAAAGCTCGAGATTAAAAATAACCGAGCGTGGTCAATCGCTCATCGCCACTGCTTCTATCTATCCGTCTTCTATCTGCCACTATCTAGCTTCTGCATGACAACGTATAACCAAATATTTCACTGCAAACATTCGAAAAGAGTTACAAAGTTGCAGGAGTTGCGGCTGGAGACTCTTGGTCACTTCCAGACCAGACCTTGGTGCAATGTATATATATATATATATATATATATTTGAATATATAATATATATATATATTGAAGATACACAAAATATAAACGCTTTACTAATTTTATTTTAAATAAAAACATCATCCTATAAACGGATTTCTTTACAAACCTTATCAAATATAACTATATATATATATATATATATATATATATATATATATATATATATATATATATATATATATATATATATATATATATATATATATATATATATATATATATATATATATATATATATATATATATATATATATATATATATATATATATATATATATATATATATATATATATATATATATATATATATATATATATATATATATATAAATATATATATATATAAATATATATATATAAATATATATATATATATATATATATATATATATATATATATATATAATATATATATATATATATATATATATATATATATATATATATATATATATATATATATATATATATATATATATATATATATATATATATATATATATATATATATATATATATATATATATATATATATATATATATATATATATATATATATATATATATATATATATATATATATATATATATATATATATATATATATATATATATATATATATATATATATATATATATATATATATATATAATAT
>OX155959.1:24187799-24364799 GCA_944548615.1 Micropterix aruncella
ATTATAATTAATATTAATAATAATTAATAATAATTAATAATTAATAATAAATTATAATTAATATTAAATTATAATGAATACATGTAAATAATAATTTATATTATAATATTTTATCAATATTACATAATTTTATGCAATATTGCCTGTGCTCTAGGTAGCGGTCGCTTTGAAGCCATTATGACCTAGACTGGTTGACTGTTGTCATCTAAAAATCATTTTTTATTAAGTTATGGCAGAGTTTCCCATCGGAAATGCTTCATTTCCAGCGGAAATGCTTTAGTATCGCTTCCATTATTGATTTTCTATTACCTACGTCCGTTTGCCGTTCAGATGCGATTAGGATGGTTCAGTGACCGATTTCGCAATATGAGCGATTACCGGAAAATGCAAATCGACCCTATTCAGCTGAGGGAGGGGATTTGGCAAATGTAGTTATTTATTCAGCGCTCGCTGAAGAGATAAATTGCGTAAATTTAAGGCGGTGGATCAAGGCGACGGAAACAATCAGATTTAATAGTAGAACTAAGAAAATAAATGAATCGGTCATTTCGAAAACCCCAATTATTTTTTTTAATTTTATTTATTTAAAGTAAAGCCCGATACACACACACTGACAAAAATATTGCACTTCTTCCTACAATGTCGTTTTGTTTTGTTATTACGGTTTTATACAGAATAATGTTGTTTCAATCGTAAGTTTGTTGAATTGCATGGAATTTTGTTGAAATTCCATTTCTCGATTATATATTTAACCATGCCTCGTACGGGTAATACGAAAATAACGATATAATGTAGCTTCAACGTGATTCTTGTACCTTACTATAAACTTACGTATGTAATAATATGCTGACATGGTAAAAGCAAGATCTCGTTGTGCGCCGCAATTAATGTGCAGTGTAATTACCATGCCCTTGAGATGGTAACTACACCGTTACGCGTCATGTTGATATATAAGTACGGACCACAGTACATGTTATATACGTAATCGTTTGTGAAACATGCGTATTTCCGTGTATTACAGCGTTATATTGTTTTCAGTGCATATTACTACAGCATTACAAATAATTCGTTCTTGGATCAGTAGCACGAAACAAAGCACACTGCAGCATCTTGAATCACTATGGCAACGCCATCTAACTAGGCCTAGACCTTTACCTACTAAGGCAGGCGTACCAGATTATTTTTTTTTACCTTTACATACGTTTATTTTTTTATTTAATAAAGAATTCATTAACGAAGATTTTTTTATATAATAAACAATTAAAAAAAGAATTCATGTTAGGACTTATAAGTAATTAGGAAATCATGTAGTATCATTAAAATTAAATGATTAAAATGGGATTAAAGTTAGAGTAGGTACTAGTTTAAAATAGTCAAAAGTGGTATAACATAATGAATATCTCAAAGTTTTTCTAAAATGATATTAAAGTGTATTAAAGTATGCTGACTTTAGGCCATAAAGTTAAATTTTGCACAATACCACTTTTTTTGGATTTGGATTCTAAAAACTAGCCGGCATACGTATGCATTCGATAACAGCATAATAGTCTAGTCATTGATGGTACAAATACCACCAATTTCCGAGTCAATTCGATAAAACCACAACTCCAATTGAAATGTAGTTTTATTTAATTATTTCTATAAAACTAACATGATCAAGATATAAATGCAAATTATCTACGCTGTAATCAAAATTTAAAATAATAATAAAATAAAACAAGAATATTTACTGTTTTATTTGGGTATAATAATATGTGAATGTGAATTTGGTATGTGGGTAGGTATATGTGAATTTCTAATAGTCGATTGTATGACTTCATTTCTAAAACCACATAATATAAGGACCTGTTTAATAGCATTTCTTTCATAAACGTCATATGCGACATTTTCTTTTTTTTTCCAGGAAAGTATTACATTTTCGACTGTTTTCATGACCTAAATATTTCCTAAATAACGCATTCAACTCTCATAAAATAGTAAAACAAACAAAAAGTTTAAATATATAAAGAAAATCAGATTGTATCTCTCCTGCAAAATTAAATTTTTGGTGTGTATGTTGGTTTTAAAATGACCGATTCAATTCTCGCGCAACTCGACGTTTGTTTGCGCAAATTTAGTGTGGTCGAATTAGCGTGGCGGATGGAGCGGTAATGAAAATTAATTGATGGAAGACGAAAGCGGAAGCGGCTAATGGACGTTCCACGTAAGGCAACTTTTACGAAACGCCTGGTGAATTGCGAGGAGAGGAAGTTGTCGACAAATTATAAAATGGACGACAGGAGACCTCCCTCCAACACTTCCTACCTTTCCCGTATACTAGCAATACCGCACCTTTAATTCAATACTGCAATAACTGAACTCTTTTATACCATTATTAATTTCTGCGGAGAACGCTGTTTTCGCGAAAATGTGACCCTCTGTAAGTGGTTATGAAAAAAGCGTTTGTGTCCCTCCCAAGACCTTCCCGGTAAGTAGACAGGTCCCCCTCTTACCCCGCGTGCCAAACCCTACAATCCCCCACCCCCATAACCCCCACCAACTTCCCCCTTGCCCCCGCTAAATTTACTCCCCACAGCCGACCCCCACCCCTTCAACCGATAGTGGTTGTATCAAGTGATCATGAGAGCAAATTTAGTATATACTTTGTATTTTTGTGGTATTTCCGTGGTATTAAAATCGTTTTTTTTTCCAATGTCATGTAGTAATTTCCTAAATACAGCGGGGTTTCTTTTATGTCGTTTCTTGTTATATTTTTTGTGCCCCCCCCCCCCCCATCCCAACCTCCGAGATAGTGATTATGATCGCAAATGTAAAATATTTCTTTAGAAATTTTGTAGTATTTCCATAGTATTTGTGTAAAATGTGTCACTTGTAATATGAGAGAAATTTCAACCAAAATTTCACAATGTCGTTTTGGCGTAACGATGCATCTATGTACTGTCTCTAGTATAATATTTCAAGATTGAAGTATGACTAGCGCGCCCCTGGTTGACGGATTTCTACCACAATCTTGCCATGATGAAATGATGCCTGAATGCCAAATTTCAGCTAAATCGGATGAAGCATTTGGGCACTATTGTGGAGACACACCCAGACGCAGGCACATACGCAAACATACACACACACACACTGACTTCAGTCGAGAAATAGTCCTAATTATCTCAGGGGGTCGAAAAAGATATTTCTTTTTTAGCGCCTTCAAAACACTTTGTTGTGGCCCAGGAAAATAAAAAAACATATAATAGACAATTTACTTGAAGGCAACGAAAATAAGGAAAAAAATCTTAAAGCGATCTAAATTATATCCGAAACTCATGTTTTGAAAACACTTTACAAAAGGACAATACCGCTACATCAAAATTGAGTATTCTTAGTGAAAATTCTTGCGGGGAGGAAATTAGCTTCGTCTTCTGCGGAGTCTAAAGAAAGAGAGATAAGGAAAGAGATGGCGGATATTAAAAATCCGACGAGACGTCGCTATTGACTACGGAAAATGTCAGAAAGTAATGTTGGCTTCGTATTTTTTTTAACAGTCATGATTTTGAATAGTTTAATGCCATAATCATAACCATAATCACTTTTATTTTTCAAAAATTGCTAGGTATCTACAACAATCATATAGGTAGATGTATAATCTAGTAAATAAACAATCTTGTGAAATCGTCCAATAAATGTACATATGAGGATCATAACTACTTAGATAACTACATATCAATGTAATTATAGGTCATATTAGATTACAAATAATGCGCCTTCTAATAACAAGTAACTCATTTTTATTATTATTATTTTTATTTACCACTCTTAAATTTTCAGTAGTAAACACCTACAGAATTATAATTATTCCACTAATAGAGATAGACGTCTCATTTTGCATTATCAAGACATTATATTTAAGATTACATCGTAAACCAAAGACCAATTAGAAATGTCAAATGAAACAATATATTGAATGAGGTAAACAAAAATTAGGTATGAGACAGGGTGGGTCAAAAGGGTGTTGGCGATTTGATTCCTTAATTTCTCGGAATATGCTCTTTGCAGGGAGGCAGAGCGTAAATTGCTAGACGCGTCGCTTCTTGGAAATGTAGTCGCCATGAACGACGATGCCAATAATCGACTTAACTTCGTTAATCTGAGGCTCGACCGTTTCAACGATTTTTTAACGAGATGTTCATTGACGAGGCGAATTTCATTCTCAATGGTCAAGTGAACAAACAAAATTGTCAACAAACAAACAATCCCAAACGTCTGCATGAACGTCCACTTTGTAGCCCTAACATTGTCGTGTGGGCTGCAATATCGGCAACGGGGTTGTCGGGCCATATTTTGTCGAGGACGAAAGAGGACGCGCGGTAACGGTGGGAGCCTAGAATTATTGCAACATGTTAAGAGAGTTTGTGATCCCGGCTTTGCAAGAATTTCAAAGCGTCACCTCGAGAACATGGTTCCAACAAGATGGTGCCACATACCATACCACTAGGGTGTCTATAGATCACCTGCTGAAGGAAATGTTTCAGGGAAGACTTGTTTCAAAAAGTGGGAATATTGAATGGCCCCCAAGTAGCCCAGACCTAACTCTATGTAATTTTTTTAATATGGGGCGTCCTTAAAACGATGGTCTATGAAAATCATCCGATAAACTTGGAGAAACTCAAAAGAAACATTATACGGGAAACAAAATATTCCAAGAACAATGTTTCGCCGAGTTTTCCAAAAGTCTGCGACTTTGGTTTCAAGAGTGCCAAGCAGCCGATGGTCGCCATTTAAAAACATTATTTTTAAGACATAAAAATTCCAAGATTTATATTTTTCAAAATTAAAAATTTCGCATGCTTCGTAGTTTTTAAAAAATTTCATATTCAAACCGCCAACACCCTTTTGGCCCAACCTGTAGAAATAATGTTAAAAAGTGAAACTTGAAAAGAAAATATATAAATATTATAGATATAAAATGGAATAACATAGCAGTTTTTGTTGCAATAATGCCAAATTAAAAGACGCAACAAAAAAAATTATCAAAACTTTTAAAATCTTAGCAAGAAATCAAAACTTGTCATTAATTAAAATGCCAACAAAATTTTGAAATAATATTATTTCAAATTCTACGTAACAGCAAAACGGCCAGAAGGGCATGTAAAATATTCATAGATATTATAAAAAGCATGAATGGAAAGCTTGACTTTGAAAAATGTCTCCAAAACAATTGTAGCATCTAAGCAGTTTGTATCTAATATACAAGCACGATTTTATGGAATAATTCTTTTATTTTTATTTATTTATTTGTTGTGTGGGGCTTTTGTAATGGCTTTATGAGCCTTGTAACACTGCGACCATTGTTGATTTATTGTTTTCGCCACCTGCTATAGGGGGAGTCCGGAAGAGTTTACCCGCCCTCCACTAAAATACGCATATTTTTTTTATACTTACATAATTCGTATTTTCTATGAATTGTGTCTTAAGCTGCACTATTTATCTATATTTTCTCTTAAGAACGTTTAATTTAACTTTAATAATTTGTCAGTTATTAAAGAATTGTCCCAAAAATGATTTTGGCTAATTTCTCCCGCCTGGGTGGGAGACTTTACCCTCCAAGTAGGGAGCTATTACCCGGGTTCAAAAATGGGTAAAATAATAAATAAAAAACTGTACATCTTAAAAAAAAGTTACTTGTTATTACTTAATACAAAGTAAGGCACTTATTATTACTTAATACAATGAGAAAATTAGGAACTTTGAGTATTCAAAACAAGAAAATCGACATTAAAAATTATTACAAACTTAATCAGTTTCCCTTTTCTTAATTAGAACAATGAGCAGCTTAGAACAATGATCAGAACAGTTTCCCTTTTCTTAATTAGAACAATGAGGGTAAATAAACTCTTCCTTATCATACCTAGTTAGTCCGACAAACATTTCATGGACATATTTGCCACAAACAGCAGGCAGTCGCATGGCTAATTTTTCATCCGTCTGACATATGAAACAAAACCAATTATCTTCGTCCCATGTGCTATCGGAGCTGTCGTCATACTTGGGCTCTCCTTCGAGGTCACTCTCACTGTCACTTGGCTGTAAAATTTGTCTCTTAACTGTATTTTTCTTTGCTTTACCTTTATTTTACGTTACTTTCATTTTCTTAGTTTTTGCTTCATAATTAATAATTAAGTCTTGTTTTTCTGGTGTTTTAGTCAATTTTTTATCCGGGCTGTCTATCACGATATATCCACGAAAACCCAAATATTATTTTGGGTATTTATTTTTCTGGAAAAAAAAAGAAATCATTATAAAATGTAATTGCGGGAGAGATTACCCTGGGTAAAGTCTCCCCCCCCCCCCCCCCACGTGTGGCTAATGTCTCCCACCACGCCAATCTGTTTGTTATTTATATATATTTTTAAAACTATGCCACATTCATAAAATCAATGTATTGTAGGTGTTACTAGGATAAATACACTTGCCATTTATATAAGTAACTTGTTTGAATCTATTCATACAAAACAACACCAATCAAATGTCCAAAATTTTTAAAATTCACTTAAGGTATGGAAAAACACGTTATCTTTTCGCACTTCCAAGCCTGACTGCCAAATGCAATGGCATTGCGTGAGAGGGACGGGTTGGGTGTGAGACATTTAAGAAGTGCGGCAACGTCGCAATACATTGTACCACAAAGATTCTATGAGCAGTGGCTATTCCCTCCCCCCCTGGTAAACTCTCCCGGACTCCCCCTAGTCTACGCTAAGCCTCGTGTCATTTAAGAACCGCAACAGGCTTTTAGCGCCAAATTGTTTTACCTCCTCCGGTTGGAGGTAGTGACCACCCAAGTGGGTGTATCTTTTACGCATTGGCGGGCCACACTCGCACAGGAGTTTCCTCTGCCTCTTGGCAGAACCTGCACATTTTCGTGTCTCGGAGCTTAAGGTTGTACATGTGTATGTTCAGGCCACAATGCCCCGTGAGCGCCCTCACCCGTATGCGTAGATTGTTCCTATAGCGATAAGGCTTTACAGTCAAGTCTTACGGTCGTAAGCCTTAATTAGCGCTTTGGAATAATTCAACCCTGGCGTGTTGTTCCAGTGGTTGACGGATTGTTTTAAACATATTTTTTTTAGCTTTTTGAGCTGGGGTTTACAAGGCTTTTTGGTACGCCACAGCAAGGTTCAGGGCCGTATAACGTTCCCTTTGCACATGTCTTAGCAAGTTTGTCGGCTTTTTCATTTCCCTCGATTAATGCATGGCCGTAAACCCATCTTAGCATTACCCTGTTCTTTCCCCAGGGAATTTAATAGTGATCCGCTGTTTTGCATCAGCTTTGATTTAATGGTATTCGAGGATAGTGCCACAAGAGCTGCCTTGCTATCCGAGTGGATATAGATACGGTGGTTGGCGTAGTTCTTATGGAGGTTGATATCCACACATTCAATAATGGCCTATACCTCCGATTGGAAGATGGAGGCGTGTTTTCCCAAGTTTACACTTCTTTCGAAGTTTAGTCGCAATATATACCGCATATATACCGCAGCCGACTTTAAGACCCAATTCGGAACTATTGTAATGTTTGGGGTTCTGACATATATAGATACTATAAATCATCCATAGTACGATAGGCCCCAACATTACCGGCGAAGTGTCGTCAATATAATTCGCCGTATAACAAACGTCCCTACTCGAGTGACGGCGGTCGCTTGGGCAGTTCAGTTAGAAGTCGGCTTCACTTGTCCCCGATTTCTTCCTACGAGAGGTGGTCTCTTTCGTTTGACGTGAGCAAATTTCTGGTATTAGATTAAATTATAGGATTCTGGCTTAGACCATCCTTTTTGTATTCTAGAGGGTTTTTTTATTACCTATGGATTGATCGTCTCCGCCATCAACTGCATCATTGATTAACGGGTCCACGCCGTATAGACGCACTACGCGCGACGGCGATTGAGTCGACCACATGCTCGCCCTTGAGAGATATACTATGGTTCTACAATTCTGAGTTCGGAAGTATCTACACGACGTTACAGCAAAGCCGCAGGATTCCGTCCGGCTGATAAATGCAGCACACGTACGCCGTGGATTTAGTCAAGGTACAAGTACTCCAATTTTATGTGAGGTCTAGTCAGCTCTTTAGTATTTCTTCCTTTAGTTTTTCTTTAGTTTTCTCTGATTTTCTCCACGAGTATTCCAAATCTGATTTAATCGAGGGTTTTTGAAACGTGGTAGGGACATAGGGCTCTAAAGTACCCTGAGGAAAATAGGCCGGTGAGAAACCGCATGGTGGAACTATTTCATACAAATCATAGTAAAAATAATTCAAGTAAAACATTTCAAATTAAAGATAAACTAAATTCTAAAAAATAATTAAAAAACTACGGGAAATTATATGCCGCATGTTGCGCGGCGCAAAACCTAAAAGTACATCAATGATCGTGTCGATTATCAAACGTGTCTACAAGGATAAATTGTGCTAATTAAAATATATCATTTTTTTTAAGCTAAAAAGATGTTAAAGATCTGTTAAAAGAAAAACTGTAAAATAAACTTGTTAAAAAATTAAATTGCATCCGCAAATATCATAGCCATCCGCGCGGTATACAGGAATATTATCTCTGTAAATTGATATTATGTAAATTAAGAAAAGGAAGTTGGAAGGCGTTTTAATATAAATTATAGATAACCTTAGAACCCGTTTTTAGGGGGAATAAATCATTGAATTAAATAAAATATAGTTTTTCTCACTGACTCGAAGGAGTTGCGACTCGTTAAGGATTAAGAACACGCCAAGTCGGCCACCAGCGTGTATTTTAATACCAGCCATTCACCACCCACACCCTTCCGCTGAGCGAACCGGATGGCTGAGCTGGTGGCTTAGGACTTAGGCAGCGACACAGGAGGATTACCTCGGTGTCTGCCCCGGGGTAAGGGACCGGGGACGTGCGAAGGGTGAGGAAGGCCTCTCGAGAGGACCTGGGTATGGCCCCCGCTCGTCCTTAAGACGATACTTATTAAGTTACCTACTATAGTAATATTACCCAGGACTTCTCGAGACGCAGGAGGAAGAGCGCGCGTCCCAGGAACCTGTCGCCGGACTCCAATAGAGTCGCATTACCTCATCAAGGTAAGGAGTACGGACCACTGCACTATCAATATACCAATTAAGACTACCGGACTCTCACTGCAGTTGGTTTTTTAGACAGTAGTCTCTGGGCGGCAGTTCAACTGTAAAAATATTTCCAAAGTTTAGGAGTGTAAGCATAGCGTCTGATACCATATTGAGGATTGGAGTTATACTGAGTCTAGAACTGATCATATCAGAAGCAATTTTTGTAGGTATGTCTGTTTGTTTCTTCTATTTAGAATTTTAATAATATAAAAATAAACACATTTTCTTCCAACCGCCAGCGCAAACCGCAACATTACTTTTCGCCTTTACGGTTGGCATTCCGGGCCCCCATATACGCTCATTAACGCAAGGAAGTTGAGCGAGGTATCCCCCGGCTGTGAAATAATGAGCAGTTTCCTCCGCGGCTGGTCCACCCTACGATCTTATTGTGTTTCATACATTTTCTCCCTTAGATGTCGCTCTCCGAAACGTCATAACCGAGATTATAAAATCTCAAAACAGCAATGTTGGTAAAATGGTGTATTATTTAATTGTAATGTAAACAAAGCTACATTACTCGTAAAATACTCCTTAATCGTAAATACTCTACTTACAGAACTCCCTACCAACGAGAGTCGTAGACTAACTACATTACTCGTAAAATATTCTTTAAAAATACTCGTTAATCGAAAATAATCTAATTACAGAACTCTACTAATGAGAGTCTAGTTGCGCTTAACGATTATTACATTCTGACCGAGATTCTGAGGTGGATGCGATTTAATTTTTTAAGAGGGACATAGTTCGCGGATTATAACGCCAAAACTGAAGTTTTTAAATTCCAATCTAAAGACGAAACGTACCATGATATCTTCTTTTTATTAAATCACCCTTTACCTACAAGCTCGACTCCCTGATTTGCTGACGTCGTCTTGATGTGTTCCGCCCGCCGCATTGTTCCACCAACGACGCACTCTTCTCACCGATGGCCCGTATAATGCGCTCATATTAATAAATTTTTAATTGTTTCGATACTATGCTTTTAAGTAAATAGCAATTCAAACAAATCGCTTCTATAAAACACGAGTCAAAATGAAAAAAATATATTAAACTTGTTAGAAGTAGGTATGCATTTCTTTTATATAATAATAAATTAATTGATTTTTTGTATATTCATGTATAATGTAGGTATATACACATTTTTATATGATTTACGACGTAGTATTTTAAGAACAGTGGTAATTTAGTACATTGTTTTTTTAGTTTTACATATAATCATCCCAAGAAATCGTTATTTAATCAATAATATGAATTGTAAACTGTTACTTTTTCCATACGAATTTTCTCAGTCCTTCAGATTTTATTGACTATATTATTTATTTTATTCTGACTATTGGCGATTGACTAATAATTTCGTCGCTAACTTGTCAACATTTAAATTATTATCTATTTTTAATTATTTTTTTACTTTTTATATAATGATTTGTGAAATTATCAATTATTTCTGATTGCTTATTAGTAAGATATGTAGGTACGACATTACGGTAGTACATATGATAATTTGTGAAATTGTTTGTTTATAATGTATAAACCTATAAAATCTGTGCTCGAGTGTTAGACTTTCTTATATGTATACCTTATAATTTATTCGAGTTGTATTTTTGATTAATTTTGTAATTTTTCTTGATATACTAATTCCAGTAGTAAGTTTGGTTAATTTTGACTCAAACAATCGTAGGAATTCCTATCAGCTGGTTTATAAATATAAACAAAAAGGGAAAAAATATAAATTATTTATTATCACGGGTCAAAAACATTTAACCCCACTCCGGACGTTACTGTTGTCGCGAAATATGAAGTACGATCACGCGTGGTCCTTCGTGGTCGGAAGTACGTGAAGCAATTTGCGAGCATCGGACCGGAAGAGACTCCATTCCGCCGCTCCTTAGCCCGGAATATGAAATATTGTGGCCGATCAGAGTTCGTCATATTTCACTATACACTCACTTAGTGATTTTTAGCCGCGTACGTCGCCGTCGTCTGTGAACAATTTTACGCTCAAACCGCGTCACGTAAGTGTGCTGAAATTGAGATTATGGGGCGTAGGGTGACGGATGACAAAGAAATTTTTTGTTCTGCGTCATGTCTGTTTTGTAGAGCGAGGTTCAATCAGTGCTCCTTAGGGGCTCTCTAGATGATCAAGCATGCTAGTCAAGCATCGAGTCGCAGGCTGGGATGGGATCGTAAACCGCAGGAATTATGCAAATATTTTTTCAAAATATTTACCAAAAATTTTTATTTTTGTACGGTAATTTCCCAGGGAATTACGTTAATAAGACGTAATTGATTAATGACTTACGTTTTCCCCTGGTATAAAACTGAAAAATTAGGCAGTTTTAGTATATATATATTATTTTTAATGCATATTTCCTGCGGTTTACGATCCCCTCCCAGCCCGCGACGCGAAGCTTGACAAGCATGCTTGATCGTCTAGAGAGCCCTTTAGACCCAAAGTCGAATTGATGCTGGTCAGATAGAGTTTAGCAGTTAGAGTACTTGTAATTAAAAAGTATATAATATTCGCATATTTCACTATACACTCAATTAGTAATTTTTAGCCTCGTACAGCCCCGTCGTCGGTGAAAATTTTTACGCTCAAGCCGCGTCAGGTAGCTATGCGGAAATTGAGATTATGGGGCGAGGAGTGTCGAATGATGGAAATTTTTTGTGTACTGTGTCGTGTGTCTTTTGTAGAGCGAGGTGAAATCAGCCCCCGTATTCTGAAGCGACGATACGATACGCAATTCTCTTCACTCAACGATATTTGCGATTCTGGAAGCGATTTGACAGTCTTTCATTACCGACTATTCCCACCCAAGATGATTGAAATTTTAATAGACCCCCGAGAAATAAGAATAAAATAATGAAGGACGGAACTGAATTGCCCATAGCTCACAGCACTAAGCGCTTTTAGAGCCTGGACCAAATTGTGCATACGCCGCTCACTTCTAAACGGCGTTCATCGGCCAATCAGAACACGATATCCGGGTGTAAATCACGTGGGAAGTATAAAGTTCCGAGATTAGCTGACGATTCTAAAACAGAATCAGTCAAGTCGTCGGATTGAAGACGATATCGTATTTATTGTCGCGTCGCGTTGACGTATTGTATCGCCACTTCAGAATCCCGGGGCTGTTCTCCGAGCTTAGACCCAAAGTAGAATCGATACTGCTGAGATAGAATTAAGCAGGTGAGTACTTTTAATTAACAAGTATATAATATTCGCATATTTCACTAGACACTCACTAAGCGATTTTAGCCCCATATGCTCCGACGTCGAACATTCAAAACACTTTACGTAGCTGTGCTGAAATTGGGATTATAGGGCGACGGTTGACGGATAACGGAGAAATTTTATGTTCTGTGTCGTGTCTGTTTTGTAGAGGGAGGTACAATCAGTGCTCCTAGCGTAGACCCATAGTCGAATCGACACTGCTTAAGTAGACTATAACTTTAAAAGTTTATCAAGCGAATCGTGGCTACTGTGGAAAAGTTGGGTACTTTGTTCCACGTAAACCGACTATCCCTTAATGCCTCGAAATTTAACTTAATTATTTTTTCTATCCGGCTGTCACAAGATAACGTCACTCGCATCCGCTTTGATGAAAAGGAACTTAAAAATATTGATTACATATTTTTTAGGTATACATTAAAATAGTAAACTCTAATGGTCAACTAATATTAATGAATTAAGTAGTGCCAGTTTTGCCATTAAAAAATAAATTTATGTGCGGCTTTAAAGACGCAAACCATCTATGCTAGTACTTTGCCTATTACCATTCCTTAATAAGTTTTGGTCTCATGTTCTGGGGAATGGCGGAAAATTCCGTCAGAATATATTAACTACAGAAAATAGTGAATCGCATTTTTTTACAATATCATCGCTAAAATTTTGCTGGCCGTATTACATTGAATCTGGTATCATGACAATGTAATTGTCATGGTACCAGGTTCAATGAAACCAGGAACCATGGTGTCATATATGCAAGGAAAAATATCAGTAGGTACTACTCCAACGAATTCGGATGTCGATTCACATAACACGCGAAATAAACAAGACTTACGTCCTTGCAAAGTGCACTTAGTAAGGTTAGAAATATTTTCCTGTGTCAGGCCAACCTCTTTTATACTAAGATTCCATTGTGCGTCAGGGGCCTTGAAGACAATTGGGGCTTTGAACAGGAGCCTTGAAGATGTTTCAATTTAAAAAAGGCCAGGATATTCTTATTAGAAAACCAATTTATTTTACGAGGCGTATTCGGAAAGTAAGTACCGTTTTGGAAAAAAAAACTTGTAAAACAATTTTATTTAAAACCAAATTATTTTTTACATGAAACAGCATACCATAAACTATTTTTCTATATAGTTTCCGCCAACGTTCAAACACTTATCGTAGCCAGTGGCCGGCTTTCCTATACATTCGTCATAGACGATAACCTAAGCGGTCACTAACAATCTCGTACAAAATAGTTCGTGAAATTTGCAGAAATTCGTTCGAATGCGCTATTATTGTAAAACGTCTGTTCCCGTGGATTTTTTCATCAACTATCCTTACCAAATCATCGCTGCCAACAGAAGTCCGACCACTCCGAGCCTAATTGTTCGGCCTTCTAAACATTCTAAAGAACTTTCCCACCATTCCATCCCTCATCGCATCTTCATCGTATACATCTTTAACTTGACGATAAATTTCGGCCGGTTTCGCATTCCTTGCATTCAAAAATCTAATTACAACACGAATCTCACAGTCGGCGGGATCACTAATTAATTGTCTTAAACATTTTAAATGTGCCCAGCAAGCGGAAAACGCAAAGTAAACTAACCAAAATATAAGAAGTATTTAATTCATGTCTCCAATACTACTGAAATATGTACCTATGTACCTTACAGGTATCGCTTCGAAGGACGATATAAAAGCACTTCGTTTTAACTGATACTCGACGTCATTCTCTCGCCCAATATACGGCTCGATTGTTAGGCAAAGTTATATTTTTTATATTATTATAAAAAAATTTTTTAATCAAATTATTTATTATCAAAAATAAATATTTATTTTATTAATCAAAAAGGTTTCTTTTCTGTTTTATTTATTTTTATTTACCGGGTATTTATTATTCGGATACATTTCAAGTAGAGTTCGGCAAGTAGAATACTTTTTATAACAAGTATTCTTATACTGTTCGTGTGGTCGCTATTAGAGTACATAAGAATAACGAGTATTTGAATTCATGTCTCTAATACTATTAATTTATTTATGGGCCTTCCAGGTATCGCTTCGAAGGACGATTTAAAACCACTTCGCTTTGATTAATACTCGACGTCATTCTGTCCCCATTATACGGTTTGATTATTAGACCATTTTATTCTGTTTTATTTACTTGTAAATAACGAGTATTTAATATTCGGATACTTTTTAAGTAGAGTTCGGCAGTTGGATTACTTTTATAAGAAGTATTCATTCAAGACATTACACCCGCAGAAGTATCCGAATATTAAATAAGGAGTATTTAATATTCGGATTCTTATCAAGTAGAGTTCGGCAGTTGGAGTACTTTTATAAGGAGTATTCTAATACTGTTCGTGTGGTGGCTGTTAATGTACTTACTATTAACGAGTATTCGAATTCATATCTCCAATACGATGTATATACTTATTTATGTATGTTACAGTTATCGCTTCGAAGAACGATATAAAAGCACTTCGCTTTGATTGATACTCGACGTCATTCTCTCGCCCACTATACGGCTCGATTGTTAGGCCGATTTCTATTTTTTTGTTTTATTGTCGCCGGGTATTGAGCGGTGGGCGCTTTTGTTGGCTGCGTTCGCATTGAAGGCTCGTGAGCCGCGCGCGCCATGACAATGCTACGAAGATGAGCAGTTGGCGTTTTGTTCGCGGCGCGGAGACAATGCCACTTGAAATTCTATACGGCCGGAGGAATGCTCTGCGCCGCTGAAAGATTACCACCCGACGCGTACGTGTTCGTCATGAGACCTACGAGACGACATGACTCCCCCGCTTGACATTACACCCGCGACAGCGATACACAAGATCCTTTATCGCCTGAAATTCGGCGCGTTACGCGTTATAAGTTGGCCTAATTGTCATTTTAACGAGAGTCATGCGAGTGATATCACGTTATATTAGAGCGGCCTAAAGAGTAGGGGAGAGTTGTATAAAACCGGATAAGCGGGTCAAATTGGGTAACTCTTTATTTCTGAATCTACAGCCGCAAACTATCGATCTCTTCGTGAATTTGGTCTTGGGTCTCGGGCACATACGAGAACATTAACCCGGCCCAAGTGGCGATAGAGACACCTTCTTTATCATGCCAAGTCCTGTACTAAATACTATCCAGGTATACGCTCCGACTTCAGCCTCCAGCGAAGAGGAATTCGACAAGTTCTAATCGGATTTGGCGTCAGTGTAGTCAAAAATTCCCAGCAACGAGGTGACAATAGTAATGGGAGACTTCAATGCCAAGGTCGGCAATACTGGGCAGGATAGCCATCTCAGTCACATTGTTGGCAGGTTCAGTTTGGGCGACAGGAATGAGAGAGGTAAAAGACTCCTAGAATTCTGCTCTGGAAACAATGTATTTATAATGAACACATAACCATGTGTTCATTTAATACATTGTTAACACCACCTAAGGCGTTTATATACGTGGACATCCGCAAATGATCTTCGCAGGAACCAAATCGACTTTATCCTCATTGGCGTCAGATGGTGTTCTTCACTTGAATGCTAAAACATATCCGGGAGCGGATTGCGGAAGCGATCATCACCTTCTAGCTGCTCATATCAAGAATAGATTTAAGGTTGTTCGGCAGAAGAGTAACAGACTACCGAGCCTAAGAAGCGAAGCCTTACTCCGTTTCTCCACTAGTGTGAGCCAGAAATTAAAACACACACACCTGGACCCATTTGAGTCACCAATGAAGAATTGAAAAGACTGAAGGCCATCACTTTGGACTCAGCAAAAGAGGTTTCACGCTTGAATCCTAGTGTTTTAGCCGCACCTGACTGGATGTCCGAGGAAACATGGCCTACTGAAAGAAGGACTATGAGGAAATCCGGACTATCTGCAGACAGGCAAAAATACAGTTAACTCCACAGGAAAGTACAAAGACTCGTCGCCGCAATAGAGAGATGCAGCTTAATAAGATCTGCCAAAAAATAGAGGACAATTTCAATACGATGCACACCAAGGATATGTTTCAACACGTCAAGATTCTTGCAAAAGATTTCAAGTAAAAAAACTGGACCTAGGAAGACGGCAAAGGAGTTATCTTAACGGACAAAGAGCAGATTCTCCGGAGGTGACGAACTTATTGCCAAGAATTATATCGTGACCCAGCACATAACGAGGTGCATAAACACAGGATGGACGAATGTCCGAAACGTGAACCTGATATACATCTGGAGGAAGTCCGTGCAGCTATCTCGCGCTTAAAGTCCAAAGCATGTAGAGGTGAGAAAATTACGGCGCAACATTTGAGGAACCTGGGTGAGGATGGTGTTCGTGTTATACACAACATTTGCCAGAAGGTGTGGAGATCTGGATAGTGGCCTGAAGATTGGACCGCATCAATATTGGTCCCATTGCAAAAGAAACGCTCGACTCGCAAATGTGAGAATTACCGTACAATCTCGCTTATCTCTCACGCAAGAAAAAATTTCCTCGGCATTCTTAACAATAGGCTATATTGCCATAAAGATACACAAACCTCGATTGAGCAAGCCGGTTTCGTAAGAGGAAGAGGCACAGGGGAGCAAATTTTCAACATTCGCCAACTTATAGAGAAATGCAGGGAGTTTAATATTCCAATGGCACTCTGTTTCATCGACTATGCCAAATATTTTGATTGCGTGGACTGAGGGAAGATGTTTGAGGTTGTGCGCGATATAGGGATCCCTAACCGCCTTATATTACTCATACAGAGTCTGTATATGGAAGGCGCTTCGAGAGTAAAGTTGGACGATGAGCTTTCGAATTCCTTCAAAACAGACAGACAATGGTGCATCAGACAATGCGTCAGACAATGGTGCATCTTATCTCCGGAACTTTTCAATCTGATCGGCGAACATATAACGAGAAAAGTCCTAGACGAATGGGAGGGTGGAATTCGCATTGGAGGTCTCAGGATCAATAACCTACGCTTTGTCGACAACACGACCATCATAGGTGCCGATGAAATTTTAGTTGGCAACCCTATTACGCAGGGTGGAGAAGGAAAGCAAGGAGTATGGACTGCACATGAACCGCAGCAACACCAAACTCATGATTGTGGACCGGATTCGAACCATGCAACGCACCAACAAGAACGTGATCTTCAAGCTATTAAAGACTTTGTCTATCTGGGCTCCATGATATGCAATGACGAAAACTGCGAAAAGGAGGTCTTACGCAGAAGCCAGATGGCAAGATCGGCCATGAGTAAGCTAGAAAGGCTGTAGAGGAATCGGGGTATAAGTAAGCGGACTGAGTTCAGGCTGGTTCGAGCTCTGGTTTTCTCTATCTTTCTCTATTCATCGGAGACATGGACCCTGAAGGCTCGCATACGCACTAAAATCGATTCATTGGAGATGTGGCCATACCTTAAAATACTAGGAATCCCATGGACAGCACGCCGCACCAACAAATCTGTCCTGGAAGAATTAGGCATCCAAGTGAGGCTCTCCACCGTATGCATGAGAAGGGTCCTGCAGTTCTTCGGTCATGTTGCCAGGAGAACCTCAGAGAATCTGGTGAAAATGCTTTTCGGGGGTCAAGTGGAGGGAAGAAGAAGCAGAGGCAGATCACCGGCCAGATGGAACGACCTCATCAAAGAAGTTATGGAAAGGGTCAATACAATCTGCGACCCGCCATGCAGAAGACAGGTCGAAGTGGATGAGCCTCGTAGGCAAACTGCAGTTGTCTAGTGGCCACGATCCTCAGTAATAAGGGAACAACGGAGAAGAGAGAAATAAACTTAGCTTTTGCACGGCCAATAATGGTGAGCATTTTAAGGAATTATCACGATTTAAAGAGCATTTTAAATGTTTCATCAATCGTTGATTTAAGTCAAAGCGGAATGATGCCATTTTTTGGGTTATAGTCTGTTTGAAACAAAAACGGGTACTCATATATTATAAGGGTGTATTGGGTAGTACCCAGTTGTACCTCTTTGTTATTTGGCCGTTAAGATTAGATTTAAAAAATACATGTATAAATATAAATAAATAAAAATATTTTACATGCTTTTATTTCTTGTTGTTTTACTCGAGTATTGAATCAAATAGGCAAAACAGGGTATCTCTAAAAGTATACCCGTTATATTGGGCAGTTGTCATTTATTAAAAAAAATATATTTCTGCGCATACAATAGCTTTTACTAAGTTAAATGATCTTGTTTCCGTTCAGAAACCCGTTCATAACTAGTAGCGAGGGCGCTTCGTCTGCCCGCTGGGTAAACTAACCGGTACAGGGTTGGTCTATCGCGGGCTATTTGGCTGAGCTAGGCAACTGTAACGCAGCCACATATTGCAGGGAAAATGTTGACCGTTTAGGAGCACCTTTACTACACACTGTTTCGCAAATGATTAAATTACTATGATGATAATGTACAATTGATTGAACCCTAGATTTATAGAATCACCTAAATCCGTAGGATTTCAGCGATGACGTTAGTTTGACAAATTTTAGTAATGTCACACACACATGCGCTGCGATATGTAATCGTACACGTACATGCAGGTGTATACGGACGAGCTAGCACAAGAAGCTTTGTGTTGACATCTCAACACATTCCTCACCCGGCAGCTATGCGTCTCGGAATTTATGTGCGGCATGTCGGGACCAAGCTAAACAATTCCTGCATTGTTTTTGCCTCCAGAGAGGAAATATTAAACTAATAGACAATTTTATGATGGATGTGTGCGTGTAGGGTAATATTTGCTAATAGTTTCAGATACTGCATCTTATACATATTTTAATAGAGCATATACATATTATACAAAATGCTAAATTGAATCTACATATATGGTATCATAATATATGACCTAAGTACTTCAGCTCATGATACCTGCCCACAAAGGCCAAACGACTTTCTTTCTCGATTTTTTTTTGTGAAATTTGACTTAAACAAACCCAATTATTATTAAAGTATAAAAAGGCCGTTTTAAAATCCACTTTTTAAAAAAATAGATTGTTAAAATCGCGGTCTATAGAGCGATCGAAAACTACCCCGATAGCCGACCATCTTCTATCAAGTTTAGTAGAAAAGTGATAAAAAAAATGTCCGTATCATCTTCAAAGCGCGACTGTATTTTACTCTTCAACCTACCTATACGAACTTACATGATATTACATACGTATTCTCACGAACGTATGTATTCATTAATCATCATTCAATCATTAATCGATCAGTAATCAATCATCAAAAACAAATCATCATCAATCAATTATCATCAACTAATCATCATCAATCAATCATCATGAAGTAATCATAATCAATCAATTATCTTTTATTAATCACCATAAATCAATCATCATCAATCAATCAATCATCATCACTTAATAATTATCAATAAATCATCAACTATTAGTCGCCATCAATCAATCACCAGCAATCAATCATCATAAATGAATCATCATTCAATCATCAATTTTATTAATGACCAATCATTTATCAATCAATCAATCGTCATCAACAAATCATCATAAATCAATTATCATCAACCATTCATCATCAATCAATCATCATCAACAATCAATCATCATCAATCAATCATCATCAATCAATCATCATCAATCAAGCATCGTCAATGAATTATCATCAGTTAATTGATTGATGTATGGTCAGTATGGGTTGGTTCGGAAGCTGGCAATTTCATCGAAGTTATGGTCTCCTGTTAGGTAATGTTGCACTCTTTTCAATGTTCGATACTTAAGGTTAAACGCCAAAAAAAAATACATATTAATTTTGCTGAATTTTGCCCATGACGTTATGTCTGATAGCAAATTGGTAGGATATTGCCAGTGAATCAAAAGGTAAAACTGGTTTTAAACTACGACCACCGGCACTCGCAACAACAACATCGTCTTAGTGTGGGAAATGCGGTCATTCCAACATACCATAAAGGTTTGTCCACACCCTAATAAAAGAATGCAGAAGATGATTAGTAGGGGTAAAAATTGAGAAATTGGATGACTGAAACGCAGATAACTAAGAAAGGGCCCAAGCTAATGTAAGAAGTAACTTTTGGATGCAATCAATTTTGTTGATTTAGACGTCGCGTCGTAACGAAGTGAATAAATGTTTGATCTTACCTCAATAAAATTAATATGAAAAACAATTAGTCAGGAATGAGATTACGAAATTAAGATTAGGTTGCAGATTTATTTTATTTTTATTTTTTATTTCAAACCAGTTGATAGGAATTCCTACACTTGGTTATATCAAAACTAACAAAAATAACAAGTATAATATTTAAATATATAGGTACCTATTAAGGTATAAGGAATGAACGTCGGTATTGCAAGGTATGAACGTTGAACATCCAAGCGCAGATTCTCTAGGTTATATAGAGGAAACAACATTTTCCAATATTTTCAATCAAATTTCTTACATAATTTCGTTGAATTTTCATGTGGACAATAGCGCTAAATAATCAAACAAATATTGGATAATTTCACAAATTATCATACGAGAAGATATTTTAAAGAAAAAACACAAATACAAACAAACATTAATAATAATAATAGTCAATAGCCAATAGTTAGAAGAAAAAAAATCGCAATTGTAAAATAGTCAATAATAGAAAGAATAAGGAATAATAATAGTCAAGTAGGTCAATAGAGCTGCGAAAAATTGATATTGTCGAAATCCCTAATGCCAAGGTCCCTGATGTGTAATGGAAGTTTGTTGTTAGAATAAGTAAGATTGGCAGAGAAAGCTATTCCGAACCTTACTCAGTCGCACCCTAAAATGACGCAAGTCCTCTTTATTTCGCGTATTATGCGAATGAATATTTGAGTTTGTTGAAGTAGTCTCGAAAGAAGCAATTTTAGATAAAATCCGTTATCATTTTGGCGTAGATATAGTAACGAGGCGATCAGATAAAAATAATATTAGGGTATCTGAATTATGACGTATACCAAATTAAATATTGAAATATTTATGTAAATAATGTTATAATATTAGGAGCTATGACCCAAATTACTATTATTATTTCATTTCGTGATAGGATACATAGGTTACATTTTGCTATATAGAACGTAAGAAAAGATTAATTAATACTTGAAACTATGAGCCATACCCACGTAGCGTTTTCTAGTAATAACCTATCTGTCAAAACGTATTAGGGCTTTGAGCAATCATTTAATCATATATTAATACCCTGTATAATCAATGGTAATATCAATATTTACGGCCTAGCAATTTTACTTACTTTATGCGTGCCCTCTCAGAAGCACAAATCAATACTGATAACATAACATGTAATATAAAATGAATGTCGTCGGTGATATGCATTGGCGAGTCGCCGCACGTAGAATTGTTCGACTGTAATGAAATTGGTTGAGGCCGTGATGCAAAAGAGATTCATAAATAAGTCGTGATCAGTGGAATCTTGTGTGAATAACATGCTTCTAAGTGATCAGCCATTCGCGCCACGTCTCGCCCACTGCCTACGAAGAAATTGAAGAGGCGCCACCCGTAATATAACGCCGGTTACGACTTTTTAGTAGAGCCGCCACCTTATTGTGAGAGTCCTTATTGTGAGAGTGAAATTATCATATGGTTACCCGCTTTTATTGAATTTGGAGTACCACTTAGAGTAGCGATATTCACACGTTTTTAAAGTTATACATCGGCATTGATGGCGGTGTCGACTACAAAGGGCGAACCCGTCACCCCAGGCTGGTATAACAATATGGATCGTTCTTTCAGCCGTGGGATAAGCGTAGAAGACTTGAGGACAAAACAATCTACTATCTAGTTCACCAGAAACCCGTTAGAGTCCAACGCCTTACGGCGAGGCGCCGGGAAAGGTAACCAGCGGGCAGCCTCACCCCCTAACTACCTGTTTTGGCAGGATATCCGACTGTCTGGAGTTAACCTTCAGGATACCTCCGTCCTTCCGACTGGTTTCGGGTCCGAAGTCGCTTGCGCAACCTCTACCTGTTGTATTACAGCGGTAATTCAGTTTGAATTTATCGCGGACCTGGCCGTTCTTTGCCCGTAGTGCCACACGGGGTCGAGTGACCCAAGGTCATTTCAAGAGTGGCATGACAACAGGTGAACATCCACCCCCGCTGCTTAGAAAACAGTAGGTATATATCCATAGTCTCCAGACCCGTTCAGCCCAGATTGGCTTCGCCGACCGGTGCGCAAACCGTCCAGTGGCGCCGGGATGCAATCCCGCCGGGAGAAACCGGTCCACCAGCTCTAAGGCCTAAGACACGGGAGTCTTACCCGGGGTAGCCTTCCACTCGAGGAGGCTTCTGAATAGGAGCTGAATCGTGAGTTGAGCCGATCCGAGAACAAAATGGATCTTGTGGCCCAAGCTGCACAAAACCGTTCAGCACCACCATTATAGCATAGTAGAAGGCGCAACATATGGGCAATGCGGGGTATTATCCATTTTCCTCAAAAAACAGCAACGAGAAACATACAGTTTGACGGTCCGCCATTGCAACGAATACAGAATCGGTAGAAATGTCGTATGTACATTGTAGTAATGTACGTTTTTTTGCCGTGAAAATCCACGGTTAATTCGCCGTGTCTAGGCGCGGTCGTCGGTGGGGTATGGATCACTATGGGACCTTGTCCACTAACACTGCTGAAGAACGGCGCGGTGCCGCCCCCGTATGCAACGTGTTCACCCCTCGGCGAGGCGTGTTTAAATACCGCGAAATATGTATCAGTGTTGTATGGCAGTATATTAGAGTTTGTCGACGTGACCGGACGTTTACACGGCAAACAATTATTGCACCTTGTCAGTCACCTTGAAGTCGTTTACAGAATCGATTTATCTAAACGTCGTACGGAGAAAACGTTTTCACGTTTTTTTCTACGGCGTGGCTTACGAGTCGTACGGTGGAAAAACGTTCCTTGGACAAGAGGCATAATAATTGAGTGTTATTATTTTTATCATTAGTTAAATTATTGGGTTTATATATTTAATCAGTCTTCGCTATAAAACCAATTATTATCAATGTTATAAGTAAATGACATTAAAAAGAATTTATTTCGTGAATCTTGTAGCACCCGACGTTTTGGCGATGTTTCAACCGTAGTTGTCCGGGATAGATTGCAATACAACTGTCTACTCTGGACAACGGCGGTTGTAACACCACCGAAATTTTGGTAGCTACCAGCTTCACGCGGTAAATTCGTTTTATCTTATTTATAATGTCAAACAACCGTGATAGTCTTCGATTTCATATTATCAATGTTATTACAGATTACCAAAATAAATTGCTATTAGTTTCGCAAGTCAATGCTATCAGCGCCACAACTTGCATGCCGCCGGCGCAGAAGTGTTGCCAAATCTTACTACTGCATTGAGCAATCGAATACCTTATAGAATCAATGGTAATACTCAAAATGTACTGCCTAGCAATTTTACTATTTTATGCGTGCCCTCTCAGAAGCACAAATCAATACTGCACAGATCAGCCATTCGCGCCACTCCCGACTGGTTACAGGTTTTAGGTCACTTGCGTGGTCCTCTCCCTTACGTAGCGGTTATACGGTCTCTACAGAATCTATCGCGGACCACGGCATCCTTTGCCTGGCTCATTCCCCCGATATCTGGTAGCCGATTTGTCGTTACAAGAGCAGTTACCGTAAGGTTAACAACCACCCCCGCTCTATAGGAAACAAAGCCGTTTCCAGATGCCCCGGCTATCAGTCGGAATGCACAGTCGATTGGCTGACGACGCAAGGTGCGCAAACCGTCCAGGAGCGCCAGAAGGGAAGCGCCAGAGCGCCAGAGTGCTACCAGGGAACTGACCCGCAGGCCAGATTCATATCCGGGCTCTCGCACTTCTGCGTGTAGGCTACCGGATGGGTGTTAACCTGTGAATTGGGCCGACCCTAACACATGGGTCATTGAGGCCTAACTGCACTGGGCTCATTAGCTTCCGAGGAGGAGTAGAATCTGAAGTACGCGAATGAGAGTTTTTAAACTCGAGATGAATTCCATAGGCAGTACTCAGCTGAAATACTGGAAATATGTGATATCGGAATCAGATCGACTTGGAACGGTGTCAAATAAAAAAAACGCCACTCATACCAAAGGCAAGCTAATTTATAAGTGTCAAATTTTATTTTAAAGCAGCTAAGCTGTAATAAGTGGCAAAAAATATTATAAAGTGTTTAATTTGCAAAATATTGTATTCAATAATTACACTTTTTAGTAAAATACCTTATTGGCTTCGTTTTATTTAAACAATACTACAATACTATGTAATATAGATATATTACAAACTATAAACCTATATCCATAGCAACTATTAATAGGAAAAATAACTGCATAGTACTGAGTGAGTATTCTTATCCAGAAACTGTATAAATAGTGGTGAATAAGTTTATTGATAAAAAGGAACAGCCAAAAGTCAGATAGAAATAGATGATCAGTGTGTGGGTGTCAGGTAAGATTTTGCGCCTGGGCCATCGGCATTCTTTTGTTTTACGTTGGGGCTGTCTAAACAGATTTGTGGATGAAAGAGACGCAGTCAATATGCAAGACAGGGAGAGATAATAAGTGTGTGGGTAACAGGTAAGATTTTGCGCCTGGGCCGTTTTCATCACTTCGTTTTACGTTATGGTGTTCTGGGTGCTTTCAGTTTCATGTGATTTCGTTTTTGCTTTCTAGCTGTGATACGGGACTTGATTGATTTTTGCTTTATGATTAGATTTTAGTTGACTCAATTAATATTAATAAAACACATTATTCGTACGAAATGGCGAGCTTATTGCCTGCAGGCAATATTTTAGAGCTAACCTATATTATTGTAACAACATTATATGCGAGTAGATGCTACATAACTTAACCTATTATATATAAAGAGACTAATATAAAAAAAGAGCATAGAAAGAAATATATATTTAACTCTTTGTGGGCACAGAATGTGCCACACCAAAATAATGAAATGAAATGAAATGAAAAAAAATATACCTTTATTGTACTAACAAAAATAAATACATTGGTAAAGAAAACTTAAATTCTATTTTAACTTAGTACAAACGGCGGGCTTATCCTTTAGCGATTTCTTACAGCCAACCGTGTAATATTAAATAAAAGTAACAATACAGGTATAAAAGTACAATACACATAAATATACATATACATACATCCAAACATACATACATAAAAAATATAATTTATAATATAACATATGTATATTATGATAATAAATACATAGGAACTACAGATAAATAAAAATAAAAATAAAAAAATTAAAATTAAAAATACCTACTTATATAAAATGATAGATATAACAAAGTTCTTATGAGTCTATCCAATCAAGAACCCAACGGAAGGGGGAAGGGGGAGGGGAAAGGGGGAGGGTTGGTTCTTAGTTGATATTTTGAGGTAGAAAATGTTCTTTCAGTAACGCCTTGAAGCAGGGCAACGATGTTGCATGAGCAAAGTCGATCAGAATGGACGCAGAATGGACGCAAAATAATCTAACACCTATAAGACGCTAAGGTTTAAAAAGGAGGAGAATGGGAAGAGAAAGAAAATGTATGTGGAAGATTTCAAATGATCTCTTAGTCTGTTTTTAAAACTTATTATGCTTGGCACGTATTTGACATTTTTCGGCGAAGCATTCCAAAGACGGGCTCCATGTACGGTGAAAGAGAATGAGAAGAATTGAGTGCTGTGAATAAGGATAGAGAGTAGCAGGATATCTTTTGATCTCAAATAACGACCTGTAATAAACTCTAGTTATATAATAAACCCTATTAAACTAAATAATTAGATCTAAATAACTAGTTTATTTAACAAAATCATCCATATATACAAAATTTCACATTTTTACAACTCCAATACGACATAGATTAATAAGTTGAACTTTGACATTATTACTTGCTTAGACAAGCACAATTAATTGCTATATCCCCCTTGGAGAGCCAGCGACAAAAAAGTGCAAGAGTTTTAGAAAAGCTGATACTTTCAGATCGTACAGCATTTTGGCCACAGTATGATTTTGGCCATAGGATGCCAGGGTAAAGTCAGCAGGCCAGATTCCGGGACACCTGGCGCTGGTGTACTAGAGTTGGTGTAATTTTAATTAGTACCCCTAAGGTGTTTTGGAAAAGCTGAAAATTCATCATTAGACAGTGGATGGAATAAAAAACTCAAAACAGACAACTTCATAATCGAACTTGTTAGCATCTATTGTACATACCATTTAATTGCGCTTATGGCGACCGTTATGTTGCGCGGCACAGTAGATTTATGAATCATAGACCGATGCTTTACATGTATGGAGACCCTTGACATGTATCCGTGACTTTCTGACTCCACCCCGGCATTCTATGGCAAAAATACTGTCTGATCTAAAGGTATCAGCTTTTCCAAAACTCTTGCACTTTTTTGTCGCTGGCTCTTGGATTACTAGTAATGTACACCTTTCAAACAATAACGCCTATTGTCCCAGGTTGAGCAGTATTGCTAAATCGCGAGTTTTATTTATTTATTTTAGAAATTGTTACTATAAAAACATTGATTTTGCCTACAAAAATAACAGAAACAGAATGTCAAAAATCGTAACCCTATGCTTATTTGATTCTGACACCCAGCTGGGACTAGCCCGTTCTAGGGTGGACAGGGGTTTAATATTACAATAAATTATGTTAAAGGTTTAGAAAATGCTCATAAAACTAAATTGCCAAAATTTTTTATTTTTTAATATTAATATTAAGGAAACTTACAGCTATTGCAGGAGAAATATCTGAATTTTATTGATAGACTATAATGCCAGTTAAAAGTTTCCACTTAAAGATCGTAAAAATATACAATCGCCTAGGAATGGGATACGAGGAAGTGGAGGGGAATTAAAGTTATACATTTTGTTTTAATAATATTTTATTTTATTATTTTTAACTTAATATTTATATTTGGTTAATATTTGGTTAAAAAATACTATCAATTCCGTTATAAAATCGAGCACATCGGAACGAATCGGCATTAAATAGAACACATTTTTTTTAATATAGTGTGACAAAAAGAATAGACTTAAAACTAAAATAGAGGCAAAAATAAAGTTATGCCTAAGAAAAGAAAGAAATAGTCGTAAGTAAAATATAAACAAGTCTATAATATTTAATATATGGTGAGTAACATACAATTGAATATAATTTTATATAGGCAAAATTAGTAATAAAGGACGTGACAATATTAAAGTAACATTTTGTTATCAATAGTCTAGCCTGGACTAGTGGCCACATTAAATTCGTTTGGACTAGCAGCCTCTTAATATTATATGCTGATTCCGTTTGCCTGGATGTCGCGCGCATATTCCGCAGTACATTGCAATAACTCGCTGAGGCGTTTTGCTCGTGACAGCGCTGTTTACAAGTTCCTAAGTATGTATTGTTTTCGGCATTGCCGAGCTTTGGATTCAGCGGCGCCGTCTCGCACGTGCTTAGCGAATGTTTACCAACCTCTACTAGGAACACCACTTCTATAGCGGTACTTAAACGATGTATATCTGCATTATTTAATAGTACCAATACGCTACATATCACGACATCTATAATTAATCATGTAAAGTATTGGTACCGCACCTTTCTATCGCAGCGTTGTAACCCGTGGCTTAACAGAGGGCGTCGAGCCCACAAGCGCTTTCAAAAATATCCAATACCTAAAATTAATTAAGCATTTGGTCAGACGGACTATACGGATTAGAAAATGAAGCGAGCAATCGTATCGAGAACGAAATTAAATTCGAGTTGTCTAAAAATCCTTTAACAATCACGTCATACTTGTACATTGTTCATCTAAACCCCAATTACAAACTAAATAACCCCATACAATATGGGGTTATGTTGGTAACACATATCATGTTGGTAACACAGTAAATTTTATACTGACTATTTTAGAAAAAAGTATAGTAATACTATAATGTACTAAGTTTTCTTTTCTTAAAATGTACTTTTTCATATGGTAATTTCAATATAACATAATAAATTAGCTATTGTACTTTAAATAAAAATCCATACATACCCCAAAAATCCATACATACCGACGCACAACGGCCCAATCAAGAGGCCAAGTGCGGGAAAAAGCCCAGTCAAACTAACTAACTAACTACCCCAAAAATATACATAAAGTGTTAGGAAATCGGAAATTTAAAAACCTAATTCATGAAACATATTCATATAGATAAATAATAACATTTAGGTAAAAATAATAATAATAAATACTAAATAGGTAATAATAACAATAAATAGATAACAAAAACTACCCATTCTATTACTCTCTGATTAAAAAAAATAGTATTCAATGGCAGGGACAAAATATTGCCAGGATCACGTTGGTAATTAAAGTAACAAGTAAATATATTAAAAAGAATAAAAAACATGACAGCCGTTTCAAAAATTAAACTATTGTAATTGTAAATATTTCCTAAATGTACTCATTCAGGTCTTTCAATTGACACTAAACACGATATATTTATGTTAATTTATTGATATTTGGACATTTAGACAATTAATTACTTGATATTAGGACAGTTAATGTAGGGGAGACTGGTATAAAATGTTTCCTTCAAGTTTTTATGATACTACTAACGCCAGCTAGGAAACAACGAATGCATTACGTCCAGCAGGTGTCAATCTGGTACAGACAGTAAATAATACAGTGTCAAGCTGGTACAGTCGGATCGCGTGCTCGCGTCGTCAGTGAATTATTAACGAGAATTTGGATTCCTTTGTTTCATTATTAGGTGAGGTTTTGATATTTTTGATGTGGATGGCGAGTGTAAAAATTGGGCTCATGAACTGTTCGCTGGCGTAGACGAGAACGATGCAGATTCTGCGATATTAAATGTACGTAAATAGGAGCAAGATATGACTACCTCATAATAAAGTTATTTTAATAAACGTATTTTACTTGTGATCATTTAACACACAAGTGTGTATAAAATTATCCTTATTTATTTATTTATTTTATTTATTTATTTTATTTATTATCCTTATTTATTGTTTAACAATGTTTTAAAAAAAATAAGAAACAGCTTCTTTCTAATATTTTATTCTAGCAGTTGTAGAATAAGGTCATAGTTTTATTACCTATTAATGAAATAAACATTAGTTCCTTAAATTTGAAAATAATATTGTTTTTTGTTAAAGGATTCATTTTTTACCAGTCTCCCCTATCTTATGAAACTCGGGATGACATAACGATTCTAACAATACCACGTCATTTCTAAATTGGTTCAAGCATTTAGAAGTTATGGTAAAATAAAGAAACGGAAAACGTACACGGATGAACACTGAACACATTGCACTCGCTTTTTGATGGGCAGTCGTGTAATAATGGTTGAATCATGGTTAGAGTCTCATTGAGCAATGCATACTTGCTAGACGCAGCTTTATGTTCTTACCATATAGGAACAATATGAAACTGTAGCCCCGTAAACGTTAATAAGCCTCGATTTTACAGTTGATTTCAAAGTTCTGCTATCAATTCACTTACTTTTTCTGTAGGGTGGAAAAATTAAATATACTGGCTATCAAGTACATTCGATATACACCCGTACCCGTAAGTTCCCGTAAGTTAAAAAAAAACAGGGCTATTGGAGTGCGTGACAAATATTGATGCATTCCTTATTGAGATAGCATATTGCCGATGCATTAAGTCACCCGCATGTTAAATCACCCGTAAGGCTAAGTGAATGTCAGTATAGATTTAAAGACTGGCCCGCGACGATCGTACAAATGATTTCCATTTATTATTATTCAAAAAAGTATAAAAGAGTCTAGTTTATATCGCGTCGCGGCGTGGCGGCTTCGGCTCCGACTATTGGGCACAATGGGCTCAAATTGAGTGTTCATTCTAGGTTCGATTGAGCGAGGTCCTTGGACGTCGTTTTGCCGCCGACAAACTGCGATTAGAACGGTTACGGATCGCCGCCGCACAGTGGGATCACAGTGAAACAGATACGTTATAAAAATAAAACAGATAAAAAATATTAATAAAAAAAAGTTTATGTGCCCTAACGCTTTCCCGGCAAGCAGCCGATAACTGATTTCTTCAGAATATTAATTTTATAAATAAAATCATACGAGGAATGTGAGGAGTTTGCATGTGAGAAATGCGATCTTGCTTTCACAGAGGAAGACAATCAGCGATTAGACACTTTTCCTAGACAATTAAAGACATTTATTTATGGCGAATATTATTGCGTGAGAGTGCGTACATTTTCAGATCAAGGAAATTAAAAGGTGCATTTAGAGAAACTGTTTATCAGAAATTGAAGAAATTAGTTTGCGTCGATTGTGGTCCTGCATTTTCTCGGAATAGAAATAGGCCTAGTGAGGCAGTAGAATCCACACGGACCTGTACCTACTTTTACTTTTCCAACCAAAGTATTGTGAACGCGCTAAAAAAATCGAGATGACGACGGAAATATCGAATTTTACCCCCCCCCCCCGAGATTATATATTATATAATGCATAAACATATAATAATAATAATAATAATAATAATAATATAATAATAACAATATAGTGCATAAATAAATATAGTGCATATAAGTGCATATAATTAAGTAGAAATAATTGCATATAATTAGGGTAAATAAACCTAGTTAAGATAAGTTAGGTTATGTTAGGGCATACGTATAGATGTTTAGTGTAATAATTTATTATTGTAATCGTAAACAAATTAAGTACACATATTTAGTATAAACCAAGATAATTAAATTAGGTTAGGTTATGTTATAGGTTAGGTTAGGAAGTAGGTAGGTATATTAATATTAATTTAGTGGAAAATCATTTATTTACTGTAAATATTAATTAGTGTATATCCAGCTAGTTATTATAAGAAATATAGGTTAGGTTCGGTTAGGTTAGGAAGTCAATACATCTACTTAACGTAAAAAATATTATAATAGATATTATAAGTATAATAGGTAATAGATAATGTTATAAGATAGATATGAACACATCATTGTTAGTTACTTACCCACTGAAAAGGCATTAGCCTTAGTGGGGAACTGTAACATGTAATTAGTATATTTTTTTATAAATAAAGACTACAACCAAAACGAAAAAAAATAGGACCACTTCCATACTAAAGTCTGTCTGTGTGTGTGTGTGTGTGTGCGTGTGAATCCACGATATCACCTAAACGCTCCATCCGATTAAGCCAAAATTTGGCATGCAGGAATCATTCGGTCATGGCAAGAGTAAAACATATTGTAGCTGTAATCGGTCCACCAGAGGGCGCGTTAGTCATACCTTAATCCCGAAATATTGCAGTTGGAGACTTGAAAGTTGTTACAAAGATCCGTCGTAGCACCGAAACCACATGTTTGAAATATATCTTATACAAGCAACGCAAAAAATGGTATCATTGGATTTTCTCCGCTGGAAAGTTTCGAGCAGCTAGGGCCATCTGTTACCCCTATTTGTCACTATTCAGCCGAGGATGGGGTTCGTGTCTCGCCTAGACGCCGACGGGCGCTTACAAAGCTGTTTAACTGGATCTCCGCTAGGTGGCAATACTTTTTTTTTTTTTTGGTGTATTTCAATTTTGATTTTGAATAAAATTAAATATTATGGTTTCGCGGCCTTATCGTGGTGTGAGGGTCGCGATAAAAACCGCGATAAATAGTTGTGCTAAGATAATATGTATTTCTTCCTTTAAAAGCGTACAGCGATAACGGTTAACAATTATGCGCGTCACAATTCGATTCCTGTAACCTTGCGCCCTCTGGGAGTTTTCTTCCAGGTATTATTCTGCCCTCTTCTTCCTGCCTGTCGGACTCTTCTCTTTTCTCTCCCTCTCTTTCCTTCAACATAGCGCTGTCTCGCTCGCTCTTTTTATAAACGCGGCTGCTGTAGATACCGGCCGCCGCCGTGTTCCCTCGCCATTCTTCCGTCGCCTGTGTCGCTGCACGGACGTGTTGCTCCTCCAATTATGTAGTGTCGCTACAACGGTTATAAATTATAATGTTGTTTACTAAGATAACCCATCTTCCAACATTCTTATGAGAGGTGATTGTGTTGATTCTGGGAAGCCTTGCCAGGAAAGTTTTGGGGGGAGACAACCGATTTTAACTCATTAGTTTAGCATCATATTTGGTATACTTAAACAAATAAATAAAAATAATTAATGTAAATAAAATATTTTACTGGGAGTCTTTACAACCAGCGTGCTTGAGGCGCAATTGAAGTCGATTAACGAGCACGCATAGGGGACTGACGCTCCTACTGTACAACGTATATATTCGGTACATGTGATAATTTTAATTAATTTTACGCACGTTTTTATATGACTGCTTAATAAAAAAGGAGTGTAATGTGTTCAGGGTTCATCTATTTATGTCTTCCGTTTCTTTATTCCATCATAACACCTAAATGCTAAATATCAAGAAAATACAGTAGGTGCTCGGTAATCCGGCACCTGGATTCTTTCGCCTATGCCGCATTGCTGAAATTGCCGGATTATTGGATTTATATGGGAAATAAAGCATTTATTCACAAAAAAATCTCTGCATATACGCTCACCCGATCTGTAGTCCAGCAGTTGGACGGTGTCGACTAGAACGGGCGAAACCGTCACCCCAGGCTGGTATATCGATATGTGATCTTTGTTTCAGCCGTGGGATGAGCGTAGAAGACTTAGAAACAAAACTAATATTCTGTCCAGCTAGGCCAAAACGCCAACGCCTTACGGCGAGGCACCGGTAAAGGTACCCAGCGGGCAGCTTCGCCCCGTGACTACCAGTTTGGAAAGATACCTAGCGTCTAGAATTAACCATCAGGATACCTACTTCGTCTTGACTGGTTACAGGTTCGAGGTCGATTGCGCGGTCCTCTCCCTTACGTAGCGATAATACGGTATCTACCGAATCTATCGCGGACCACTGCATCCTTTGACCGGCTGAAGAGCCCGAAACGGGTAGCCGAATGGTCGTTTCAAGAGCAGGTGCAGTTGTCGTTGCAAGAGCAGTATGGTTAACGACTACCCCAGCTCTATAGGAAACAATACTGTTTCTAGATTCCCCCGGCTGATACAATCGTCGGAATGCACAATCGATTGGCTGACGCCGCACGATCCTCAAATCGTCGTAGCGCCCAAAGGTTGACTCCTAGGGAGACTGGCCCGCAGGCCAGAGTCCTACCCGGGCTCGCGCTTCTGCGTTGACGCTGCCGGATGGGTGTTGACCAATACGTTTGACCGACCCTACACATGAGTCTTAGTGGCCAAACTGCAACAGAGTTCATTAGCTCCCTCTGTAGGGAGGAAGCTAATGAGTTTCATAAATATAAATACAGCAGTTCACTTTATGTAACGGAAGTCATGTTTTTAATGTGGAAGTTGTGTTTTTAAAATGGAACTTCCACTGTGAAAACCTCGAAAGTAGGTTAAGTCGGTCATGTTATGCTTTGAGTATTGTAAGAAGGTCGTTGGATGAATTGCAAACAAGAAATGTTTATTTCAGCTATATTGAAGCTATTTTAAGTTATGCCATTACAATCTGGGGAAATTGTTATGCTTGTCATAGGGAACCCATATTTATACTCCAAAAGAGAGCAGTACGAATAATTGCAAAGGTGAAAAGGGAAGAGTCGTATCGACCCATTTTTAAAAGGCTAAGAAACCTCACCTTAACCTCACTCTATCTCTTTAAGTTACTGACTGAGTTTTTTAAGAATAAAGAAACACATTATAAAAAGTTTTCAGATACACATACTAAAAATACGAGAAATATTTTTTTTTATATACCATGTTCTTCAACAATTCAAGTGGAAAGCTTATTCAAAGAAGTACTTAAAGAATTCTTATTAGACGAAGCTTTATATTCGATCGAGGAGTTTGTTAAATTTAAATGATTTTTTAAAAAAATTGGCCTTTTTTTGACAATTGTAAGTAGCATTTTTGAATTATTCTGATTTTTTCTGATTTTATATTTCTTCATTATTTTTATTGATAATTTTAATTTAACGTTTTAGTAACCATATCTTGAAAATGATTTTTGAGTATCGCCAGTATTAAAATTTTGCATATCATAGAAGCAATAATCAAGAACTTTGAACTGTATGTACGAACTTTTTGTACCTGGTGATCAATTTGGATATTGCAAAAAGGGACGAATAGACTAGTTTAAATGTGCCTAGATATTAATTTTCTACAATCTGTTAAGATTTTTTGGAAAATAAATTGAAATTTAAATTGAAATAATCCTTTGAATATATTTACTTATTATTTAAATTAATTCTAGCTCATGCCCTCTGTGTGGCCCTCTGTGAGCTGGCCGTTCAGCTCCTACAATATGTGTGGATCGTGCAAATTGCCGTCGACGTTAACGCCCCTATCCACCCTAGGTACCCTCCGTTTTGGACTCGGTCTGCATTCCAGACTGGAGCTTACTCGCTTCACAGAATACGTTACCTCTGCTAGCTTTGAAAGCATTAGGTCGCTGAGCGGACTTCACAAATGCGACTTCAAACCCTGGTCAGTGAAATTAAAGTGAGAGAGATATACATTTCAACGGGAAATAATTTTCATTTCGTAATTAAAATAACACATTTAGTGCCACAAGCAACAAATGGGGATCGGCATATTTTTTAAAAATGCAATGATATTTTTATTAATAATTACTAAACGTTACTTGACACATTTCGTCATTACTTGACGACACGTTCATTACTTACACACATTTCGTCCGTATTTGGTACCATATTTTTTTCTTGATTGCTTGTCATTAGTTGTCATATAGAGTTGTCAACTACAACGGGCGAACACGTCACCTCAGGTAGTCGCTTGCGCGGTCCTTTCCCTTACGAAGCGGTGAAACGGTGTATACGGAATCTATCGCGGACCACGGCATCCTTTGACCGGCTGTTCACCCAGGATCGGGTAGCCGATGGTCGTTTCAAGAGCAGTCGCCGTAAGGTCCGCAACCACCCCCGCTCTATAGGAAACAGTACTGCTTCCATACTCCCCCGACTGTTAGTCAGAGTCTCCAGGGAGATAGAACGACTAATCGTTAAAACTTCTTGAGGTGACGGGCTCGCCCGCTGTAGTCGACAACCCTAGTTGTTAGTCAGAGTGCGCAGTCGATTGGCTTACGCCGCACGGTGCGCAGACCGTCCAGGAGCACCAGAAGGTTGATTCCTAGGGGAAACTATTCCTAAGACCGTCCTACCCGGGCTCGCATTTCATGTGTGGAGGCCGCCGGATGGGTGTTGACCCGTCAGTATGACCAACCCTGAACAGAATGGGTCTTCATTGCCAACTCAGCAAGGGCCCATTAGCTCCCTGTCATCAGTTGTCAGGTCAGACAATGGCAAGTTAGTCTCAGCAGGGATTTTAGAATACGCTTGTTTCGGTTGCTATAATTCCGTTTTTTTAAACGACTGCCCAACAAAAAAGGATTGTTAAGGAGTGTTAAGGAGTGTTAATGTATTAATGAATCATCAATATATGTTTCCTATTTCTCTACTCCACTATAATTTCTAAACCCTTGAACCACTTAAAAATTATTTGGTATTGATTGAACCGTTATCTCTTCCTAAGTATCATAGTGTATCTTAACTGTCAAATATTAAGAAGGTAGTTGTCTAAATGTCGAAATCTCCAAATATCAATAAATTAACCTAATATATCGTGATTTGTATCAAATGAAAGTGCAGATTGAGCACAATCTGCAAGTATACTTATATGTATCTATATGGAAAAATACATATATCGCAAATATTTCATAAAAGAACCATTTTTTTAATTATATTTTTTTCGTAACGGCAGTCGTGTATTTATTCCTTTTAATATATTTAGTTATTTGAATTCACCGATATTCCGGTCACTATATTTCCATTTTACATTTAAATCCTATTATAAATATTAAGTTATTTTGTAAATGTGTATATAACAAAGGATGCCACAAATATTCAGTACTATTCGGTACTTGTCCACTTTCGGCCACTTTTTTACTATTCGGTATTAGGCCTATTCGGCCAATTTTTTTTTAATATTCGGTATTCGGCCGAATACCGAATACTATGAAAAAACGCACTCAAAAATGTATATATTTTATTCACAAATTATAGTATTGCATTAATATTTGAAATCTAATTGGTAGTTTATGATGAACGAAAACAATGTTTTATTTTTTTAAGCTATTGTAGCTTTTATCGCGGGCCTAGCTAGGCCAGCGCGGCGAACGAATGAAGAAATTTCTTAACGAAAATTAATGATTTTAAACTGAAAATTACGTCTAAATGAGTACTGCTTACGATTCGTTAAACAAGAACCTTTTCCTAATATTCTTAGCTTTGAATATTTTACATTTTGTGTATATTACATAGTGTAATTAATTTGTGAAATTAGGTCTAACCGAATACAAAAACGACTACTACGCAAAAAACCATTCGGCGCTCTATCGGAAGACGTTTAAATTATTCCGAATCATTTGCTACTGCAGCCGCAAATGATTCGGAATAATTTCAACGTTTTCCGATAGAGCGCAGTTATCTGATATCATAAAAAGTAAAATAAATAAATAATTATAATTGCATAAGTTGTTAAAAATGCTATGCAATAGCTTTACCGCGGCAGTCCCCGAGTGCCACACGTATTTTTTTTTGTTTGTAAACGATTGAACTTTTTCTCATAAACAATTCCCGGTTCTAAACATAGCCTGCAACCAATAAGACAGGTCATAACCTGTCACGCGCAATGATACATGGCACGCACACATCTTACGCCGAACATTCGGCATCCGAATATTCGGCGCTTCGGCCGATGGCGTGGCCGAATATTCGGTATTCGTTATTCGGCCAAATCACTATTCGTGGCATCACTAATATAAACAGGTTACATTATTACATTTGACGTATTTCAGTTTTAAATCAATATAACCAGCGGGCTACTATTTTTAAATTCCATATTTTTCATATTATTAGTAATGAATTCTGCTCCTGTCTGAATGCAAAATGCGAAGCTATGATAAATTGCCAGAAATTGGATCAATTACTGCATTATCTGATTTCTCATGAATAATTACGATTTAATCACAAATTTTGTCGCTACCACGCTGTTTAGATATTATTTATATTGAGTTTAAATATCTGACAGTAATGGAAGTTTAACCGCTGATATAAATGATAAATGAGGCAGAAAGCTTCGATCGACTCATTATATTTTAAAAGGGAGTTCACAACAAGCATTCTTTATATTTACTCTTTTAATACTTTGGACTTTTTAGTAACTTGGCAATTACTTTTCAGAATATTTTCTGTTTATTTAAAAAACCCTAATTATTTAACTTTAAAAAAAGCTTGTATATTTTAAACTTTTTTTTTTAATAGAATAACGTACTATATGACCGTTTAATAGTTGGAAACATATAAATGGTTTATGTTTCTTATATTTTGATTTAGTAAATATGATTTTTGTACTGTCTGTTTCCCGAATAAAATAAAATAAAAATAAAATTAAATTAAAAATAAAGCGGATAAACCTAAAGGATATAGTGCTCCAAAATAATGTTGACAAAATTAATATGTAAAAAATAATTAAATGGAATGGAATAAAGAATAAATGGAATATAGTGATGCGTTGATGTTTATTTCCTATATTATTTAATCTCCTCCCACCAACCGACTAGGAAAGAAAGTATTGTGAACGCGATAAAAAAATATGCATGATGAAGACAGAAATATCCAATTTGAGGCCCCCTGAGGCGATTAGAACCGTTTCCAGATTTAAGTATCTGTGTGTTTGTATCTCCACGATACTCCTCCACGATAGCGCCCAAACGCTTAATCCGATTGAGCTGAAATTTGATATGCAGGCATCATTTGGTTATGGTTCGAGTTGTGGTTGGAATCGGTCCACCTGGTATATAACTAGTGCGCCCCCTGCGCACTAGTTATATATCAATCTCAAAATATCAATCTGAAATTTCAAATATTGGTATGACCGAATCTTTTCAACTATTGTCATGACCGAATAATACCAGCATGCCAAATTTCAGCTAACTCGGATTAAGCGTTTCGGCGCTATCGTTGATGAATACACACACGCACACACAGACACACAGACACACAGAATAGCGTCCACAAAAATTTCCTCGCCAGGAGAATATATGCATACATACATATATTGCAAATTTATGATTATTTTATACAATTTTCAAGTTAGGGTAATTTTCACAATATGCTGTTCCTGAGATGACATGATACGGAAAATGTGTGCTGTGTGCGAAAACCATATTTATGCCATTGTTGTCGTCCGCTTATGAGTGGAAAAACATATTCTTGAAGCATTGTTTAAAACTTCCTCTTTCTACTCTTGCATGCGGACAACGAAACATTGTTCTGTAGCGACTTCCATTGGCCGTAACGGTTGATACTGCAGCGTTTTTAGAGAAATACGGTATTAAAAAACGTGAAAAAAAGAATGTAACTATTTTCCATTGCTCTGCAATAATTTAGTTTCGTTTTTTAATATTCCACGTTTAATATGTGAAAGAAAAATAAAGGTACTATTTATCAATTACAAAGGTACGTATCACCCAACTTGTAATTTGAAGATGCAGTAGTATGTGACGCGTGTTACAGTATAGATTGACAAATTGATCGATCGAATCTATCTGTGAGATGTAGCTTTTAGCCTGTGGAGTCTGGAGGCTTATTCAACTGGAATGAATTGGTAATTGCATCGAATCAGAAGCACTATTTCGTCGATACACCAACTGGCAGTAAGGAATGCTTTATTATTTGCCAGTTAAAGCTCGCATTCTGTCAATCAATGAGGAATGCTTTGATTTCCGATTCACGCGGTCACTGTTAGTTACATTGTTGCTAAATGTACATATTAACTGCGCCACGTATGTGCTTATTAGCAATAGGTCATTGTGGAACCCAGATTCGGAACCCCACAATGGCCGGTGGCTCGTTTGCGACGACCCTAATAATTGAGTGTTATTATTGTTATCATTGGTTAAACTATCGGGTTTTTATAATCAATTAGACCTTTATCCAGTCCAAAAACACTTAAATTATCAATGCTTTTTTAGATGACCAAATAAATTGGTGCGAAAGATTGCAGCATATCACCAGCGTAAAATGGATGCCAAAACGTACTGGGGCATTGAGAAATGTTATACCCTATGGCCTATATAATAATGACATTGCTGAGTAATTCAAATGTTCACAATTCCATCTCATCGCCAGCAGTTATGCCAGTGTTAAACCATTATATTATAATATCATTATTTCGGCATGTAAGAAAAGCGTTGCAAATATTTCGTGCATATTTGTTATACAGGCAGGTTGAGAATGCGAGGGAGATATTTGAGGCTTGCATGCCACGGTGCTGCGAAGTCTGTCCCACGTTTCGGCAGGTTAAACAACCTTGTTCGCTTTTTGTCACACCGCACAGGCTGAATGACAAAGGAATTCTTGTGCGGCTCTCGGTATTCTCGCATAGTTAAATAAGCCCCCGCGTAGCAGCTTCTCAAATGAGGAAGTAATAATAATTAATATATTATATGTATAAGTAAAATATAACATAAATCATAATACATGGTTTCTCGATATAACGGCAGACTGAAAACGCCAGATTACTAGATATCACTAATAATGACGCATTTAAACGGTAGAATGTATATTTTATTGTATACATATGTTTATGTAAAATTGTATTATACCCTACATTAGTACATACATGTGAATTATAACTCCATATTCTTTAGCGAGACTAACTAACGTTTCACTCTTTTCAAGTCATTTCAACATCTTTTTTTTATCCACAAACGTTTACGTTTACACAGTGGAGACAGTTTTAACTCACAGCAATGAAAACACACAAAATTACACTGATTAAATATAGCACGTCAGAGAGCCAGCACAACACGGAACAGACTGGCGTAAGACAGACAGATATATACATCGCGCACAGCGGTCATTGACCCCGCTACAAGGAGCCGATTGTCTCCAATTTATGCTTGAAATTACCAAGCTTGTTATCTGCCTAAAAGGCCTTATTACTGGCAGGGCCGTATAAGTTAAGTACCAGATTATAGAGGGAGTAGGTAGTAGTAGTAGTAGTAGTAGTAGATGGAGTGGGGGGCTTGTTTCCAGCCCTTGATGTCACCTAGATCTGTAAGGTCTTTTGTAACTACCCACTGTGTGGTTAGGTCAATTGTCAGCTAGTAGCCCGGTACTTCTTACCAGACCAAGTAGGTCACTGACCTTCAAGTTGGGCAGATCGCTGGGTTCGAGAAAGGCTCGTCCCAGTAAACTGTTGTGACGAACTACTCGTCACGAGAATTTACCTCCTTAAAATATAAGTATGTAAAACTCTGATATATTTCACTTTGCACTTCGCCACAATTTAATCGGCACATAAACAAATTATCTCGACTTCCAACCGTTGCCGTAATCGCATCATGCGATACAACAACGCACACCCCTAGTCGGATTCGGCGGCAAAAATTGCCAGACGACTAAATTCAAAACCGACCGGATCGGGCGTTCAGTTTTATACCCTCTCTTAGTTTTGAACCGCGGAACGAAGCGGAAGTGCCCGTGGCCGCTGGGGGTCAAACCCCCCAGCGGTTCACATTTTCTTGCAAAGCGGAGTCGCAGTGACACGTTTAAGTTCGTCTGAAATCCAATAGTTTACCGGACAAGATCAGTGCGCAAATCCCGCAGTCGAGCCGCAACGAACCCCAGCCTCCGAGGGACCTACCTTCCATATCAGGCGAGTTTCTAGGGTTCACGTTTTTCTGACTTCCCAAACTTTAAAACCCCCCAGAGTTCAGCTAATAACTATTATATTTCATATTAAAGAATTTAATCAATCGAATCTAGTGCAAGAGCGCTCTCTATAGTTCGCCTTAGGGCGTTTTTCCCGTTTAATCGTCATTTGACACACTATTCAACCTAGCCAAGCGCGAGAGAGAATCCAAGGATTCGGCGCGTAGTTCCCGTGAAACCGTGGGGTGATTCGGAGAACGCGCTCCCTAGTAGTCGGCGGCATACAGACCGACGTAACGCAAGTCCCGCGCGCCGGCGGTTGTTGAAGGTTCTCACCTTTCAAAAGGCCCCTTTGTATAAACAATATAAAAGCATATCCATAGAGGTGTTCCCAGAATTCCTTCCGAAATCCCCATAATAACCCGTAAGCGCGGACCTACCGTGAGTTTAGCGACCTACCTACCGCGACTTTCCACGTACGCCCCGGCGATTCCTCCGCACTGAAGGGCTTGCAAAGGTACTAGAAGTCCTCCCGAATACATTAATATATTTAAATCAAAAATGTTTTCCAAATAAAAACCTGTAATTTATGAGTAATAAACCCTGTATCGTACTTTGAGTCTTTCTCTTAAAAAGGGTTAATCTCTCGCACACGGAGAGAAATTCCATTCCTGCTTTACGATATAAATGGTGCAAGACCAAATTAGTAATATACGAAAGTAACTGCTCCGAATCGGCGCGAAGTTCGCCGCTACACATCGGCGCAGAAACCGCCGCGCAGAGATCTGACAGCTTAGATCGCGCGTGACTTCACAGCGGTCGGATATCTACTTTATTTTTCAGGTTCGGCGATAAGCCCACAGTAAGTACGTATTATATCCCTATTTATTACTCCTCCACTCTTCTTTCCATAGTTTTCCCCTTTTTCTCACAATAGAAGCAAGGCTGTCCTTCTCTTCCAGAAGCTCTCCTTTTCCGGCGCAGGATTCCTTGGGTTTACCACGACCCTTTCCCACTGAGCAGCCGCGGCCCCAGATCCTGTCGCGTATCCCCTTCTGCGGCGTTCAAGGTCAGGCAGCGACCACGCCTGCTTTTTCTCGTAGCGACCCGAATCCCCAATCATCCAAGATTTCCGTGGTGGCGCCCACATACACACATCATTTAACAATTACACCTTTTTTTTCCACGGCAATCCTAAATTCCATGAAAGATATTTTCCCATGACCTAACAACAGGCTTTTCTTAATCGGGTAACGTTACACTGTGTCTTTTCGCGGCGAGCCCTGGACAGCGGCCAACAATGTGTATGCTGTCTTCCGGTTCCTCGCCACATATTCGGCAATCCTTGCTCTCAGTCAAGCCAAGGTTGAATAGATGAGCTCTAAGGGTCGTGTGTCCGGTGAGGAGACCGATAGTGGTTCTAAGGTTCTTCTTGCTCATGTCAAGTAGGGCCTTGGTTTTCTTCTGTAGTGGTTGCTCCATCATGGCTTTTGCCTGGCGACATCCCTGACTCTGTTTCCAGGAAGCCCGAGGTTCCTGCTCCAAGCACTGATGATTTTCTTACCTGTAGCGAAGGGGACCCCTACAGCTGGCTCCACTGGGCAATCCAGTGTGCCCAGTTTTGCCAGTCTATCGGCCTCTTCGTTTCCGGGTATGCCTTGGTGACCCGGTATCCATATTAGGGTGATTTTTTTGGATTTTCCCAATTTGTTGAGCTCCTGCATGCAGTCCCAGACCACAGAAGATTCTGTGGTGGCTTTAGCCAGAGCGTCCAGTGCTGCTCTGCTGTCCGAGCAGATGAGGATTTGTCTGTTTTTTACCTCAAGTCGACTTTGTAGTTTTATGCATTCCAATATGGCAAGTACCTCGGCTTGGAAAACCGTAGCGTATTGTCCAAGGGGGATGCTGATTCTGTGGTTGGTTTTGGGTCCGTACACGCCTGCCCCAAAACGTCCATTTTTTCCTGAGCCGTCGGTGAACCAGGCGTCTGCGTTGTGGCTTTGAAGCCACTGCGGATTTGTCCATTCTTCCCTGGTGGGGATTAGGATTTTATAGGATTTCTCTACCGAATTTTTTTTCCGTAGTCGATCCTGGGTCAGAGTGAATGGGCTTTTGTGGAGGAGGTTTAGCTCAGGATGATTGTGCCCTCCACGCTTCCACTCGCCCAAACACTTCAGTCTGTATGCTGTAAGTCTGGCGGAGTGGATGATGAGCTTGTCCAGAGGCGGGCAGCAGAGTGCCACCTCTAATCCCGCTGTTGGGGTGGTCTTCATGACGCCAGTTGCAGCCCTCAGGTAGTTACCTTGAAGGCTTTTAAGCATTTTTACTGTCTCAAGCTTTAAGATTTGTCTTTAATAAAGACATTTTATTTTGGTTTGCAAAAGGATACGCTTTGTTTTTGAGATGTGGATGAAGGGCGATCGTTCGCTAGCGATAAAGGGATCCCATTAAACCTACATTGCACTGTCGAAAGTGGTGCTCATCCAGGCATACATCTCATTTAAAATAAGCATTTCCCAATCCAGTCCGGGAAAACCTTCCAGCTATGTAAGTGGCTTTTATTATTTTTATTTTTTTCATCAAAGTGTCATCCTTTAAACGAATTCTTAAAAAAAGAAATTATATATGTATATATATATATATATATATATATATATATATATATATATATATATATATCTATATATATATATATATATATATATATATATATATATATATATATATATATATATATATATATATATATATATATATATATATATATATATATATATATATATATATATATATATACATAAATTTAATTTATTAGAAAAAGACCTTGTCGACGTATAAAGTGATAATATTTTGTTGTGATGAATATTGAACAATATTTTGATACAAATTATAGCTTTTTATCACTTTGAATTCCTATTTTAATATCACTTTTTATCACTCTAATAAAATAAAATAAGCAGGGCAACATAGTCGACAATATTACGAGTATTCTTTATCGTAAGCGATAAATCGTGTAAGTAGATTGTATAAGGATTTGAGGGGAGGCCCCATTGCATCTATAAGGAGCGAGCGACGTAGAAGGCTCTTAAGGAATGTTCTGTGGGGCTGTGCGGGTCCAATTTTAAATTCCGCCAGCGTCCGCTCGGCGAAGGATATCGTCGCACATAAGTCAATTTCCACGCTATTCTTTTCTCATTTCCTACAATGTCCAGACAGCTGTGTCGAATTGAATGCCTTCGAGTGGCGGCGCCGGGCGACCGTGACGATGCCGACGACGACGCCGCCGTCGCGACGCCTTCGGAGGCGTCGCCGCGGTAGACGTCCGGACGCCCGGACACCCGCACGCCCGGACAAAGTGACCGGATGCGTTGCAACAATGGTTAGAAATGATAGCCCTCCAATGCAGTTTTCAATGGCGTTAAGATCAAATATGTTGCAACCGTTGCTCAAACAAAATCATGTAATGTAGGGGTTATCAAACGTTATGTTATCATGGATCACATTAACCCTTGGAGTAAATGGGTATTTTCATGGATGCATCTGTCTCTTTTGCAGGATTTTCGGCGACATCGACCTTAAAGTACTATAACTACGTAACTACTACACCAATCATAAAAAGAACAACTGCACAATGATTGCATTGAAATTTCGAATATAGAATATTGAAATATCATTTTGTAAAACAATTAGATAATTATGAATAAATATGAGAACGTCAAAGAAGTGAAAAAAACGCGGAACCAGATCTGGTCGTATCATACTCAACGGATAATTGTTTCAGAACCAGATTTGGTCGTATCATACTCAAGGGGTTAACACTAAAACGACGAAGTCCATAAAGTGGGTCATTTGAATTTGCGTGTCGTAATTTCAAGCAATATTTTTTTCGAAACGTGATAATTAATTTATAACTTTTAATTGGTCGAAAGCCAGCCTTGGCCCGCTAAGAACTTCGCTGCAACTTTTTGGTCGATTTTACAAATAAATACTAACATAACCGCTTTTTTATGAATTCCCCCTTGTTTCCTAGTAATTAATCTTGTTAGTCGTGTATATCATATATTTATACAATATATATGAGGGCCGGTCGAGACGGTTACGCGTGGATCTGCCAAACGACGCAAAGTGCCTATAGGCACTGTTGGCGTCCGACGGGTTAAACATTTGTCGAAAGTAACTTTGAGTTCCAACCCGTTAAGCTACAAACAAATATTTGTAGCTTAAACGGGTTGGAATATACCTATATATTCACGTTACTCTAGAAATGCGGAAGTCCCAAATTTGGAACGCATGGCGCTGAGCTGAAATCTTGTTTTTTAATGATAATATTTCAATATTAATATATAACAAAATATATGATATACTAATATTCTCTGTAATTTAAGTTATCTGGTAGTTTACATCTCCATCCACATCACCCAGAGAAAGATTTCACTAAGGAACTACCGCCTTATTTTTTCCAAGGAACTAGTCGAAGATTTCGCTAAACTAGTCCACACAATGCACCAGAGCTTACGTCGGATTCGTTGCAAATTCAAGTGGCAACCTCATCTAAGTCGGAAGATGGCCGAACCCGATGCCAGATAAGATAAAATTATAAATTAGGCAAAAGTATTCTGGTTTGCGCCAGTTGAAAAAATGTGTAAAGGAGTGTAAATGTGTAAACGTTCAACCAATATGTAAAAAAGATTTCAAAAACTGTAAATTGTAAAAAAAATTCTAGCCTATCGCAATATAACGGATGTCAAAATAAAAATGGGAGGATACTCGACTTAGTTTTGTGTTCTACTAGCTGCAAAGTGAGGAACTCTGATTCCCCACTCACGCCGGAGGATCACCATCATAAGTCATTAGATATTACCTTTTACCTCCCCTGCAACACTTATATGATGTGTATTAAAGAACGTTTAAAAGTTATCTATCATGCGGCTGACTTTGTTAGCATAAGTAACGCGTTAATGAATGTTGACTGGGATAAAGTTTTATCGAAATTGGATACTGAAAAATCGGTTACCTATTTTTACAACTTCTTACAGGATCTTATAGACAAATATATTCCGAAGAAACTAGTAAAATCACAAACAAATTATCCACCTTGGTATTCCCGTGGTTTAATAAAATTAATTCGTCAGAAAATGAAAATGCATTCCAAATGGAAAAAATATGACATTCTTTGCCACTACCAAACTTTTTCATTATTACGCTCACGGGAAAAGAAACTTGAGCGGGAATGTTACAAAAACTATATTGATTTCTCAGAAGAAAAAATTAACATCGCCCCTCGATTTTTTTGGACATTTATTAAATCTAAATTTGGTGCCAATAATATTCCCTCTCATATGAGCCTGAACGATGTATCTTCAAGTGACGGCGAAACAATTACCAATATGTTTAATGATTATTTACACTCAGTTTTTATCCCCGACACTTCCCAAGTGAGTGACACTTCCTGTACTGATACAGCCTTATCTTCAGTTAACATCTCGACGGTAGAAATAACAGAAAACCTTGTACATAAACTATTTCAGCAAATAGATATAAACAAGGGTGCGGGTTTCGACAACATCCATCCCATCTTAATCAGGAAGCTTAGTAAAGAGTTTTCAATACCAATCACCATAATTTATAGGAAATCTATGCTGGAGGGCTGTTTTCCTGCCATCTGGAAGAAATCTCTGGTAACTCCAATTCCAAAAGGTGGTGACAAACATGATATTATGCAGTACAGGCCTATCTCTAAGCTGAGTCTATTTGGTAAGATTTTCGAAAAAATAATTACTACGTCGTTAACCACTCAAATGCTGCACGTTGTATCAACGGAACAGCATGGGTTTTTTCGTGGTAGAAGTGTTAACACAAATCTTATCGAATACACTGACTTTTTGTTGAATGCCCTTGATTCCGGATTCCAGGTTGATGCCGTGTATACTGATTTCTCTAAGGCTTTTGACAAAATTAGTCATTCTATCCTTATACAAAAACTTTCGAAATTCGGTATACACGGCGACCTGCTAAGATGGATCCAGTCCTATATAAACAATCGTAGTCAAGCCGTCGCCCTTAAAGGTTACCGCTCTTCGTTTCTTAATGTTCCGTCAGGAATTCCTCAGGGATCCCACCTTGGCCCTTTTCTATTTACTTTATATTTAAACGATATTGGACCGTGTTTTAATAAGTCGCATCACTTGCTTTATGCAGACGATACAAAAATATTCAAAATTGTTAAAGGTCTTGGTGATTGTGAAGATTTGCAACAGGATTTATTAAGCTTTGAAAACTATTGTAAGGATAATCAACTAATTTTAAATACGGATAAATGTAACGTCATAACATTCACCCGAAAGCATCATCCAATTATTTATGATTACAAAATATCCAGTAATAACTTAACCCGAGTTACCAACATTCGTGATCTAGGCATTACCCTGGATTCCAAACTGCACTTTAACCTTCACATTGATAAGATCGTAGCTAAGGCTTTTAAACAACTCGGACTGATTCTGCGCATAAGTAAACCTTTTGCCAGAGGCAACACCATTAAAATACTCTACAATGCATTTGTTCGTAGTGTCCTAGAATTCGGAAGTGTAGTTTGGAGTCCCCAGTATACTGTTCACGTAGATAGGATTGAGAGGGTACAAAAGAAATGTTTAAAATCATTAGACTTTCGGACAGGTAGCCTCTGCACCGATTACGCAGAGAGAGTAACAACACACAAAATGCATTTTCTGTATTCAAGACGAAAATTCTTAGACAGCATTTTCTTATATAAAATTATTCATAACCACATCAACTCTGCACCCCTTTTGGAAAAAATTCTTTTTAAAATCCCGCGGTCTTCCTCCTCACGTTCAAAAGATACTTTCTATATTCCCTCTTTTCATTCAAACTACGCAAAAAATACCTTCTTCAGACGCTCTTGCATGTGTTATAATAAAGTTTTGAACGACATAGATATATTCTCAGTGTCATTAATTACTTTTAGGAAACAATTGAGTGATTTGTTGTTGCATTAGTTTTAGTTTACAGTTAATAATTTAGGTAGGGTACTCGTACTAAATGAAAACAGTTCGATCCGACTAGACATTTATATTGTTGTGGCTACATTTACAAGTTTTGTTAAAATTAATGGTAATGTAGGTCTATTTGTTTAAGTGTATTTGTAAAAACATTTGTTTATGACTGTTTTTTACCTAAATAAAAAATAAAAAAAAAAAAAAAATGCGTGTATGGTTATCTAACTAAATTTGTAATTATACTGATTGTTTCCTCCAAATATCTAAATCCACATTTTACAAATAGTAGTAGAAGTAAACGGAGTGGGGCTTGTTTCCAGCTCTTGATGTCACATGGATCTATAAGATCTTTTGTAACTACAAATTTTGTGGTTGGGTCAGTGATCTGCTAGTAGCCCGGTATTGCTTACCAGTCCATACAGATAACTGATCTTCAAGTGGGGTAGATCGCTAGGTTCGAGATATGCTCGTCCCAGTAAATTGTGTCTTTTTGCGGCGAGACCTAGCCAGCGACCAGCGATGGGTATACTGTCTTCAGGTTCTTCGCCACATATTCGGCAGTCCTTACTCTCGGTCAAGCCAAGGTTGAATAAATGTGCTCTAAGGGTCGTGTGTTCGGTGAGGAGACCGATAGTAGTTCTAACGTTCTTCTTGCTCATGTCAAGTAGGGCCTTTATTTTCTTAGGAAGTGGCTGCTCCATCGTAGCTTTTGCCGGGCGACATCCTTGGCTCTGTTTCCAGGATGCTCGATGTTTCTGCTCCTAGCAGTCCCTGATGATTTTTTACGTATAGCGAAGTGTGCCCCGTTTTGCGAGCCTGTCGGCCTCTTCGTTGCTGTGCATGCCTTGATGGCCCGGCATCCATATTAAGGTAATTTTGTTGGCTTGTCCTAGTTATCTAGGTTCTCTATTTCTCATAATCATGAACAAATGCATTTTTTTTATAGCAATGTACAGGGGTTTAAGTAGTTCGATAATGCCACGAACTCCTTTGCAGGAGCAAGAGGAAGGTTTTGCGACTACGCTGATAGATTTTTGCACAGACAGGCGAACACCCACCCATCCGGCGGTTTCTATGCAGAATTGTGAGCCCGGGTAGGACTCTGGCCTGCGGGCCAGTCTTCACTAGGAGTCAACCTTCGGTCGCTCACCGTGCGTCGTCAGCCAATCGATTATGCATTCCGACTGACCGCCGGGGGAATCTGAAAACAGTATTGTTTCCTATAGACCGGGGGTAGTTGTTAATCTTAATGCAACTACTCTTGAAACGATCATTTGGCTACCTGATTCCGGGTGAAGAGACGGGTAAATGATGCCGTGGTCCGCGACAGATTCAGTCGGCCCCGTATCACCGCTACGTAAGGGAGAGGACCGCGCAAGCAACCTTGAGCCTGTAACCAGTCGGGAGACCGGAGTAATCTGGTTGCAAGTAGACGTAAGAGCGACCCGGTTATCTCACGGTAAAGCTTTAGTTTCTTACGGGCGAGTGGCGTAACTAGACAGTGGACTGTTTTCATCCCAAGTCTTTAACGCTGACCTCACAGGAGATAGAACGATCTAATATCGTTAAAACATCATTTGGTGACGGATTCGCCCGTTGTAGTTGAATGCTATAGTTGGCCTGTCTTGTTCGAGTGAACTAATCCAAATCTCGTTGACGAAGAAACGCGGTCGGGCACACACTGTCAAATACCTAGTAAGTGGATTAGTTTACGCATAATCAAGTACTGAATATTACACAAACAAACAAACCAGCAAGCAAAAGAGAAAGCGATACGGCCAATTACCTCCGTAATAAATAAATTATTCGAGTAAATAGTTTGTTCTCAACAGTACCCTTATATTGCATCATTCCTGCTGATGCTGCAATGCGGGTTTATCAAATAACGCTCGGTGGTATCTAACTAAGGATTAATGAAAATTAATATTTTCAATTGTAAATTGTATCTAATGCTACAATTTATACGGATCTCACACAAATCGTTTAAATCTGTCGACCTCCAAATTCTTTCGGCTTACTTGGTCATGCTCTAAGCATGGTTATATGAATATGGGACTTCGTTTACTTTGCACCATTACCTAGTATGACCATTAGGGGCTCTCTAGACGATCAAGCATGCTTGTCAAGCATCGCGTCGCGTACTGGGAAGGGATCGTAAACCTCAGGAAATATGCAAATATATTTTTTTTATCAAAAATGCCTAATTTTGTAGTTTATACCAGGGAATCATGTCATTCATCAATTAATTACGTCTAATTAACCTGACTCCCTGGTATACAACTACAAAATAAGGCATTTCTGGTAAATATTAAAATATATATTTGCATATATCCTGCGGTTTACGATCCCCTCCAGACCCGCGACGCGATGTTTGACAAGCATGCTTGATCGTCTAGAGAGCCCCTTAACCTCTGGAACGGCATAACCAGCATTTGGTGGTTTTAATGATGTGACTATACGCGATATCGATCTAGGTATTTATGCATTTATCGGCTCTAGTTCCCCATCCACTGTGGTAAAAAATGCCTGTCATTGCATAAGCCACCGTTATATATTAGTATGAGTGCACTAACAGCCATTACAAACATATTTACGAGGGTTGAAAACATGCCGTCGTGATTTAAAAACATTCGACTTTTCAAGTTGTTTTTATAAGTAACATTTGTTATAAAACTATCAGGAATTCAATTTAGTAATAGGTAATATTTATCGAGGTTTACGTATAAATAAATGATAATTATAAAATAACAGCCCAATATGAAATCGGAGACTATCGCGGTTGTTTGATATTAAAATTAAGATTTAAAACGAATTTTCCACGTGAAGTGTGTACCACCCGATGCTTCGGCGACGTTGCAGGCATCCTTGTCTAGGGTAGAGTGTCTACATTAAACAACGGCGGCTGCAACGTCGCCGAAACGTCGGGTCTTACAAACTTTACGCGATAAAATCGTTTTTTATCATATAATAACAGCCCAATAAGTCAAAAATATTTTTTAATTCATATTGAGGGAAAACGATCGATTGTTTGGTATAAAATTACCAACAAGCCCAAAAGCCATGTGAAAAGTGCCAAATATAGATGTAGAGCTGATTAAAATTCATGTAAAGGTGTTCAGATTAACTCTCAGCTATGTAAAGGTGTCATTTAAAGCAATTTAGCTTATATTACCTTTTAGTCATATAGCTTTGTCGAAATAGGAGATCCGATAGGCATGTTTATAACGCCATCTACAATGGGCCGCCATGTTGTTTTACCACAAACGCTGCCACGAACATACAAGAATATTAATTGAATAGAATAACTTTATTGTGCGATAAAAACAACACTTACACAGGTTTTATAAAAAAACACAATTTATTCACAAATGGCGGACTTATCGCTATAGCGATATCTTACAGTCAACATTAATCAATTTTGGAACTATGAGTGCTATCTACTTATGCGTTTCGTAGTAGAATCCTATATATAGCGGCCTAATAATAGTATGGCATTAACCAATATGACACTGAAATATAATACAGCTATATAATTAATGCTAATATATTAGATGTTTCGATTAATACCGTATAGACGTGTCTAGAGTGCCATCTAAAGTGCGCTGCCATGCTATTATACTATGAACGCCGTCATATTCAACATAATTCATGTCGTAGGGAACTAATGGGCTCTTGCTAATGGGCCCAACATAAGTCGTAGGGAGCTAATAGGCCCTTGCTGAGTTGGCCACGAAGACCCATTCTGTTCTGAGTTGGTCACACTTACGGGTTAACACCCATCCGGCGGCCTCCACGCATGAAGTGCGTGCCCGGGCAGGACTCTGACCTTAGGGCTAGTTTCCCCTAAGAATCAATCTTCTGGCGCTCCCGGACGGTCTGCGCACTGTGCGGCGTAAGCCCATCAATTGTGCACCCTGACTAACAGTTTAGTGGTTTCAAGGCGGCAGGTGAGGGTGGAGAACCCACCCACCGCCCGGGCAGTTATAACGACGGTGGTCGTCTTATCTGCCCGGGATATCATGCAACGACACCCCGCGCGTACCAGAAGGGTATACGCGCGGGGGGTAAAGAAAGGTAGCCACCCCCCCCGTACCACCCCGAAAACCCATTTATTCAGTATAACAAATCAAAAGAAGATAACAACAAAAGAAGATAAGAAATAGTCGTAAAAATAATAATAAAATAAACACAAAGCAGAGATTAAAGTTAAACAAAGACAGGCTACCAAACACAGACAGGATGTCGGGGGGACTAAGTGGTTAGTGAGGGGGTATGCAGACGTATGGGTCATGGGGCGGTCTCGTGGGGGACGGCCCAACCAAGGTCCTCAGGCAGGGGACGCGCCCGCGGGGGCGGTTTGGGGGACGGCACATAGACGGGCACTTCGGGCTGGAAGTGGCCTTCGCATCACGCCACTGGTGTCGGGGGGGACCCCAAAACTGGGGTTCCCGGAAGCCTCAACTCCTCCCAAAGGGAAACCCACTTCTCCACGAAGCATCGGAACGCGCCGAAACAACGCCCACACTCGACCAGATCCGCATACCATATCGGTAGGCGCTTGGCGCACGCGCCGACCTCACGCACCAATTCATCCCGTGCGGTCGAGAGCTTTGGGCATATCCAAATGACGTGTTCTGCCGTTTGAAGTCCATGCCCACACACGCACCAGGGGTCACGGGAGAGTCCAAAGTCAGACAGCTTGGCTTTGAACTCCCCATGGCCCCCGACCAGCTGGGTGGTATGGTGATCGAACCGCAGAAAACACGCATTTTTCATTCTCGCCTCTACCGACGGAAAGAAGCAGTGGGTGAGGCGGCCCGTGCCGCCAGCATCCCACCTCTCCTGCCAAACACGAAGGGATTCCGCACGAATCAGGCGGGCAAACTCCCCAGCTCGATACCCCGCCGGGTCAACCGAGAGGCCATGAAAGACCACTGGTCCTCCCCGACGATACCGCGCCAACGCTGCGCGCTCCAAAACCTCCAAATCGATGGGCAGGACGCCCGCAATGACAGGTAGCGCGAGAGTGGACGTCGTCCTGTACGCCCCGGTCATAGCCACGAGAGGGATGCGCTGCCCACGCAAGAGAGCCACTCGGGTTGCCTCCGGGATGTGGTGCTCCGTCCACGCACGTGCAGCGTACGTCACACGTGGTACGAAAACACCTTCGTATATCGTCCTTACCGCAGGGAAACGAATTCCCCAGTCGGCTCGGCTCGCTTCACGGAGAGCAAAGAAGAGGGACCGGGATTTCTCGGCTACAATTTTCGCGTGCGTAAGGAAGGAAAAGGACGCCGTCAGCGCGACCCCCAGGTACCGGACAGACTCCGGAAAGGATACCGGGCGGCCGCTCAATCTGATGACCGGTTTACGCTTGAGGCGCCCCTTCAGGAGAAGCGCCTGAGTTTTAGCCGGTGAGAAGGTCAGTCTGTTACGCTGGCCCCACCCGAGGATGAGGTCCAACGACGCAGCTACCCTTCTCTCGACCTCGGCGCGACTTCTGCCCCCCACCAGCAGGAGAGCGTCGTCAGCATATGCACTGACGGCGCATCCCGCCGGGTATGGTAGTCCCAGAAAATCGTCGAAAAGTCGGGGGAGTCTGGAAGCAGTACTGTTTCCTATAGAGCGGGGGTGGTTGCGGACCTTACGGCGACTGCTCTTGAAACGACCATCGGCTACCCGATCCTGGGTGAACAGCCGGGCAAAGGATGCCGTGGTACGCGGATAGATTCTGTATACACCGTTTCACCTCGTCGTAAGGGAGAGGACCGCTCAAGCGACCTCGAACTCGTAACCAATCGAGGGACCGGAGTAATCTGGTCGCAATTGCAAGCAAGGGCGTGAGTGTAAGCCCGCTGGGTAATACTCCTGGCTATCTCGCGGTTAAGGCGTTGTCCTTATGCGGGCATGTATCGGAGCTTGGCGGTAGATTGTTTTGTCCAAGTCTTCTGCGTACACTTCACGGGAGAGAGAACGACTAATCGTTAAAAGTTCCTGAGGTGACGGGTTCGCCCGTTGTAGTTCACAACTCTATATATAGTTACAAAGTCTTGTAAATGACGGTAAGAAAACTAATACGATATATTGACAATGTTTTCATTTTCTACTCCACCGTCACCCTTAGTTCAAAATTCAATGCTCCTCATTGCTAATACGGTATCATACTGCCAATAAGGATGAATCTCATTCGATCGCATTTACAGACTCGAAACAAGCGATTTCGCGGTGCGCATTATGTGTCCACGAAATCGCATTTGAAAACGAATATTTAGTGCTATTCGCCATTCAATAAATAACTAAGATGACAGTCGGAAATTTATTCGAGATAGTAAACTGCTTCGCCGAGAATTTATACCCATTGGCTGCGGGATATCCGCGGGTACTTAGAAGGGGCATTATGGATGGCCGTTGTACCGCCAACTTTTCTGCGAAACGCCAACAAAAAGAGCCGCTACTCCTGGAAATAATGCCGAACCGATAGAGTTATAACAATATGCAGTCGCACGGGGAAAACTAAAATTATGTTCTTTGACAGTGGAGATTTATGAAAATTGGATACATGGTTCTATTCTACTACTTAAATATTGTCCTCGCCAACAGGTATACATTGCTGATGTCTCATCGGACTTCGAAACAGTCGGATGTCAAATGTCGACCTCGGTGTGCTTTCAAAGTTTTACGATTTATAGAGGGAATTCTCATTTTAATTCTCTTTTTAATATTTAGACAATATTGGATTTGCCTGGTGTATCCTGAAATCCAATGCCATATTAATACTACTAGCTGCGCCCCGCGGTTTCACCCGCGTGATGATGGAAAATTGTGATAATGATGATAGAAAACTAAATATCTTTATAAATCATAGCCTATGTGTTATTCTGATGTGTAAGCTATATTATTTTAAAGTTTCATCAAAATCCATTCATTAGTTTTTGCGTGAAAGAGTAACAAACATCCATACATATATTCTTACAAACTTTCGCGTTTATAATAGTAGTAGGATTAATTGTAATTCTACTAAGTTCAATCCCTCCGTTTTATATCCATATCTGGGTACCTACATTATGTATTACCGCAACTATCTGCAATCGAAATTCAGTGCGCATTGCGTGCATGTTCTCAACATACCATGATTTGACGCTCTGTCCGTGAGAGAGTAAAAGTTAAATATAGTATTTCTCGCTAGTACAGTGTGCTTCGGAGAGAATTCCGAGGATCTACACCAGCGTCTGGGGTAGCAACCCATCAGCAGAGCAGCCAAAGAAGACCAGAAACAGCGGTGTTGCAAGGTACCTTTTTTTTCTTATTCCTGAAATTATAAAGACTTGGCTATCTAGCGATTATAAAATGCGCATACTAAAATATGCTGTCCGTCGCCTGGAGTATGACGTTTAGAATATCAACCAAAAATGATGGTTAACTTTTGTACATTTTATTGACATTTGGATTTTAAAAGTGATTATTTTTTTTGAGCGGCGTCGGCGGAGGGAGGTCCTATCCCGCCTTAACACGAGTTCTTTAGCTTTGAAGACCAAGTAGTCAGGATGCATAAAGTTCCGGATGAAAATATTCTTCTGCTTTCGATATTCTTTTTCCGTGGGTTCCTATTCCGCCTTATATAGAGTGCTTTAATAGATACCCAAGTGCTCAGGATACAAAGGGGGTTTCGGGGGGGGGGGGAGGCTTTGGAGGGAGGGGGGTTGGGGAAGGGAGGTTTGGAGGGAAGGTGGTTTAGAGGACGGTGGGGTGGAGGGTTGAAGAAAGAGGGGGGAAGGGTTTGAGGAAGGGGTGCAGGTTGGAAGAGGGGGTAGTTTGGGGGAGGGTGTGGGAGAAAAGGAAAGGGGTAAGGAGGGGGAGGGAGGGATTTCGGGGGTTGGGTGTCGGGTAGGTATGAGGTTGGGGAGTGTTGAGGGGAGTTTTTGGGGGAAGGGGTTTGGGTGGATGGGTTGGGTGGAAGGTGGGGGTTAACACGGGGGGAGGGGTTAAGGGCGTTACGGTAATTGAAAACGACAATTTCCCTGAAGAATAAATGTATTTTCCAAAATATCAAACGCAAAACAAGAACAGGACAGGCCACGCCCGTATGTCTCGGTTCATTGTAAACAACAATGGAAAATACACCCAGAGAAAAAGATCAAGCAGCAGACGCGATCCGCATGCAAATCATGCCGCATAGCTTCCTCCTTAATAAGTAGATGGCGCTACTGTATTTCAATTAAATGGTGGCGCTACTTGATTTTATCAAGCAGAGTTGTTTACACATCTTCTAACATTTCTATCCCAGCTACTATGGCTTCTTAGAAGTCTTGCCGGGAAAGTATTGGGGTGACTAAATATTTTTTTTTAAATTTACGGTAATAATTTCGTAACCATTTTGATCTTAGATTATGAAACCAATTACATTAGAAACATTACATTACAAACATATTTTCGTCATTCATTTACGACGAAACATACATTTTTCGTCAAAACATCTTTTCATAAAATTACATATTTAAGTTCTATTATATAAAAAAATATGTATTCCTTGGAACAAGCACTGCCTAGTTAGGAGTGACACAGAATCATTGCGTTTTCTGTTTTTTAAATAATTGTTGTGTATTTTATTGAGTAATAAAAATAAGTATTATAGGGAGAGGAGAATATTACCGCAAATATAGACTAAAGATAGAGCTATTATGATAGAAAGAAATATATGGGAGTTGTCCGTCTTCGTCTACTATATTGCCAACATGGTACTAAGTGTCCTCGACGACTCTTGAGCCAATCAGCTTTGTACCTTTCTCGTAAAATCATCAGTTCCCTTTTACCGTTAGCCGTTACTGGAAACATCTAGCATGTTCACAACCCCCGTGCTAAGTATTTTTAAATGTATGTTACTTTGACTATTTTATACAAGCTTCGTAGACCTTTATTTACCTATTAAAGTACAAAACATTATTTAAAACTAATCTATGCATGTAAAATCAAAAAGTCACTCATAATTCTATCACTCATCAATGCACAGCCGAAACGGCCGGTAGTAACAACCTGAAATTTTGCGTGAATCGTCGTTCGGTAACTCAGGGTGTCTAAAAAAGATTTTATGACGCTTTAACCTTAATGGGTTGAAATAGGGGGTTGTTTTTTTCAATTTAACTCATATCTCCGTAATGGAAAAAATACAACCTGGAACTTTAGTTGAAATATCCTCCTCAGACAATAAGGCGATTGGTATCTGAGGCTAAATGCTATCTCTGATGTAAACAGGGGTTAAGTTTTTTTTAACGTGTACGTGCTAAATTGAAAAGGATATGTCAACAAAATTTTGATGGTATGAAGTATGTATAATTTATGTTTGAGCATTAATTGAAAATCTACCCTGAATTTATGTTATTCACAGGGAAGTGTTATTTAGATTAGGAATTTTGACTTACCATAAACTTTAACTTAATTTAATTCATGTTTTATTTTTATATTGGAAGTTATGTAGTTTATAATTATTTATATTGGTGTTCTCTTTAAAACAGGCTCTCCCTAGTTAGGACCAACACAATTTATGTTAAGTGCTAACGGTGTAATATTTTGTGGACTAATAAATAAAAAATTAACAAATAAATAATAAAACAGTAACTCTATCACGGTAATAAAAAAAGTAATGTTCAAAGAAGCCAAGCGACATTCTACCCAGAAGGATATTAACGAGGGTTTAGAGTGTGCGGAAGTGTCAAGGACGCTCTCTCCTAAACGGTTCGAAATAAGATCGGACAATTTAGTAATATTCCTCCGAAGAAATAACTGAATACTTAATCGTGCGTTGCAAATTTTCAACCCCTGAAGGTAGTTAATGGGGGCTGACACCGGTCATCTTTCGGTACTTTTTGAATTACGGCATCGGGGGCTCCTGAGACTATTCCTCCTGCTAATCTACGTAATGGTTACTGTATCGTTATCGGGCTCAAAAGATAGTCAGGTGTGCTGTCGTTATCAAGGAGTTGACATCCTGCGTCTGTACGTGTCTATCATTAGTTTAAATGTGCGTGTGGACGTACCTGTGCGAATATTATAAATGTGATGGGGCCGTAGTACAAAAAAAACAAGGATAAATGTTTGCACGACTCCCAGGATACCTAATACACGACAAATATTTTTCATTATGTCCTGCGCTGCTTAAAAGAGTTCATTATAAGTTGGCCCCCGTCTCGGCTGAGCTTAGGTCAGCCTCGCAAATAGCACGGTTTGTCCCATCGCAGGCATTTGAAATTTGACGAGCTGAGCGAGCTGGGCCAAGTCGACCCATTTTGTGAATAATTTACGATCGTCGGGCATCCGCACCGACGGAGCATAGGTCGTTATTATTGTTTCGACACACTTCATTCTCAGTCACATAAATTCAGAGGAAACGTTCGCGCTACAGTAATGGAGAGAAGCGCGGCAGCTCTCCGATGGAGAGATGCTACGCTTCTACGATCGCTGCTACGATAGTGCTACGCCGGGACAAAACCACTCAGGACCAATCTATTAATAAATTAATGAATTGACATGTTACAGATAAAGACAGGTACAGAAAGTTAAATTCATTAAAGTCGAAGGAATAGTAAGACAACGCGGTTATCCTTTTTACTTTCCCGGCTAAAGGATGAGTAATTTGAACGCGCTAAAAAAAGATACGAGATGACGACGGAAATACCAATGTTGACACCCCTTGAGACAATTAGGACCAATTCCATATTGAAATCTGCGTAGGTGTGCCTAAGTTTTGTCTGTGTGTGTGTGTATTTCTCTGCGTTAGGGCCCAAATGATTCAGCCGATTGAGTTGAAATTTGGCATCATTTGATTATGGCAAGAGTTGAAAAGATTGTGATTGAAATCGGTCCACCAGGGAGCGCGCTAGTCATACTTTAATCACGGAATATTAACTTTAGATATCAGGATATCGATCACTATGTTTGATATGTTTAAAATATGAGTATTATAAAAATGTATTTATTAATTGTAAGTTCTATACCCTTACCGGGTTTTTTGGAACAAATAAACTTTGAACTTTGAACTTTGAACTATCTATATAACGATTTTAACAGAATCATTTTTGAGAATGCTAATATAAAAAAGTACTTAAAGCGACATGAGACCTCAGAGAAATATCTTAAATGGGCAGACACGCGAAAAAATAGGCGGGGTTAATTTTGTAGGTTTTGACCAATAAAAATACAGCGTTGATGAAGCGTCAAGTGCATATTCCACGTCCGCTCGCGCCGGCGACCAGGCATATACTAAACGTTCTATCGCAGCGCTAGCACAGAATAACTATATTTACGCAGTGGTGGTAAAAGGGTATTATAGGCAAAGCATATTTAGCCTAACTTTCAGAGTGCTGTCGCGTTTTAATTAATTGTAATTAAATTAGCGCCCAAATGAAAAATGTGGCTAAGTGCGACCCTAGAGAATTAACCAGTCAATATAATGAAATTATAATAAAACACACTCACTGCTTACATAGTAGGAGTAATCGTGCCTGAAAGTTTTCGAAATCAGTTTTGAGCCTTAATATCCGAGGAAATGAGTACCTTTCCAAATCCACATTCTAAATTTTAAATTGGTTACTTATCGAGAAATTCACTTAGAAACTATTTTTAATTAATACTTATATTTTTCAGAAAACTCATAAAACTAAAATTCTTCAGATATGGTCGTTCCCAGGTATCATGACGCCTTAATAGGCATATAACTGGGACATAATAAAATCATTGTAACATATGTAGGACTACAACTATTTTTCGTTAATTACTCAGAACCAGAAACACGTGCCGCTTTCCTTATTATCGAGCTTATTACCCCCAATTTGAACAATTGGTTCCATTACTATGTAGCACGTGCCATGCCTTGCTTAATTTTCCTTTGCCTTAAAGATAATTACTTCACGTATTTCGCAAAGCGCGTAGCAACACGCAGGCAAAAGTTCAAAAGTAAAATACAGCGTGTCACCTAAGGCATTACCTCGGCTTGAAATTGGAAGTATGTGAAATAATAAAAAAATAACAAGACAGGCTTTCAAATATAGGAAAGACAGGCTATTTAAGTATTGGAAAATAAGTTAGGCTAATTTTGAATCTAAAGTTTCAATGTCATTTTAAAGTTAAATAACTACCCACTTTATGGTTAGGTCAGTGGTCTGCTAGTAGCCCGGTACTGCTTACCAGTCCTTTAAGATCACTGACATTCAAGTTGGGCAGATCGCTGTGCGAGAAAGGCTCGTCTCAGTAAACAGTGTCTTTTGCGGCGAGGCCTGGGCAGCGATCAACGATGTGTATGCTGTCTTCAAGTTCTTCTTCACATATTTAGCAGTCCTTGCTTCGGTCAAGCCAAGGTGGAATATATGTGCTCTAAGAGTCGTGCGTTCGGTGAGGAGACCGATAGTGGTTCTAAGATTATTCTTGCTCATATCAAGTAGGGCCTTGGTTTTCTTTGGAAGTAGTTGCTCTAGTGTGGCTTTTGCCTGGCGACATTCTTGGCTCTGTTTCCAGGATACCCGATGTTCCTGCTACAAGTAGTCCCTAATGATTTTCTTACCTATAGCGAAGGAACCCTAACAACTGGCTCCACCATGCAATCCATTGTGCCCAATTTCGCCAGTTTGTCGGCCTCTTCGTTACCTGCATGCCTTGATGTCCCGGTATCCATATTAAGGTGATTTTGTTGGCTTCTCCCAGTTATCCAGGTTCTCTAGGTATATAAACCACACTTTCGAGCCAGGCCAATAAACCTTCGAAAAACGCGATTGCTTAGGATTTGCAATCTAAGGATATTGTTGTTTTTGTATATATTTTTAATATCTTATCCCTTTTTCCACTCTACCTTATTACCATATTTCTCATAATCATAAACAAATACTATTTTTTTTATAGAAATGTACAGGGGTTTGCAACGAGCGTAGCACAGGACGTTGGTAATATTTAATAACATTGAACCTAAAAATAATAAACCCAGAGCATATTGTGTCACGCTTATATGTGATAATCGGTTCCATGCCGCCCAACTAAGTGGTGAGTTGTTCTAGGTTAAAAAAATAACATAGTAAAAGGTTAAAAGAAGAAAAGACGCCTAAAAGGCTAAAAAATAATCAAAAGAGAGGAGTTTTTATTTTTTAAAAGGAGGGAGCTTGTTTAGTAGGGAAAAAAATATGTTTTCATGATTTATTTTCATTAAATTAATGTTGAAATCTGATCATGGACCTTTTATATCAGTTTGATTATTATTTGAAAAAAAGAAATATTTTTGATATAGAAAAAAAAACTATTTTTGAGTTATTAAATTGCAAAAGTTTTTACCGCTGCAGAAATGACGGTGTCTATTTGAGCCGGTAACAGCGAGCGTAATTTTGACTGCAACGAAAAATTTAAAGTAAAGTATTAATTTCTACATATGTATTTTCTAGATAAACTAAAAAAATAACAAAAACTTACTAATGCTATATTTTTTTTTTTATTTTTAAAAAATAATTCGGTTTTTGCCCCAAAATTTTGTGTTTAACTAGTAAAAAAAATATATTTAAAAACCTTTTTTTTTAGCTTTGTATAGAAGAAAAATTAATAATATATAAATATTTATTTGAAACAACTCGATCCGTCCAGTAGTATTTTATCAGCGGCGCAGAAAGGAAAAATATGGTTTTGAGAAAAACGCGTTTAAACTTTTCTTTAAAGAGCAATAATAAGTTTTTTACGCTTACAGCAATCTGCAACTTTAACCAATTTCAGAGGTTAAAGATTCATGAACAGATTTCAACTTTAAGTTAAAGAAAAAAAACATGAAAAACATGTTTTTAGGCCGTTTAAATCAGAAAGGCTCCCCTTAAGATAAAATAGAAAAAATATATAAATATATAACAAAACATAACATAAAAAATATATGCTACATAAAATGAAGCTAGCAGTAAGAAGAAATACATATATAGGTACTTTTCAAAACGGTAGCGCTGATTCTAAGCGTGGCTTAGAATCAGCGTTCTAAGCGTGGCTCATCTACGTTTTTCTTCATCGTGATATGAAAGCGCCCACGCACCGCCCAAACATCACCACCTGAATTCTGAATAAATACGAATAATGACTTCTATATGCAAAAATCATATTTTCAATTCAGGTCGCCCGCGAAAAGATGAATATAAAGAAGAGCCAAGTAACGGTAATGCCAAGATAACGATCAATTCATATTCAAGTCCAGCTTCGCAGTTATATGGCCGATTCCCTAGGCAGAAGTAATTTTTTTATGGTCGTTGCCAAAGCCTTCGATACCGTGTCTTGTTCTACGAGTATATTCCTAGGCGGCGTATCAGGCGAAGTCTATATATGTGTAAATGGAAACAATTCGCGGATCGACCCATTTTACCATTTTGCCACGAGGGCTGAATGAACTAAAATTGTTGCATTTTATTACTCTTTTCAGTATATCACATTACATTCAATTTAAATTACATTACATTCTATTCATCGTAGTATTCAAATTTAAATGAAACCCTTATTTATACATACATGCTTTACCTGCACGTATAAGGATAGCACCTAGTTTGTTTTGCTTCAAACGTAGGCTTAAAGAACACTTGAACCATTCAATAAGTGGTTTATTTATAATTTAGGCTTGAATGACAAATTATGGGTTATTGACGAAACAAACTCAAAAAAATTTTTTTTCAAACTATTGATTAACTTATACATAAATATATAGATATATTTATATTTATGGGAAAGCATTGATTATCTTAACCGTGAAGCACTCGTCGAAGTTTTTGCCGTGGGATAGGGCACGAAAGGAAACCATAGCATTCCATACCCCTGCCTCGTTGAGTGATTGTTGACGCTCAGTTTAATCTTATTTGTCGTTTCCCTTGTATAGAATGCCTCAGAAAATCTACATTTTAAGATGATACCTGTGAACGACCATATCTAAAGAACTAGTGTTTATTAATTTTTTTTAAAAAAATATAAGCACTAGTAAAAAAAGTTTCTAAGCGAATTCCAGGAACCAATTTATAACTTAGATACAAAAAATGTGGTCATTTTCTGGGACATTCAGGCCTTAAACTGATTTCGAAAATGTTTAGGCGCATTTACTCCTACAATGTAAGTGGTGAGTTTGTTGTATTTTGATTTAATTATATTGGCTGGTTCTCTAATTATATTGGCTAATTCTTTAGCGTCGCGTTTAGCCACATTTTTTATTTAGGCACTAAATTATTCACAATTAGTTAAAACGTGAGAGCGCTCTGAAAGTTACGCTAAATATGCTTGACTATTAAGTATACACTCATAATAAGTATACACACATAATATACATATATGAAGAGTTAGAAAAGGAACAGATCAAAAATGACACATAGCAATAGACTATAATGTAAATACCTATACCCTATCCTATATCTCATCCCTGTCGTTTCGTATCCTAGTGATAGATCGATAGTAATTTAATTTAATTCAGTTTAACCTTGATAAATATTGTATTAGAAGATAATGTAAGAGAATACGGTAGGAAACACTTAATCGGCCAGGAAAACATTGTAATATGATAATTAGTTATATTTAATGGAGCGCTGTATGTTCCCCGAAGATCAAATAAATAAATTAAAACCATTATACCACCACTGCGCTAAAATAGTTTTACTGTGTGAGCTATGCGATCGAACTTCTAGTATCTGCCCGCTCGCCGGCGCGTACGCACTTAGAATCTGTTCCTGACGCTTCATCAACGCTAGGTTTTTATTGGTCAATACTAACACTAATAACATAGTACAGCAGCAAAACGACGGTGTAGTCGTATACGCTAAAGCTGAATTACGAGTTGTACTCACAGAAAATAATATCAATGACGCAAATTGCCTTCAACTTCTGTTAGAAGACGATATTAATATTTTAGCGATTTATAGATCCCCTAGTAAACCAAACATAACCGGTTTTCTGCAATCGTTAGATAAATTATTACAGAAACATAGCAAAAGTGACCCCGGCATAGTTTCAAATATTTTTCTCGGGTCTTATGTCGCCTTAAATAGTAAATACAGTTTGTCGAAGCGCAATTCGCATGGGCGCATCCTTACTCCGATGTAGCAAAATAATGATTTTGTATTTACAAAATTGCTAGTAATACAGACGACCCAAATACTATTCAGTGTCGTTAAACCCCACAAAACTTTGAATGCAGCCGCACAATCATCTCCAATTAATTCCGCAATCGCGCTAAAACCTAACATTCCCTGGGGATTATGTTAAGAAATGGATTGCGCAGATAAGTCTTGATGTATGTTTGTATGGCGTCCGCGTACAGAGCTTTGTCTAAACTTGAATACCGTCGGCTTACGAATGTGTATCATTCAACGGGTGCGTCGCTTCCAAGCTAATCCCGACCTTAAGTTTCATTTGCGGAAGATAGCAATTCGCCTGATTACCGTGCTCTAGCGCGCTTCCAGCGGGAGATCTGGCGATTTATTCCGAAACGACTGAAACATTGTAGGTACGTAGTTGTAGCTACACTGTAACTAAAGCAATAGGAAGCTGGCTTTGATTGAGATTGCCAATAAAGCCAAAAAGGCCGCAAACGAATCGCACGTCCTCGATGAAAAATACGATTTCGAAGCGGCATGTGTCTGCGTCACCGGATGATACTTATATCGATGTTCAAAGCAAGTAAATATAAAAAAAAAATATAAAAAACACAACTGCTGTTACAAAAAGAGAACTAATGTATGTATACTTATTTTTATTTCTGTTTTTTTTATGAAATATTTGTAGTTTATGTATTTATCCATATACATACATAACTATATATTTTCGGGATGTACTCAATCAGACCTATAATTTAACTAAAACACGATATAATTATGTTAATTTATTGACATTTGGAGAGTTAGACATTTAGACAATTATTTTCTTGATATTTGGATAGTTAAGATACCATATGACCACTAAGAATGGTATAACGATTTTAACAGCACCACACACTTCTAAATTGGCTCAAGCGTTTAAAAGTTATGACGGAACATAGAAACGGAAAACATACATATATGAACCATGAACACATAAAACTCCTTTTTGTTGGGCAGTCGTTTAAATAGTACTAATGATTCAGCTAATAAAAGTATTCTCAAGTGATATTCCTACAGAGTTAGGTACGCCGGAGGATTGTCACCTACAACGGGCAAACCCGTCACCCCAGGAAGATATAATGATATTGATCGTCATTTCTACCTGGAGTGAAGGTAGAGACTTGTGGACGAGAAAGTCCACTCTCCGTGATGCCTTCTTGCCTAGTAGGGTATGATTGTCGCCCACCCTGCTATCTGCGGACGGTCAAAGTAAGCTTACTATGAGTTTTTATACTATGCCTAAGTCTTAGTCAAGATAATAGCAATACTTTCATTTCATTTTATTTATATCACAAAAACATCAAACTTGCAGTTATGATTATAATCCGCTAATCATTTGAGGACCATAAGCTTTGCGATAGAGTATGGAAATCTTTGATACATAAAACTGTTAACGGGCGATGTAAATACACAATAGGTACCTACACATGTCAAGTTTTGTGAAAAATGGTTTAATAGATTTTGTATAAATTGATGTGACATAAAATATGTCCCTGTGGTCCAAAAGAGATTCAAATTTATAACCTTTCCGAAATGTCATTATTCAAATTATATTTTTTTTATTAATCTTATTTTTTATTAATTTTATAATGTTACATATTTTTTTAAATTCAAAGCCATCCTAATAAGGCCTCGCCTGTACTAAGGTAGGCTTAATATAAAAGAAGGCAGAGTGGATTTCGTAACTTGCTGTATTATCTTTGTATATTATTATGTTAAATTTAAGAAGATAGATATGTCTTCAAAATAATAGTGCGTAATAATGTTTAATTTAAGTATATTTAAAATTTTATTCATATTAATATTTAACTCAGAAATTACTCATATTAATACATAACTCATATTATTACATAACATTATATTAATATTTAAGTCAGAAATCATACGTACTAAACACATAAATTCAAATTGAAAAATTTACGATGAATATTTAATTTATTTATAAAAATCTACAGATTTCGTTGGTCTTATGCGATTTTTAAACAAAAAATAATTACGAAATATTTTTAGATCTTTTTTCCAATATATTGATTAAGATGTCTCAGTTGCATGAAAAAAATATCATTTATAAATTATTTGTATACGATAATTTATAAAATGTTTTTTGAAGTTATTAGACACAAATGTCCCACGGTCTTCAGGAGGTTAAAGACGTAATATAAAATATAAACATGCATGCCACGAAACTTTAAAATAACTTTAAGTACATGCATAACAAGTATTAAATAAGCATTAAATATGCAAGTAAAGGCATAAAGAATAAAAAATAAAACGTTATACATAATGAATTAAAATAATCGCTCTCATTCTGACGTGAATAAGTAGCGCAATGCCGACACCTTGAAGAGATGTGGGCTCGCTGTAAAAATATCCCGAACTCAAACTGTCGAACATAGCCCATTTATGTGCCGTAAGGCATGTGTAAGAAGACTCCACTGACATAGATTACTTCGCGAGGACGACTCCGAAAGTAGAGTATATCACCCAGCTTATAATTATCGGGAATAAAGAGTCAAACCTTCGGATGATAGGATTATCAACTCTTCCCCGAATCAGCTTAAAAACGTAGACTATGGTGAGCATATTTCTGCGCAATTTATGGGAATGCATAGTAAAGGCCACCATGCAGAGTAAAAAAGTAGTAGGGTACATATCTTCTTCTTGTTAAGGTGGCTCTCCAACTAGTGAAAATTGGCAATCAGCTCATCATACTTTTTTTTTGTCCTTTGCTAGTTAAAACAATTGGGCGACACTCGTAATCCCGGTCCATTCTCGAATGTTTCGCAACCAAGATTTCCGTCTACGGCCAGGTCTCCTCTTCACTGCAACTTTTCCCATGATTATGAGATGCAGGAGTTCGTACCTGTCTCTTGCCTAAGTACCTACGTGATCCAGGTATGCTACTACTATGTCTGATGGTCTGTTAAAGCTTGCGTTTTTCGCCGTAAAACTTCCTCATAGGTGACATTTTGAGTCCAAGATATCAACATCAAGCGTCTGTATACCCACATCTCAAATGCTTCTATACGTTTATTCAGATCTTCCTTTATAGTCCAGGCCTCTCATATGTATTGAAGTATAGGCCAGATGTATTATAGCACTGAATAAGACGTATTCAAAGTGGGATTTTCGGGTTTCGATTGCAAAGGACCTTTTTCATTTTTTCATTTCATTTGCACAAGGCGCTGCGTGCAATTTCGATGCTTGTCTTGATATCTACTTCACTGTCCCAGTTTTGAGTAAGCTGGGTGCCAAGGTATTTATATTTATCAACTTGTCCTAGTTTTGACCCACCACAAATATGATAGACTAGATATTGGGATTATTAGAAATGACCATAAACTTAGTCTTGGTGACGTTCATCCTGGGACCAGCTTTGACACTACACTCATTTACTCCGTCAACAATCTCCTATAGCTCGGCTTCCGTAGATGTTCAAGGAATAGTGTCATCGGCATACCTCAAGTTGTTGTAAGGAGCCATTTATTTCAACACCAGGGTAGCTACATACTCGTATAAGTAATGATAATATCCGCACAGCTTAAAATATACGAAAAGTACAAACATTTTTGGATTTTTCCAACATAGCGATATAGATACACGATATAGATACACGGCCCGGTGGCATAGTGGTTAGGTCGCCTGGTCTTACATTGTAAGGTCCCGGGTTCGATTCCCGGCTGGGTCACCATTTTCCGTTGGGATCAAATTAACGGAATTGCATTTTTAATTCTGTCGATGGAATGCAATAACAAGACACACACTTACAGACATCTTACACGTACATATACATATAACACGTCATAGTAGGGTTGGTTGTAAGAGATTGTCATGTGACAATAAACCCGCCCATTGTGACACTTCACAATAAAGAGTATAAACAAACAAACAAACAAACAAACAGATACCCTCATACAGGTTTCATATAAATGCATTCGTTTTCAATCATTTTCTGACAATTTACGCAAAACCCGGACATTGCTAATATGCTTTTGGTTACGATTAACGAACCTAGTAACTTAAAAGAGAACCTGGACAAATCTGTGATGTGCTCCTTGAACGTAAGCGAAGAGTCAAAGAGAAACGTAGAAGTGTATATGATATTCAGCGTCCGTTTAGAGAGCTCTGCCTATGATATATACTCCTGTATGTCGGTCGGATCGAACATGCATCAAAGGCCGGACTTTAATATACGCTTAAATAAGTCGAATCGGAATATTATGGCGAGAGCGCGGGCAAATAGATGTCGACCTCAAAGGATTCTGAGGGGACCGTTGTAGGAAAATTTAAGAGAGGCCGTGGAAGAAATAAGCATGGTCGGCCGAACACGTCCGGACCAGACGACGACTTCTCTGGCAATCGGCGCGTTAGTGATCTCAAGTGACCGCCGGAGGCTGCCGGGATAATTCATAACATCATCGATACAGTTTTCAATGGTAACGTACGTCTTTTTACTTGACTGCTCAACAAAAAAGAGTGTAATGCATTCAGGGTTCATCTATGTATGTTTTGCGTTTCTTTATCTTTATCTACCATAACTTCTAAACGCTCGAATCGATTTAGAAGTATCTGGTATTGTTAGAACCGTTATGTCATCCCGAGTGTCATATGGTACCTTAATTGTCAAAATATCAAGTAAATAGCGGTCTAACTTTCCAAACGTCTAAATGTCAATAAATTAACATAAATATATCATGTTTACTGTTAAATGAAAATTCTGATTGAGTACATTATGAAAATATGTGTGGATGTATATGGATTCACACATAAACCACAAATATTTCATTAAAAAACCGTATTTCTTTAATTATAAATACACTATTTCAGGTTATGTAACAGCAGTCTTATTTTTTATTCCTTTTAATATATTTACCTGTTAGGAGTTAAAGTCATATATTATACTTTTTTCACTCTTAAGGCCTATAACAACATCTACAGAGAAGTATTGTAATATTATGGAATTTCAGTTACCGACTAAATTATTGACAATCACGCGCAGCAGACACACGCGCACTTTAGAGTTGTCAGCTACTACGGGCCAGTCGACTATTTTTTTTAATCAATTAATCAGTCATGACTAAATTAATTACGATTGAAAACTTTAATCATAATCAAAACTAAATCAATTAGTCATAAATCATTCATTCGTAAAATTTAATCATAGCCAACTTTGATTAACTTAATGTTAAATGTCACCCGACAATTCTCTGTATTATGCCTATCGGTTGACTGTATCTACGTATTTTTACACTATGAGTTTTCCTTCCGCACCTATTGCTATAATAAAACATGTATTGGGCGGTTCAATGTGGGGTTTTATAATTTGCAACAACTCATAGAACTTTCCTCTCTATAAAAGCTCTTCTATAAAAACTTGAAACATATGGTACGACTCCTTCATAATCGAACGCGTGGCGTTAGCATCTCCATACCTTTATATTGCCCCATTGCGACCATTATATTGTGGGGCCCAACCGATGCGTCATAGACCGATTAGTGACATGAATGGAGATGCTGACGCCTAGCGTTTGATTATAGAGCAGTCTGACCATATGTTTCGTGTTCTTTATTGCATCCATTGTCTACTGATGAATTTTCAGCTTTTCCAAAACACTTTGTGGGTACTAATTAAAATTACACCTTTCCTAGTAAGCCAGCTCCAGGTGTCCCGGAATCTGGCCTGCCGACTCTACCCGTATAAGTATAAGCTTTTCCAAAACTCTTGAACTTTTTTGTCGCTGGCTCTTGAACTATACACTACCTAAGTTTGTGAATTTATCAAATAGTTATAATTTATGATAATTTGTGAATTTATCAAATAGTTATAATTGATTATTAATACTATTGTTCATATGACAATTTGCGAAATTATCGAAGAATTTTGATAAAAAATATTGGAAAATTAGTTTGCTATTTATAACCTAGAATGTCTGCGCTTGAATATTCAACCTTTATGGTAATATACCATATTATAATGTAGTTACATATAGGGGGAGTAGGCCCAGAGCGGGCTCCTTAAGTGAAAAGATTTTTTTTTTATAGGAATGACATACAGAAACTTATTTCTTAACTTGAGAAGCTTGATTTAAGGCTCTTGAATAATGTTTGGTAAAAAATGACAAAACAATAAAAACAAAAAAATATTACGTAAATTAGCAAACTCCCATAAATGCCCGCTTTGCCCGCAGGGGGTGCCTAAAGCGGGCAAGTGCTTTTTTTAACACTAAGGAGTTGCCATCAAGAACTAAAATCAAAAGTTTGAGACAAGTAAAAGTAAATACAACCAAATCACAACCGTATAAACAATACCGAATGGGTTTTAATAATAACACAAAAATAGAGTTAAGGCAACATGATACCTGGGAACGAACATAACTGAGGAATTTTAGTTTTATGAGTTTTTTTAAAAATATAAGCATTAATTTAAAACAAGTTTCTAGTTGAATCCCTCGGTAAGGAACCAATTTAAAATTTGGACTTAAAAAAAGTTGCACATCGCCTTGGACATTAGGGCTTTAAACTGACTTCGAAAACTTTCAGGTGTGTTTACTCCTACAATGTAAGCGGTGAGTGTGTTTTATTATTATTTCATTATATTGAGTGGTTAATTTTCTAGGGCAGCACTTAGCCACATTTTTTATTTAGGCCCTAAATTAATTACAATTAATTACAACGTTAAAGAGGTCTGAGAGTTACGCTAAATATGCTTTGCCATTAACACCCTTATACCACCACTGCGTAAATATAGTTATTCTGTGCTAGCGCTGCGATTGACCGTTTAGTATGCGTCTGGTTCCCGGCGCTAGCGGACATGGAATCTGCGCTTGGCGCTTCATCAACGCTGTATTTTTATTGGTCAAATCCTACAAAATTGACTCCGCCTATTTTTTCGCGTATCCGCCCTTTTCGGATATTTTTCTGAGGTCTCATGTCGCCTCAACACAAGTAAGATACCTAGAAATTTTGTTAAAAAATTCTATTAAAACATTTTTTTGCACAGATTCTAAAACGCGTGCTCGCAGGCGAACAGGATGGCTGCAGCAAGGTGACAGGAGCGCAGGTTTTACCTCCGCGGCACGAGAGTATGCCAAATATACACATAAATATATATACATGAGGGTGCCCGCTTTAGGCTCTATGCCTGCTTTAGGCCCCATTCTCCTACACATAATCCAGTAGCAATTTCTGTTAATGTTAGATATAACACCGACGAGATCTCGAATTCTATTAACTTTCTGATATATGTATTTTACAGTTGTAAGCATAGGAGATGTGGTAACTACTACAGAATATTGTTCAATTAATTATATATATATAATTATCATACAAAAATTTGGTTTTTAAATTTAATTTTTAGAAAAGCATTGTAACGCCCTAAATTATATAATATTATATTGATTTGTGATTTACATAGTAAGTCGGTCTGGCTTGGGCTGGACGAATCAAAGCCTTTGATTTGTAGAGCGGGCCGCGAAAGGCTCAAGCCCGAAAAACTGCTACTTCCTGTACTTCCGTGCCTAGAAACGTATTATGTATTTCCTTATCTTCCTGTATTTCTGTATTTATGAAACACACGGCCGTAAATAGAAATCGAAATCACTATAATCCAAAAGTATTTTGTGTATTTGGCATTTATACTCTATCCTGGTCTTTATACTTGGCTTTCCAAAGTCAATACGAGATTTAGTACCAAAAATGTTGAAATACATATATGGAAACTTGAAACTGGCTGGAAATATATGGAAATGTTGAAACTGGCTGACCAAACATGCTATTTATAAGGTAGATGGCTGCGAAAAAATATTGCAGCATCGTTAATATCCATACTTAATATGAAAAATAGGTAAATATATTAAAAGGAATAAAAAAACACGACTGCCATTACAAACAGTGAACAACTGTATTTATAATTATTTTTATTACGGTTTTTTAACAAATATTTGTGGTTTATGTATTTTATCCATACATATTTATTTAGTTATTTATTTTATTTATTTATTTATTTATCCTATTTTCTATAGTTACATAAAATAGATTGCGCTCATTTTTTTAAGACATTTAAAAAAATACATATGATAAAAATCGCGAAAGGGCGTTACTTGTTAGGATTACATCACCCCACTAGGTATACGCCTGTGTTGGGGTGATGGATACAAAGTTCTGTGGTATTTGCTGAGCCTGTACGCCTTGCCTGCTGTCCTTCTTCCGTCTCATAAAAAACAATTCGTAATATAATTTAGCATAATATAATATAAATAATATAATATAACATAACATAATACAATATAATATAATATTATATATTATAGCATATAAAATAATGTATCATATTTATATATAATATAGTATAACATAATAAAATATAACATATTATATACATACATATTTTCGGAATGTACTCAATCAGACCTTTTTTTTATTGACACTAAACACGACATATTCATATTAATTTATTGATATTTGGATATTTAGACATTTAGATATCTATTTACTTGATATTTGGACAGATAATGTACTCTATCACACTCGGGATGATATAACTATTCTAACAATACAACATACTTCTAAATCGGTTAGAGCGTTTAGAAGTTATAGATTAATAAATAAACGAAAAACATACATATATGAACCCTGAACCCATTACACTCCTTTTTTGTTAGGCAGTCATGTTATAATATCGTATCTCTAAGATACCTCTATAGCAATGTATTAATTTACACCTATATGTACCTAGAAGTATGAATCGAAACGGATTATTCTTATGTTAAAACATACAAGGTAAAACTTGTAGGAATAATTTGTGAATTTTTGATTATTCATTGGGATTATTATCGTTTTAAGTAGGAGGCTATATGATTATTAGGCACTTATCTTCAGTTTTCCTTTTTATTAGTATAATTTTTATTGTTTATTTGTTGCATTAGTTTCAGGCTATTGTTTTTTTTTATATTTTTCGATTATTCGATATCATTTATATTTTTGAATATTATTGGTATTAAACGTTTGTTATTATAATATATAAACTGTGTTTGCAATTTCGGATGAATAAACGACTATTGCCTATTGGCGGAAACCTAATTTCAAATGTTTTTCGAAGTGTCATCTAGTTTTTAAGAGTCACCCTAAGCCGATTTAAAAAAAAAATATTGGTTTCCTATTGTTAATTCGCTTAAAGTAAGATTTAATCGAGCAGCACTGTGTATGTCTATGTCATTCTGACATAAACTAGTAGCGCTATGCCCACAAACTGAAGAGAGGCGGACTCTCTTTAAAAATGTCCAGGTTTGACGCGGTAGAACCTAGAGCATTTATGACTCCGTTGACTTAGGCTGGTTCGCGAGGACGACTCCGCCAATAGCGTACGTGACCAAGCTCGATTACAATTGTCCGGAACAAGGAGACATGAACAAAGAGACAAACCTTCGCTAGCATGCTAGGGTTAGCAACTCTTTCCCAGACTACCTTAAAATCGTAGCTCATGGTGAGATATTTTCTGCGCAAATTTTTTCAAAAAATTTCAAAAAATTTCAGGGCAATTATAGCCCGTCATGCCTAATAAAAAACTGGTAAGGTATAATTAAGGATCGTATACGTATTCTTTAAAATATACGAAACGTAATAAATATTTATGGATTTTCTCCAACATAGTTATATAAAGATATGTCTAGTGTGGTGGTAAATTCTGATAAAACTTTATAATTCACTTATGTTGTACTTAGTAGTTGTATTTATGTAAATAAATATATGATATGAAATGAAATAAATCGGTTCCTAGATATTCTGTTATTTTTCACATGTACATCATTGACCTAGAACCATCATTCACGTTCACCTTTCACATGCACATCATTCTGATACATGGGCATGATTTAATGAAAAATATTAAGCCCAAAAAGCTTTTACACGTTAAATGAATATTTTACAATAATTGCATTTTTGGCATGCATTTTTTACTATATTTCCATTAGGAAGATTACACATTTTGAATAATGTTCATTTCCTTTTTATATGCGGGTTTTTGATTATTTTTATTATTTATTTATTTTTTCTGCTATTAATGCTACTAATTTAATCCGGTCTGTTTCGATTATTTCATGTTGTATCTTTTTTTAAATGTTATTTCAGGCCATTCAATGATTATTACGAATTTTTAATATCCAAAGACTGTTTTTTTTATATGATTTTATTCTATTGTAGTTAATGTCATTTGCTTGATATTTTACGTACATTAATGAATAATGCTGTTAATAAATTGGTTATTACCAAACATAGAAAATAAGTAAAATTGTCAATCTGTTGCGATAATAGTAAATTATGAGAGGCATAATCTACTGCATTATCACCATAAATGTGACATTATAATCAGATAATAGATATATTTCATTTCATTTTATTTAATTGCCGTTGAAACTAAGCTCATATGTAGCATCTCCGCCATCTTCTAAGATAGCAATATTTACGACACCGCCTTCCAATGGGTCCTCATGTAATCGAGTGATGGATCGGTTCTTTTATGTGTGAAACTATCCGATATTCTCCAATAGAGGACGCTGCTGTCGAGGTTATCATTCATCGGCGTATTGCAAGTAGGTACACCGTCAACGCTGACAACTTAAGTTTTCAGTTAAGATGAAATACTTCGGGGAGTTTCCGTGTAATTACTTTTTAGTGGCATCATATATAGGTAGAACAGTACGATCTGGTAGATCGCTGGTATAATGAGATCGCTGGTATGTTGACGAGTTTAATTAACTGGAAATTGATTTTTTTTTCATCATCGAAGTAGTCAAACAAAATAGGGAGAAATATTACAATTTTCTGGAAAATTAAAATTGATTTTTATGGTTTACACAAACTTGGAAACCCCTGTTTTTTTTTTGAAAATTGATCATGAATACTAGAACTTGTAAGATAGTGCTAGCATTAGCTATAAATACGCTATATAATCATTGATGATAGTATTGGGGCATTATACAAATATCATATAATAATAATAATAACATACTCTTTATTTGCACTGTCTTACAACTAACCCACAACATGGCAATGTCTTACAACTAACCTAACTTTTGAATTAAAATTAATTTTGTTCAAATTTTGTTCAAATAAGTTCGAATTTTGAATTAAAACTGACATAATGTGAAAAAAAAACCGTCTCGCAATAATTTAGTTTTTAACACGAATAAAATGATAAAGGTGTGAAAGAAGTCATATTGAGTGTTTATATATTCGCAATCAAGTGATATTACATTGATTTGAAGGAATAAGTGAATTTCGTAAATAGTGCACTTAAATCTGATGTGGCGATATATTCATTTCGCTACCGCTTCGCAGACTTTAATTTAAAAATCGGTGTAATTACGCGGTAATCACGCAGGAAAGGCGTAATGCTAATAGTGCAAGTCACAGGTATCCTTCTGGAATAGAAATCTCGGAAATCGATCCAAAAACGGGTGAGTTGCCAGATATAATAGATATAATATGGCTAAATCAAAGAGCGATGAAAGCCACTTCCAAAAATTAAACAAGCGGTTGGATGACATCACTGGCATGTTACAGACACTTACATCTGAAGTTGTCTCGCTTACAAGGAATAATAGGGAGAGTTTCCAAAATGTTAATAAAAAAATCGAACAGCTGGATCGAAATATGAGAAGGATGAATATAATTATATTTGGCCTCGAATCAACCTCTGATAGAGAAAGGTACGAAGACTTACTCTCTCTTGTTTGTGACTTGATACAAAATGGGCTCGGATTAGCAATAGACATGCACCAAATTATATTAGTACAGCTCTCTAATTACAGCATTAAGCTGTCTATTTTGCAAAATTCAAGGAAAGTACAGAGGCAAAACATTCGCTTCTCCGAGGATTATACGATACAGCAGAGAGAGGTCAGACGTACCTTGATATCGCATATGATTGCTGCGAGACTCCAGGGACATACGGCTCAACTGAAAGGTGTGAAGCTATTTATAAATAACAAGCTATGGAACAGCGAGAGGCTGGAAGGTGTATCAGCTGAATCTGAATCTGAGCTGCCTACCACCAACAGCATTCACCCGAAAAATGCGGTCAACTTCTACTCTCAGACTGCAATGACAAAGAAGAAGATCCACCACCACGAAGCCCCTGTGGCTAATCCTGGGCCGATAGCAACGAGTCGCGCCACTGTCACCGCGCGCGTTCCTCCTGCGTCCAATCAAACGCTGACCGCGCCTAGTGGTGCCAAATTCCATAACCTCCGCCAAAGGAAGCTGACGCGTACGCAGTTTCTGCGCCATACTTCACATGCTGGAAACTTGCGGAAACCACTGGTGAAGAAAAAGAACGACACCGGATCGGGCTATTCTCGCGATGTTACTGCCGCAGACGCCGGGGATGTTACGCCTTCCTTCCCTTCTACAAGAACGCCCACAGCAGCCAAGGGAAGAATTGCCGCGAATCCACTCAACTCCTCGACCGACTCAAAGGATGCGGACACCATGGATGGCTGCAGTTCCGAACACCAATCTATCTTAGATATTCCTACTTACAATTGAAGTGTACGACAAATACTATCTAATTTGGCTACAAACGAAGCTGTTAATATATATACATTCAATATTGCAAGCATAAATATTCGTTCGATTAGTAAAAAGTTGGATGAGATCATAAATATGTTGTCTATGTACAGTATTCATATTCTTGCTGTACAAGAGATTTGGCTATCAGATGTCGATGAATCGCTCTGTCGTGTGCCTGGTTATGTTTTTGTACAATCGCCTCGAATGAATAGTAAGAGAAAACGCGGCGGTGGCGTTGGGTTTTTTATTCAGAATAATTTCATGTTTAATATAATAGACTTTGAATACGATATTAGATTAGAGCAAATATGGATTCAGTTTACTTTTAAAAAACAAACATTTATCATAGGTTCAATATATCGTACTAGTGACTATGGCTGGGCAGGCTGCGCTCAATTGCTTGAAGATCGGTTGTCTTATGTGTCGCCCATCTGTGACATACTTATTGTTTTGGCAGATTTTAATGTAGATTTGCTGGCCCCTCTCTCTCGGGAAGCTACTATACTACATGGATGTATCGATGCTTTCGGCTTACATCAAATAATATCGCATCCTACACGTGTAACCGACGCTCATAAGTCATTGCTTGATGTGGTTATAACTAACGGGAAAGCCGATTGCATTCGAGCTTCGGTCCTACCCATGCCACATCTAACCGATCACTCACTAGTTTTGGCTTCTCTTAATTTCCATAAACCCACTAAGGCCATACGCACAATCGAGTATAGGCCGATTGATCGTATTAAACAAGACATTTTCATCAACCATCTGTCTAAAATCGATTGGTCATCTTGTTTAAAAACACATTCCCCTGAAGACAATCTCAACACTCTTAGCAACCTAATTATGTCTGCTTTTGATTTGTTTGCCCCGATACGAAATCATACGATACGTGAAAGAAATACACCGTGGATAAGTGACGAAATCAAGGAGCTCATGTTCCGTCGCGATAAACTTGCTAAGAAAGCTCGTATTAGTGAACACTATAGGAAACCTTATAATCATTTAAGAAATTATATTAATAGTTTGTGTAAGCGGGCGAAGAGTGAATATTTTTCTCATCATGTTAATACTAATTTAAAAAATAGCAAAATGTTATGGAAAGAAATCAATCACCTGACAAATGCAAACTCTTTTGATAGCGCCTTGCCACCAAACTTCGATGCAGAGTCGTTAAATGTATATTTCTCTGACAACTCAAAAATTTTAAAAGCGGACGTAGATTCTATTCAGTATTACAATATGTATCCTAATTTACGCAACATCAATACCTTGCAGTTTAATAAGGTGTCTTACAGGGAAGTCACGAAATATATAAATGAAATTAGCTCAAATGCGATTGGGAATGATGGCATTTCTATCAAAATGTTAAAAATCTGTTTGCCATATATAATTGAGTACATTACCGCTATAATAAACAAGTGCATCGAAACCGGTCAAGTGCCACGTCAGTGGAAAATTTCACTGATTCGCCCGATTCCAAAGAAAACACCTGTTTCTAGTTTTAAAGATCTCCGCCCTATCAGTATTCTTCCTTGCTTTTCAAAAATCCTGGAGAAAGCTATTTATTCACAAATGATTCCTTTTATCGCGAAAAATAATCTGCTTCCTGATTACCAGTCTGGCTTTCGCCGCAATCATAGCACCTCTACTGCGCTGGCGCACGTCACAAACTTATGTCTATCCAACATGGATAAAGGCAAAGCAACTGCCCTCATACTTTTAGATTACAGCAAGGCTTTTGATTCTCTGGATCACTCTCTTCTGGTGGCAAAACTTTTACATCTAGGCTTTTCTGGGTCAGCATGCGAATTGATACGTAGTTATCTGTCAGAGCGTTTTCAAAATGTAATTTTGAAAGATGTATCTGGCCGTCAATCGACTTCCTCTCTTCGTGAAGTTAAAACAGGCGTACCACAGGGATCGATACTGGGCCCGGTCTTATTTGCACTATATACTTCTGACATAGCTGCAAATTTTGAAAACTGTCGCTATCATCTATATGCCGACGACACTCAATTAATGCATTCCATAGACACGAATTGTCCATTTTCAGCAGTCAGCCTAATCAATGCCGATCTTGAAAGGTTATCCGCTTGGTCCAATAAACATGGCTTACAAATCAACCCTTCGAAGTCATGTTTTATGATTATTGGGTCGAAACAGGGCAGGACTAAAATTGCTAACTATGGCTCTCTTCCTATAATGGTGGACAGTTTGCCAATACCACTGGTCACTACGGCTAAAAATCTGGGTATTCTATTTGATGGAAAATTACGGTTTGAGGAACATGTCAGCAAAAGCGTTGGGTGGGGTTTCTCACGTCTAAAGGCCTTATACAGAATTCGGGAGTACCTCAGCGTCAGAATCAGAATACTACTTGTAAATGCCCTTATATTGTCTATAATGGACTATGGCGACTGTGTGTACGGCCCCTGTCTATATAGGAAGACTGAGCGGAGACTTCAGAGACTGCAAAATGCCTGCGCTAGATTTTGCTTTAGGATTCCTCCACGTCATCATGTGTCACCATTCCTTGCGAAAGCTTCCATGTTAAATATGAGTAAAAGAAGGCAGCTCCATCTTGCGACCCTTGTACTCAAGGTAGTACGCAATAAACAGCCGCGATATCTTTACTCTATTATGACGTGGTCCCGTAACCGGCATGTCCATTCAACACGGGCACGTGAACAACTTGCTATAATACCCAAGCACAAAACTACACATTTCCAGTGCAGCTTTTCGTATTATTCTGCGGTTGTATGGAATCGGTTGGGAATGGCTTTGCGATCGAAATCAATTGCAGTATTTAAGGACCACTTTAAAAGTTTATTATTAAAGGAAGATATTTAGATGTCATAATTTGATTTTATTTTAAAATAACTATTGCTAATTGGATTATTACTATTGTCTTCGTTTATTTAATAATTTGTAACCTGATTATTTAATGTTAAATATTTTGATTTTGATTATTTTTGATTTATTATATGTAGATTATTAAATTTATGTAATTACGTTATTTTCTTTTAATATCATTTGATGTTAAATATCTTGATTTTGATTATTTCGATTTGTGTATTTATTTGATTATGATTATTTGGATTTTTTGTTTTAAGATTTATTTGATTTGGTTATTTTATTTTAAAAATCATATACCTATGTATCAATAATTAATAGGTGTGTCCTGAAAACCAGGATAAGAGATATCTTGAGGATACCCCTAATTTGCAGCGTTTGTAGCTTTATTTCATAGTCTTTGTCTATTTATAGTTTTAATTTTTAATCTGTGGGTTCTTGTTTTTTTTTTTTGTATATGTTTTTTATAACAGCTGCAAATAAATAAATAAATAAATAACCACATCGGTACATTGCGCGCATTGTGGAAATAAAGACTACTAAGTTACCTGCATAACATACAGAGAGGAAGAGGAGAGAAAGGGAAAAACTGGTTATTTCTCCGAAAGGTAGTAATCTTTGAGGTGAGTCTTAGAATGATGGTAAAGAAGGCGAGTTTTGTATATTTGCCATGAGATCTTTCCAGAGTCTTGCACTATGGACACAAAAAGAGTAGGAATATAAATCAGTATTGACACGGATTTTTTAGTAAATTGTCAGAGGCTAACCGAAATATGAGACCGTGGGAACTTAATGGATCGAAAAGCTCGTGTAGATTTGATGGGGTTGATTGGGAGAGTACACGATAGAGGAAAGCAAGTATATGAACACTTTGGCGTACTGGCAACCACTTTAACTGTGCCTTATATTCGGATACGTGATCATACTTACGTAGACCGAAGATAAATCGTATACAAACATTTTGCAAACGTTCAAGTTTGTTGAGTAATTCTTCTGATAAATCGAGATCAACCACATCTGCACAGCCAAAATATGGTAACAGGAGAGACTGCGCAAGAAAATTTTATGTGTCCATAGAAAGACATCTTCTGAGCGTTGCAGAAGGAGAAAACTAGCAAATATTTTGCTTCTATAAAATTCTATTTGCGTCTATAATATAAAAGACCTCGTCTATAAAATTATAGGCATAATTCCGGAATGAGTAATAAATTCAAAAAACGATGTGAGTTTTGTTGCGAAGTGAAACATAGGTTACGGTCGCATATAAAATTTAGAACCAAAAAAAATGCAATATTTGAGACATGCCGCTCTTTACAGTATAGTCCTAGATTCTAGATACCTTAAACATCCGGCGTGGGTACATTACTACATCACTACATTACATTATTACATTACTATTATAATAATATTACATTACTGATAACAGCCCAGTTCCAGTACCCTCGTAATGCCTTAAAATGCAAATTATATTGTTTATCGAGCAAACCGATAGTTTTCAGAAAACCGATATCGATAGGCATCCGTCTTTATAAGATAACTGGCCTATATAATGTCATATATATGCTATATATTATTAGGTACACACCCGGCCAACCAGAAGATTAATATTCAGGGCTTTGAAGATTAAGCCCTACTGATGACCCTTTGTGCCATTCCAATTTGTATCCTAAGTACTCGCCACACAGAGGACACTGCAACAAATTACTTTTATATACATGCATACTTTTCACCTACATGTATATTAAAAGCCATTGTTACTACAGGCTTCGATATAAGGCGGATTGTCATATGTGGCGGCTTGATTTTTTAAATCAAATATAATATCGATAAATATACATTATTTGATTTCATGTCTTTGGACGACAATGACGTAAAAGTTAGCATTTTCTGGTGAAAATATTTAAAAGATTGTTTTTAAAACTGAAACGCTAACAAAATCTTTTCAGCCATACAAAGGGTCGACTCTAATCAGCAAATGTCCCGAATGGATATTGATACTAGCTTTGAGAAGGATTCTATTAATTAATTGATGGAGTTTTTTCACAAAGGACGAACCCGAGCCTCAATTTAGAGTGATAAAATAATAGATCATAATAAACTAAAAAAAGTTTCACCCTTGCAAATAATTTTAATCTGAAATTTATATTTTGTATCGAATTTTATTTTTATTTTAATTATTTATTGCTCCACAAAAAAAATTACACCGTTAGCACTTAACATTGATTGTGTTGCTCCTAACTAGGCAGAGCCTGTTCTAAAGAGAACACCAATACAAATGATTAAAAAATACATACTAAAAATAAAAAAAATGAATCAAATCAAGTTAAATTCCAAACTAAAAATATATTTTTTTTAATCAAATCAAGTTAAAATGAAATTCTCACTACACCAAAATAATATTAGAACTATAGACAAGTAATACTAAATAATAATAATAATAATATACAATAGCAATAATAAATAATCATTTATAATAATAACTAATAATATATAAGAATTAATAAAAATACCTGTATAAAATAAATAGAAAATAAATATATTTATTTATTTTAAAATTGTGATGAATGTTTTCTCGGTCTCTCTCCTACCAAGGTTTATTAACCATGATGTAAGGTTTATTTGAATAATTAATTTGAATATATTATTTTATTTTTTATTTTAAAAAAGGCCAGTTGGTAGGAATCTCTATTCTTTATATAATCTAATTGTTTTTTCGTATTTCACCTTATGTGGATGCTAACATAAATATATTTTGTACATATACGATTAGACAGCCCAGCTAGTCTAGAAAAGTTCAATTTCGTGTGCCACCGCGACTAACGAGGAGCTTTTAAAATTTTTCTGTTGTCGCTTGCAATAACAATATCGCGTCGAATAGACGACGTAAAGGATTCGATGTATTTTATGATTCCATTAATTTAATTAAAGATTCGATCATACCTAGCCTATCTCCTACTTATTCAGATTTTACTAACTGCTTTCCTAGAGTACTGTATTATATGACTATTTTATTATACCATACTATTATTTATTATATATAGTATTATCCAATTATTCATATTCCTATTTTTGCTTTATATTACCTTTCTAGAACTTACCTTATTAACCACTTACTTTATTATTACTTTTATTACCCTTATATTATTATTAGTCTTATTACTTTTTCCACTATCAACGTGTTTATGTTATTTCGATATTAATTTGTAATGCAAGCATTGTAAACTACTCATAGAATAGTAAATTTGTTTTGTTTTAATATGTCTTAAAAATACTTGTATGTATTTACTATCTGTAAGTTTACAACAAAATAAAAAAATAAAATATATCGATTATTTTTTTATTTGCTAAAACAAGTAATGATTAAATTTAAAATAAGAATATAAAATCTATAAAAATAATTTCAATGGCTAAAATACCTAAGTACGTATAAATGAAGAATACACATATTTAAAATAGAAAAACGAATAGGCAGTTATAAAATAGTGAAATTAGGAATATTACAAATATAAAAATTACAACAATAAAATTAGCGCAATAAAAATAGTCAAGACACATTCTAATAGTAAATAGTCAATAGTTCAAAAGAAATGTTATTAGGATGATCATGAAAGATTAGAAAATTCATTACTGCCAAAGTCCTTAATAAAATAAATTAGGTTAAGTACTAAATATAATGAAGTCCTTATTAGAATATAAGGAGAATATCCTGGACCTTTTTCTTACATTTAACTTCTCCAAGACCCCTGCCGGATAATGAAATCTTACCGTAAAAAAAGGTTTCCAACCTTATTTTGATAAATGTATTCTAACCATAATGAATTTAAAGAAATTTTTACTGCTCGGCAATTTTGCCACAGGTTTGAGCGATTTCGTCAACAAACTTTGCCTAGCATTAAAAATCGCTTTAAAATCATATTTTATTAGCAATTGCTAATGAATATACAAAAAAGACCATATTATACAACTTTAAATGTAACAATGAATTACTTACCACAATTTCAGCCTAGACTACAAAAGATATGAGCACACTAAAATTTGTTCCATCACACATCCACTTTCTTTGGCCTATGACAACAGAATGTGAACTTAAACAAACCTGTAACCTTATCATTATTGCTAGTCGTCTAATTAAGATTCACCTAGTGAACGTTTAGTGTTTCTCCATTTACGAGGTAAAAATATACACAACTTTGTGTTAAGGATTTTGGTGTCGGGCAAAGTTGCTAACGGTAGGCAAAGTTACTGCCGTTGAGGATACTGAGAATATTAGTAAAAAAATAATGGAGGAAAATATCTACGTCTATGTCCTATCTTCCTTTATCTTCATATGTCTTATAAGTACTAGTTTACGCTTAATCGGGAATTGAAAATTACACAAACAATCAAACAAGAGGGAATGTGAATACGCCCCATTATTATATGTGTTTCATTTTTTAATAAAACATCTACACAATGGGCTCGATTACGTTCCTTCATGAACTGCACTGAGAAAAATATTGGATCGATTCTTATATTACCCTTTTTTTATTACAGTTTTATACAGAATAACGATGTTTTTATCGTAATTTTGTTAAATTATAAAAATTCTTGTTGAAATTCCATTACTCGATTATATGTATCAACATTTTCCGTACGGTTAATACGGAAATAAGAGTATACTGCAGTTTCAACACGATTCATGTGTCCGACTATATCCGTATGTATCCTACTACATGCTGTAATGTTAGAGGCGAGATCCCAAGGTTGCGACGTAATTAAATAACACCACGTTATAACATAATAACACGGTAACTATCGTCACGTCAATACCGTTACGCGTCATTTTAATTCATACGTATGGACCACAGTCTGGGTTATATGCGCAATCCTTGTTGAAACATGAGTATTTCCGTGTATTATTATATTTCTCTCTGTGTAATATCGAAAAATAGTTCATGCCAACGAGACAGAGCAGTGCATTAGAGGGGAATGTAAAATGAAGTATAGTATCTTTCTTCGCACAAAAACTACATACCGAATATATAAATACCCTCTGAATTAGTTTGATAATATATGGCCTGGTCTTAGATTATGCCGCTTTATGTTAGATTGATAGTTTTATGCTGGAAAAGCGACCATAATTCATTTCATATTCAGCGTATTGGCCTGACTCTTTCACATTAACTAATTCCGATTTAGGTAACTAAGAAACGCAATCGGGCCCAATATGTGCATATAATATAAATGTGTAAACAGTGAATACTTTATAAGTGTTTAATTAGGGCCATCATTGAAGCGGATGAATCAGTACGAGCAAATAAGCAACTTTTATTACCACATTTTGGAAAAAACAAAAACAATGTTTTTTTCGAAAAACATTAAAAGAGTGAGCGCGTTGTGCCATCTAGCGGTAGGTAAAATATCGCGAATATTGTTTATTCGAGATATTGTACCTATTGCTAAAAGGTGCAGCGCGCTCTCGTTTGTCAAACTTTTACTTATCAGTCATATTGTTCTAATTTTCCAAGAAGAAAAACTTTTTTTTCTATTTATGTTTTTATTTTTTTTATTAAATTTTGCTTATTTGCTCGCACTGATTCGCTCACTTCAAGGGTGTCTCTATCTAAAAACTCACTCTGTATATAATATATATGTGATATTTTTTGAGCAACAATAAATAAAAAAATCCTCTTCGGCCGATGGATTTGGTTATTTGGTCATTACACACCGGTAGTATAATTTATTTAGGCATTAATATAACCCTTTTCCAGGCTACCTTCAGTTAAGTGTAGGTTAATCCACAGCTTACTTGGCATAGTAAAAATTATCCCTCTGCTATTAAAAGATTACGAGTCTGTGTACAAATTGGAACCTTAAAAGGGATACGTTGCGGTCGCCCCTTAATAACTGACGTAGAATTAATTAATACTATACAGGAATTATAAGGTAAAATGTTAATAAGGACAACGGCCTAAATGGAGAAACCCCTGGGTGTAGCAATTTTGTATTGCAAACGCGTCTGAATTTAATATAATTATATTACTGCAAAGTATACTTCCTGACTTCGCCTTTGTACTGACTTATGTGCTGTTTTCTCGTATAAAATAAATGGCATAGAAGGACATAGGTATGTATATTAGTTGAAATATTCCAGAATATAAGTAATCTGTTCAGAAAGTATCAAACCTTATTACTTTCCTGACAAAGGAAAATATTGTGAACGCGAGGGGAGGGGGGGGGGGATCGAAAATATTCTTCTTTTCCGATATTCCTCTTCTTCCGTGGGTTCCTATCCCGCCTTATCTAGAATGGTTTAACTTCGAAGAAAATAGACCAAGCACTCAGGATGTGACTTCTTCGGTGCCTTATCTAATGTGATATATACCCAAGTTCTAAAGGGGTTTTGGGGGAGGAAAGGGGGGTGTTTAATGGAGGTTTGGCGGTGGAAGTGTGGTTAGAGGTTGGAGTTTAGGGTGGGGCTTGGGTTAGGGGGGTTTTAGGGGAGGGGGAAAAGGGGACGTTGCGAAGGGTAGCGTTGCGGAGAAGTGGTTATTGAAGAGGGTCGGTTGTAGGGGATAGTTGGGGGTAAGGGGGGTTTAGTGGGGGTAGGGATTGGGGTAGGCGTTGGGGTGGAGTCATTGGGGGCAGCGTTGTGAGAGGGGTTTGGGCAGGAAGGTTTAGGGGAAGGGGGTTGAAGGTAAAACTCACATGCTTATTCTGAAACTCACATGCTTGCAAGTATGCCTAAAACTAGCATGCTCTTCGCCGTACCGATTTGCTTATGTTAGGCATACTTGATTTAAGGATACTCTTGAACAAGACGTGTGCTCAAAGCCAACAATTGAACACGCGTGCTAGTTTAACGCAGCAAATTTGATGAGCTACTTTCTAAAATTGAGAGTGTCATACAAAAACACGATAATTCTGACTATATGAGTCATACATGAGAGTGACACATGAGAGTGTCATACAAAAACACGATAATCTGATTCTATATCTCATATAGATATGCGAAATGATATTCCAGCTAAAATTAAACTGGAAATTACGTTGAGATACCTAGCTGTCGGATTTTTTTATTACACATTATCATCACTTCACAGAGTTGGAAGATATACAATATCTGAAATTATAACTGAAGTTTGTACAGCAATGCTCATGTCGTTCATGTTATTTAATGAAGCTTAATAAGTAACCATTATTTCTTGCAATGTTATTTTTCTGAGAGGTGACCGTTTGTTTCAAAAACATTCGTTACTCCGATAATGAGTCACGAAAAGCAGTGTTTCTTCGTCTCCCAACGGGATATTTTTTATATATTTTTATTCGCGCACACAAAACCTACCGCTAAGAGAGTATCGACACTAGTATGTTCATAAGAAAACCTGTTCAAACGTGCTCAATAGAACACCCCCCTTATACGTGCGCCTCAGATAACACGCTCGAAAATCAAACAACCGTTGATTTTTGAGCATACCTACTCTAAATGAGCATATTTATTACTAGCAATGTTTTCACACACATACCATTAAGTAGCTCGTGCTCAATGATAGTATGCTTTTGCTCAATGATAGCAAAGTGGGTAAATGGCGTAAACATGAACAGTGTGAGATATGCGTACGATACTATACTAATCACCAGCATCGTGGAAGAGCTCCAGCTCCTCATTAACAATACTACAAGTGTTAAGGGGAGTATATGGGTTAAAGTGCCTAGATTGTCAGCAAGATTGATTTTTAACCGACTTTAAAAAAAGGAGGAAGTTATCGATTCGGTTGCATTTTTTTAAAAATGTTTGTTACCTTACAACTCCGTCATTTATGAACGGATTTGGTTTTTTTTTTATTTGAAAGGGTATATATACTTCCAGATTAGTTCCATTTTTATTAACATCCTTTTCTGATGATGGGATCCATGAGGAATTGAGGGAATTCCTCAAATGTTATCATATGAAGTTGAAAATTTACATATCGGTTCAGTTCCGATGACGATGCGTTTTTTTACGGTAAGCATGGCCTGATTTTACACTCAGGGTTGGCTACCGATGAGGGGACTCCTCAACGGCCATCAGCACAAACACGAAATTTTGTATTTGCATTGAATTACGACAGCCCGCTTTAATTTTCACCCAGACAAGACTGCGGCACCCAGGGGTGGCTCCCGACAAGGGGACTCCTTAACGGTCAACAGCACAGACACGAAATTTTGTATACGCATTCAATTATGATAGCCCGTTCTAAGTTTCACCATGACATGGCTGCTGCACTTTTTAAAAAAATATGGAATCGGTTTTTTTTGTATTTTTTTTGTCTATTATAGTTTATGATCTCGTAATAGGTAAGACTTGCCCTCTGGTCAAGAAATAACAATGTGTATCAGGTGCGGATCTACGTCTTGTTTTTGGAGGGGCGGACAGTGGGGGTAGGTTTCTGTTTATAGATAGTTAAAATAAATTATAGTGTGAATAGATATTAGATATTAGATATAGTGTTATTAGATACAGCATATTAGATATAGTGTTACCTATATCTAATATGCTGAATAGAGATAGGTAATTAAGTAACTAAGGATTATAAAAAAATAAATGAAATAATGAATACACTCGTACGTTTTAATTTTACTTCTAAATGAACAATGAACAAATGATACATAATAGTGCATAACACAGAATTAAATTACAAATTGCAGTTTCCGGTGTTTTTTCTTTGCAAATCTTTCAATTATCTTCTCTTTGTCTACTGGAATATCAAAATGAATATACAGGAGTGCCAACCCTGTTAACCTATCCTCTACCATCGTGGATCGTAGCCAGGTTTTTAGTCGCCTCAGAGTTAAAATACTTCTTTCGGCAGTCGCCACACTTACGGGCAAGGAGGCCATGATAAGGATGAGGCGATGTATGCCAGGGTAGATAAATTCGTTGGCCAGATCTAGAACATAAAGAATATTTTTAGGTTCCGAATAAGCGGGATTATTTCTCTTTTCCCTTCTGAAACTTTCTTTCCAGATCTTGTATTCTCCCAGAACTCCTGCCGCATGAACTCCTAGGAGACTCTTATGTCAGTGTAAAATTATCAGTGTAGTCGTTTAGTCGTCAGTGTAGACGTATACTCGTCAGTATAGGGAGACGATAAAATCCGTAGATTGTAGGTTTTTTATTTTTTTTTTATTAAATTTATTCATAGAAAAAGATACATTTTTTTAAATAATACAATCTTGCCAAACTGGTATACCTACAGCCTGTACTGGTAAACAGGTAATCGTCATTCAGGAATCTTGCCAGCTTTTTGTCAACATTTTTTTTTCAATCCTCGTTGGGGGGGCGGTCGCCCCCTCCCCCCCCCCCATAGATCCGCGCCTGATGTAGATTACTACCACCTCAACACAGGTTAGTTCCTAAATCGGTGTTAAACCATTATTACGTCAAAGAGATGAATCTACTGTTGCGTGCTAGTTTTATAACATGTATACTCATCAAAAATGTTTTGTATAAGGATAAGGGTTTTTAGTAATTTGTATATGAATTTATGGATCAATAAACTAAACTAAAGTTGAATACCACAAAGACAAAGTTCATGAGACAGTTAAATACCCTTAAACACACCTACAGTTACAGCTTACGGAATTCGACTTAAGAAGACTGATAATTTTAATGGCCTGATCTGCAATTTGATAAACGGCTGGGATTGAGCATGGAAATAAAAGACCGATAAAAAAAATTCAAAAATGCATTTTTTAAGATAAAAAAATTTAATAGATGCAAATAAAAAGCTACACCCAAAGATTCAACTAGCCATCTATACCACATATTCAGAACCGATTAAAGCTGATGAATTTCAAGATTTTTCAATAAATTTAACAGAAAAAACGACGGATTCTCCCCAAAAAAAAATCGACTAAAATATTTATAGGTACCTACTAGTATTAAGTCCAGTGATTTAAATAATTATTTCAAGAAATATTACTGTAACAGAAAAACAATACAACCTTTATCCCAAGTCCTTTATAACTTTTATAAGAAGTTGACTTATCTTTTATAGGAGGTTGTTATTTATTATTTACTCACAACCGTGTGTTCTGGTACGATTGTTGAAAAAAAGCATTCTTTTTTATCTATGTCCCAAGTCAAAATAAACCATAGACAAATTTGGCATGCAAAACTTTTCAAAAATCACCCCCCCCCCCCCCCCCCCCGGACTTCCCTTCTCCTGGAAGAAATCCCTTTAAAAACGTGTAATTCAATTTGCAGTTACCTACAGTCTGGCCATAAGGAGTAGACATTAATTCGATATGGGGGGAAAATATTTTAATGTGGCAATACTTACCCTTATGTCAAGACCAATGTTGTTCTCTTGGTTCAATTCATGAAATGGCGTTCATTTTGTCATTAATTCCGATTATTTATATTCTATTGCGTTACAAATAAAAAAAATATCCGAAGCGGAGCTAAAGAAGTCGATTTCAGTGTCTTCTAGGTACCTACATTTTGAGGTATTGTTTTGTTTGACATTTCGTATAGTTTAACCACAAATTGTTGGTACCTACCTACCTGTCTCAAACGTAGTAAAAAATAATGATTATTTAAAGTAAATATGACTAAAGTTTTTTTTTTTTTTTTTCAAGCTCGCAATAACTGAAACGTTGATGTTACGTGATAGAATCAGGAAAGGAGCAGAAACACTAGTCTTAGTACAGCACGCCTCTTGGGAGACGGTACTGAGATATATGCGTAGATTATTTAGTCTTACTATTCTCACATTACTGTATTGCAATATAAATATATTTTCCCAAAACGTAGGGTCTACTCTTTCTGGCCAAACTGTAGGTATATGCAAATTTCATTCTGCGCATGCATCATCGGTTCTGTTCTTTGTTCTTATTCCGTTGCTCGCGAACAAACCTAAGATACAATGACAGCTGTCAAATCTTTCTCATCGCGAGCTGCGCTTCTTTTCTTGTCGTTTCTCATTACATTTCATGAAAGTTTTACTATTTGCAGACGTTGGTCGTAAATATGAGTGATCAGATTGTGGACGATTACACCGAAGTTGCTGTGGAGTTTGAGGCAAATATCAGCATTAAAACGGAGACCGTCGAATCGGACGATGCAAATTCGAATGTTCCTTCGAGTAATTTGATGTCAGATGACAGAGGGAATTTAAAGGAATTCTATGAGGTTGAGAGTCGATTCATGAAGCCAAACCCAAATGAATCGAATCGTGTCGAAGATGGACCATCTGTAAATAGTAATATTGGCGATAGTAAGTCTAGTGGTAAAGATGTGAAGCCACACGTCTGTTCAGCGTGCGACAAGGCGTTTCATACCAGCCACAATTTAAAGCGACACATTTCTACCGTTCATCTGAAAGTCAAAGAACATGTATGCGGCGAATGCAATAATGCTTTTGCAACGAAGGACTACTTGAAAAGACATTTCGACATTGTTCATCTGAAACTGAAGAGCTTCACGTGCGACGCATGCAATCGATCATTCTCACAACAGAGTTATATAAAGCGGCATTTTGACATCGTTCATAGAAATTTGAAGAAATTCGCATGCGAAGAATGCGACTGTGCTTTTACTGAAAGGGCCATTTTGAAAAAGCATTTCGACATGGTTCATCTAAATTTAAAGAATTTCAAGTGCGGCCAATGCGTTCGATCATTTTCGCAGCCGCAAGATTTAAAGCGGCATTTTGACGCCGTTCACATGAAATTGAAGACATTTACATGTGGGGATTGCGACCGCGGCTTCGCAACGAAAGTAAATTTGAAACGACATTTAGACAGCGTGCATAGTAAAATAAAAAAATTTAAGTGTGACGAGTGCGATCGATCATTTTCCCGACAAAAATATTTAAAACGGCATTCAGACACAATTCATAGGAAACTGACAGAACGTTTCGACATTGCCCATCTAAATTTAAAGAAATTTGGATGTAGAGAATGCAATCTACGTTTTACAAAGAAAGCACTTTTGCAACGACATTTGAACGGCGTACATAGGAAAATAAAGAATTTTTCGTGCGATGAGTGCGATCGGTCATTTTCAAATCGAAATAATTTAAAAAGGCATTTCGATAGTATTCATGGCAACATTAATAGAATTGTGAAGATTGAGCATGTCGCCGTTAAAACGGAGGTCGTCGACTCCGACGAATCTGAAGCTCTGCATGACTTACCTACCTCCAAATAAAGGAGTATACGTAGTGGAGTTCGACGAAGACGAAAATCGGCTACTAAAGACGGAATCAAAAGAATGTATACGTATTGAAGGTGGATCATCTGGAACGAGTAATATAGACGACAGTACCCATAACTAGTGGTAAATGTTTAAAGTCGCATCAGAGAGTCGCTGTTCAGAGTGCGATAGGGCGTTTAATTTAAGTTTTAGTTATTTAGCGACTACTGTCGTTCCTTTAAAACAGAAGAAATAGTAGATATTAACCGTTTGGAAGCCAGTCTTCACGCGCAAGAATCTGCACCGCAAAAATAGGACTGTAGCAATAAAACGCTGTAAATTTGGCCTAATTCAATAGTGAAAGGCATAAACGTTATTGGAACATTATTCATAACATTTCTTGGGGCCATTACGGGCGCGAACTGACGTAGATCGCCGTCGCGACGGACCACCGTAGGCGGGACAAAAACACCCGCAAAAATCTCTGCTAAAGTGGCGTTTCTGCCGGAGCACCTATTACACTGTATGTCCAATTAGAAATAGACAAATAATTTTAAAGGATTTGTTGCGGCTCTGTCGATTCTCACAATAGCAAAATGATTAACGTTCCTAGATCTCAATACCTATGCCTTCTAAAGAAATTTACATATAGCTGCTCCGTCCACAATTCGTCGTTTATTCCACGAGGCCGGTATATCGGCTAAGAGCTGGAACGATAGCGTCGACATCCAGGAACTCAGTGTCGCGGATGTCGCTTGTGCCTTCAAAAAGTTACAGCCAAAACGGTCTGTTGGCCCGGATGGTATTCCTCCATACATATTAAAGGCATGTCAATCTGTTTTGGTTGAACCCTTACGACACATTTTCAATTTAAGTATCTCTAGTGGGATCTATCCGTCAAGATGGAAAATTAGCCGCGTCATCCCAATACATAAGTCGGGGGCGAAATCTGACGTGAAAAATTACAGACCAGTGGCGATCATTTCATCTGCGGCCAAATTGTTTGAGACTATTATCCACAAATATCTGTATAGGCAGGTAAGTGGAAAGTTATCAGACGCTCAGCATGGTTTTCGGCTAGGACGTTCCATTACTACAAACCTCTCAGTGTTCACTGAATACTTAGCGGAACAATTTGACTCCCTGAGGGGTTGTCAGGTCATCGTAGCCTATTTGGACTTTCGAAAAGCATTCGACCGGGTCATCTGGGCCCATTACTGTTTAATTTGCTCGTGATTACATTGCCAGACGCGGTTACAAAACCAACTGCCTGATTTTCTCGGATGACCTACAATTATTCGCAAGAACGAGCAGTAAATAATCCTGTACATTACTGCAGGAGGAAATAAACGCCGTGTCTCTTTAGAGCATAAACCACAAGTTATACTTCAATACCGGCAAATGTTCTATCATGACGTACTAGCGAGGTGACCCCGCTTGTACATAGTTATGACATTGATGGCTCTATACAATAGCTCCAGAAAACCTCAAACATCATCTCAAGCCAAAAACTACCAATTTCATAAATGACAGTGGAAAAACGAACAAAATCCGAAAAAATAGCTCTGCAATATTGAGTACAAATTTAACAATGATAGCCATTGCTGTGTTGGCGATTAATAAATTTATTTTATTTTATCTGCATCCAAACTTTTCTCTGGTCGTAACGGTCTCCGTTCCATCGGGTTCAGAAGAGGGAGGAAGAGAGAGTGCACCCGTGGTCGCGCGCCCACCTGTGCACTATAATATAGCCTGCGCACTTGACTGCTTCCGAACAACGGACTCTGAGAAGACTAAAGAAGTCACTAGAATCTACAATGCAGTCGCTATGGCCGAACACGGCTAGAAGGATATATACCTATAGGTACATTGATGGCAAGGCACTATCACGAGTAAATCAAACAAGGGACCTAGGAGTGACCTTTGACTCACGGTTGACATACAGACAACACATCTACACCCTAGTTGATAATTCTTACAAATTGCTAGGTTTTGTAATGTGTTGTTGAACTCTCACGCATGAGAGTTCAACAACACATTTGTCATGCGCCTCCTATTCAATTCCCTAAATCGGAACAGATTAGAAGTCAACGCGGCAATATGGAGTCCTTACGAAAATAGCTACATATCCAGGCTGGAGAGTATACAGAAACGCTTTCTGAGGTTCCTGTACTTTAAACAGCATGAATATTATCCCTTTCTATATCCTACGGCATTTATTCTGGGGATGGTTGGGTACAACTCACTAAGTGCAAGAAGAGATTGGCTGGCAATCTACCACATGTATAGACTGCTTAGGGGGTTCGTTGATAATCCGACCATCCTTAGAAGAATCGGTCTGTTTGTACCCGCCAATTACTACCGTGCTAGGACTCACGTATCTTTCGCGTTACCGCGAGCTAGAACTAACATCGTTTAACACTGCTTCACGGTGCGGACGCTTCGTACCATAAATGCACTATATGTTCGGCTGAGCCAGAATTGGATATTTGGACGGTGAACTTAGCACAACTGCAAAATACGGTAATAGCATTTCTTAGCAATCAAGTAATTAGATAAATATGTAGTACGTAGTATTGAAATTGTTATAAAGTAGTAACTACTGTAATAAGAAAGGTTAGATAATCATTAGATATATGTAATTATAATCGTTTAATATTACTCTCTAACGTATTTCTCTGTCTCGTTTGCTATAGTCTAGAATAATAGTCTATTAATTAGAATAATAATGATAGTAATAGTAATGGAGTAGAGTAATAATAATATTATTAACAGCAGAATTATAATAATAGTCTATAGTAGAATAATGGTTATAATCTAGAATAATAGCCTAGAAAAATAATTAACGACTTGGAATCATCTGTAAGGTTAATTAAGTTTAGGGAAATAAATATATAAATAAATAAATAAATAGTTACCCATCTCTACCGATTGTGTACCGCTAGCGACGGTGCGCTAGCAGTGCTCACGCGCGCAGATATATATTAACCTAAATGTACTGCATTAAGCAATATTTAAGAACCGACTTTTGCAATTGTTTGCAGTTCTCCACATTCCGTTAACTATTCTGCCAGACCGCAAAAAGCTGTTATAGACTGGCGTAAGACCACGTAATCGTAAATAACACTAATTTTCAACATTCCATGATGGTACACTGGAAAACAACCGATAAATAACAAACGATAGAAAAACAAATTAACAGCTGATTTTAAGAAAGAAATAATATTACTTTGTAATAAAATTAGAAATAGAATTATTAAAAGAATATTTTTTTAAAAGGATTTGCTTCACGTTCAAAATGCTTTACGTTCCTAGAACACAATGACTATGCATTCTACACAAGTTTACATATAGATGCTCCGCTCAGCGTTCATCCTTCGATTCCGGGTTCGTTTCCCGGCTTTGTTACCAGCTGGTGGCTTAGTGGTCCCCGTTGGTATAAAATTAACGAAATTGAATTTCAATTCTGTCGATTGAATGCAATAACAAGACATAGGTATACTAACACACATGTTACACGCACACATACAAATAAACAATTCATGGTAAGGGTTGATTATAAGATTGTTGTAGGCAAATAAACTCACCCATCGTGAAGTTTCACAATAAAGACTAGAAACAAACAAACAAACATTTGCGGTAATTTTCTGCCAGACCGCAAGAAGCTTTTATACACCGGCATAAGACTACATAATCGAAAATACCGCTAATTTTTAATATTTTTGTTTCCATGATTGTACACACGAAAATAATCGACAAATAACAAACGATGGAAAAACAAATAAACCGCTGATTTTGAAAAGGAGATTTTTTTTGTCGGTTTATACCTACAAAAAGGTTATATATCTATTCCCAATTCAAACCGAATAATTTAAGTTTAAATGGGCCAGTGTGAAAAGCAGCATTTACATAGATAAGGTGCTAATATTGCACATCTAGATAAATAACGACGCCACTGGAAGTTTGAATTTTTTGATTTAAATATACAAAATGTATTAACGATGGTCGTTCTAACCTACATTTTTAAAAGTATTTCGACGCATCGGTCAGTTGTGTTGTGAATCCCGGGAGAAGCACGCATATATTGCTGCATATTGCTATATTGCTGAACCTGTTCTACATTGTTGATTTTTTTATGTCACCCGACTATATTCACCACGCTGATTCCGAATATGCAATAATCTGTATTAGGTCTTAATAAAAAAGTCAGCTTAACAACCACCCCCGCTATATAGGAAACAAAGCCGTTTCCAGACTCCCCCGGTTATCAGTCGGAATGCACAGTCGATTGGCTGACGCTGCACGGTGCGCAACCCGTCCAGGAGCGCCCGAAGGGCGATTACCAGGGTAACTGGCCCGCAGGCACAGAGTTCTACCCGGGCTCGCATTTCTGCTTCGATAGGTGTTTACCCGTGAGCTCGGGCAACGATAACACATGGGTCATAATGGCTCAACTGCACTGGGCCCATTAGCTCCCTATATTCGGTAAACTAGAGCTGTCAACTACAATGGGCAAACCCGCCACCTCAGAAACTTTTAACGATATTGGATCGTTCTGTATTTCTTGAGGTGAGCGTGAGACAAAACGATCTTAAGACGAAAACAGTCCACTGTCTAGTTACGCCACTCGTCCGTCAGAGGCCAACGCCTTACGGCGAGGCACCGGAAAAGATAACCAGCGGGTAGCCTCGCCCCCTGACGATCAGTTCGCCCCCACCTCATACCTCCTGACTGGTTACAGGATCGAGCTCGTTTGCGCGGTCCTCTCCATTACGTAGCGGTCATTCGATGTTACCGAATCTACCGCAGACCACGGCATCCTTTGCTCGGCTGTTCATCCGGTATCTGGTAGCCGATTGGTCGTTTAAAAGCAATTTCCATAAGTTTAACAACCACCCCCACTCTATAGGAAACAAAGCCGTTTCCAGACTCCCCCGGTTAACTGTTTGAATGCACAGTCGATTGCCTGACGCCGCACAGTGCGAAACCGCCCAGGAGCGAAATACGATTCCCAAGAAAACTGGCCCGCAGGCACATAGTCCTATCCGGGCTTACACTTCTGCTTTGAGGCTGTCGGATGGGTGAAAGCCAGGGCCGGATCTAGGGGGGGGCAGGAGGGGGCACTTGCCCCGGGCGGCGAAAACTGGGGGCGGCCATCGTACGTCGAACATCGCGTGTAACAAACTCAGTACAATAGAAAAAACCTGTGAGACACCCTCTCCTCACACGTGATGTACGGTTTGGAAATAGTGTCCACTTAGTTTGCCAATGTATGCACTGAACTTTAATGGAAATTAATCACAGACTTGAAAGCGCGAGGAAACTGAATTCAGATTTTGCATTTTTGACTGGCGATTCAATAATGCAAATGAACACTGATGATTTAAACAAATATGGACTCGATTTGGCTCTTAAAATAGGGCATGGACTTGAATTCAGCGGAACTTATTTTCGAACTTGAAGTATTTAAAGAACACGGACCACTCTTACATAAACATATTTCTGGATTGCAACCGTTTTATTTAATAAAACTCATATGTAAAAATGATTTACAGGATGCATTTCTTAACTTGAGCATAGCTCTTAGAATATATGAAACCCTACCCTACCTACAACTTCGGCTTCATGTGAAAGAAGCTTCAGCAAAATGAAGCTCATCAAATACTATGTACGTTCCACAATGTCCCAAGAGCGCTTGTCGGGATTGGTAATATTATCAATTGAGAGCGAAATGGCCAACAATCTGAATTATGATATGTTAATTAACGATTTCGCTGAAATAAAGTCGAGGAAATAAACCTTTAGAATCAATTATAATTTTACTACTATAATAAATAGTTTTCTAAAAGTCAGTGGATTTTATTTGTTCAAAAATTTTCCTAGAGGGCGGCAAATTCGCACTCTGCACCCCCTCTTTAATAATGTAGAACCGGGCCTGGTGAAAGCCTGTGAGTTTGGCCAACCCTAACACATGGGTCATAATGGCTAAACTGCATTGGGCCCATTAGCTCCTTAATCCTAGTAGCTCCCTATAATCAGTTAGACCTTCCTTTTTTAAAAAAACATCCATTATAAATGTTATTATAGACGGCCAAATAGAGTGCTATTAGTTTCGATGTCATCAGCCCACCTGTATTTCGCCGGAGCTGAAGGGTTACCAAAATGTACTAGAGTTGTGCAATATAAAACCACATATAATCAAATGTTGAAGTAATCTATTCTTATGAGAAAATCTAAACTTATTGTAAATGCAGAAATGAAATATAAAAATATTTTGTATTTATAAAACGAACTATTTGAGACAATATTTGATATATTTTTTTTTCCATTTAATTGTTTTCCAGAATTTACTGTAAACTTATTTCTAAAATTTTTAATTTTTGTTGTGATAATTTTTAAGGATATTAATTTTTGTACTGATACTTTTGTAAATCATGAGATAATCGGCGCATACGCAATTATTAATTAAGCATGCGGAGTATGCATAAAATATTATACTCTATTTAGTAACAATGTAAAAATATTAGCGATAACCATGTATTATTAGAGTATTGTTTGCGTACCAATTATACTAAATAAACTAATAAATGACTCCTTGGGGGAGTGGATGGGGATAGAAGCCACCGATTCTTTTTAAAACTGTCTAAACTTATTATTTCCCGGTACAACGTCCTGGGCGATAGTGTCATATCTCCGTGAGAACTAACGTATTTGAGCGTTCGCTCCAAATGTGTTGGCTTTTCACACTAGCAGCCTAACTGGTGTACGTAAGCTGACATTAAGTAGCCGTCCGCGGGCTGTTTTTACGATGACGCTCATCCCTACACCGCCATTTTGCCACTCCATACCACTCACATATACCTATGCTATGCTTTCTTTCAATTTGTGTCATTGCCGCTGTTCACGCCACCGCATATGCAACCCTCTCTATTATTATATTTATCCCTGAACATCATTTATTTTATTTTATTTCGCGTATTGGTGATTCCACAGCAAAAAAAAAAAAAAATATTCTTACTTTCCCGGCCCAACCTAAGAGAAAGAAAGCATTGTCAACGCGTATCTTCATACATATTTATTCAGAAATTGGCAATAATTTTTGGTTAAATTCTTAGGTTAGGTTGAGAGATGCTGACGCGACGCGTTTGATTATGAGGCAGTCTGACTCTATGTTTCGAGCTCTTTATTGCATCCACTGTCTACTGATGAATTTTCAGCCTTTTCAAAACACTTTGGTGGTGCGTACTAATTAAAATTAAAACTTTCCTAGTACGCCAGCGCAAGGTGTCCCGAAATCTGGCCCGCTGATTGTACCCCGGCATGCTATGGGCAAAATACTGTCTTATCTAAAAGTATCAGCTTCACTAAAACTCTTACACTTTTTTGTCACTGGCTCTTGGCTAGAAAGCTGAACGTACATTATTTTCCTAAAAATAAAGGTTTGAAAAGCGTTTGAGCGCGCTGCGCCATCTAGCTTTAGGTAATATATCGCAAATAAACAATATTAGCGATATTTTACCCGTTAGCAAGTGCATCGTGATCATAGCTTTCATACTCTAAAAAATAACAAAGAAATTAAAAAATAAATCTCCTTTCTTTTGTTTATTATTTTTTTTTGTTATCAAAAGTCGCTTTTTTCGTTGTAAAGATTCACCCACTAAAAATGCCCTGGCATTAATCACACCCTGTATAGTGCAAGTACTAATGATCATGCATCAGCAAAAAGCTTGCGAGTAAATAAACTGAAATGACGCTTTCACTTCGCTGCAATAGAAGTCAACGATGAAGAGAGACCGCAGTGGGTGAAAGTTCTATAATCCGAAAGCATGAACCCAATTATGTTGGGGCACATTGGGAAAACGCATCCTAACATGGTCGATAAACTACGTGTAGTCGTGTATATTTTAACAGAAAAATTAAATATTTGCACTGCAATACTTTAAATGTTTGCATTGGACATATTATGTACCTACACTAACGCTCAAAAGTATTTGGGCACCTACTTTTAATCTACTGATTATATATAAAAAAGTAATAATAACATATTTTAAGCAAATTTGAGTACGCGCCCGAAGGCCAAAATCCCTATAATAATGGTATTGGACATCAACGAAAGTTCAGATATAAATGGCGTGTTTAACAATTCTGGGAGGAAGTTATTCATGTTATTCTAGGTAGCCCTGATTAGATTTTCTTATTAAAGCTTATTTAGCCGATGTTAGTCTAAATAAACTTTAGTATAAAAAATATCATTAGGGCTAATAAGAAAAAATCATTAGAATAAAATCAATAATTTCTTCCAAGAATTTTATAAATCTTATTTTTGAGCACGTTTGATTAATTCCCCGAATTCCATTTATATTGCTTATAAATCAGATTTATCTAAGCGCCTATTACATAGTAGGCCATAATCCCCATAGTAAAGTTAACGTACATAAAATAATGTGGGAAATGTTCAATAAGGGAGTAATTTAAAAATTCTGGGAAAACAATATTTATTTTATTTTAGGTAGCCCTAATTATATCTCCTCATTTAAGTTTATTAAAGCGAACAATGCCTAAATAAGCTTTAATAAGTAAATATAATTAGGGTTTCGTACTATACAATTGATCATATCTTCCCAGAATTGTGATATGACCAATTTATCCCTGTACTTCCTTGTCCGATTCCTTTATTAGAGGGATTATAACCTACTAGGTAGTAGGCGCTAAAACAAGTTTGATTTATGAGCTATATAAATGCAACTGAAGCTGTCAACTACAATGGGCGAACCCGTCACCTCAGGAAGTTTTAATGAAACTTCATCGTTCTGTCTCCCGTGAGGTGAGCGCAGAAGACTTAGGACAAAACAGTCCACCGTCAAGCTCCGGCACATGCCCGTATGAGGCCAACGCCTTATCCGCGAGATAGCCAGGTATGTTAACAGCGGGCCGACACTCACGCCCTTACTTCCAGTTGCGACCAGATTACTCCGGTCTCCCGACTGGTTACGAGTTCGAGGTCGCTTGCGCGGTCCTCTCCCTTACGTAGCGGTGAAACGGTTAATACTTTTACATTTGACTATATAAATGTCACATTTGAATACTTCTACAATTGACTCGGCACATTTCAATACTTCTACATTTTACTATATAAATGCAGTCAAATTTAGAAGTATTCAAATGTGCTTACAAACAAGACTTTCAGTTGGTTGATTGGAAGATATTGCTGTGTAGCAATAAGTCCGTCATTGTACCTTGATTTAATTGTGTAATAAAGAGATTTTTCATTTCATTTTCATTTCATTCTAATCTAAATATAATTTAGTATTGGGTGCCCAAATACTTTGTAGTAAGTAATAGTATAGATGCAAATAAATGACGAATTGTTACACAATGACTTTATTTATCTCCCGTGGAAAAATATTGTTGTTACTAATGTCCTTTTAGCACCGATTCACTTATTATTTAGTGTAAACAAAATTTGCAATTTTCATTGTTCATTTTCAAAATGGTCGGCGCCACAGGGCCTAATAAAGTAGAAATGTATCCAGGTATCCGAACGCTTTGTAATAGGCGAGGTATTCGTGCGATAGCTTCGTTTCCTGCCGCAGTGGCGGAATTAAATATGCGGCACCGTTTATTAAAATAAGCACGCCCCGTTTAATATCGCAAAATACGGGAGTCTTTGTTGAGGAAGACATTGCGAACAAGTTAGTTTATTCGTTATGGAATATCGCGCCGGGAAATTTCATTATTATCCGGGCGTAACGCCGCATTACGCCCTTAGTTTCGTTTCTTATTCAGCCCGTGTCGCTACTCGCTACTCTCTACTCTACTCGCTAGTCTGGTTTTCAACGATGGTAAAATAAAACAAGAATGGCCTATTACATTACATTACATTTTCGTCGTGTCCAATTGACGGCTAAAGACCGCTCTTGGACGTGTCAAAATAATTGGGTTATGTAGTAAGTTTCGCTACTACTCTTTACTGAACATACATAGTTAGTCAAGAATTAACTACTAGATTGTCAAACTATAAATATAAATAATCAAAATAGAAGCTTAATATTTGAAGTAGTTAGTGATTCGAAAAGATACGTAGTAAAATTATTTATCGTAATATTCAAATTGTCAGTAAAATGTTAAATAATCAAATTAAATCTACGCTATGCATTTTAAACTAAAAGTACAGATATAAGACCATATAAAATAATCAGACAATAAGGCTCTACTTTTTTAAGTAATTTAAATGGGCACAATATTTGAAAAATCGTGGCCCTCAAATTCGGCCAAATTATAGAAAGGGTGGCCTATCAGCATCTTATTGATGTTTTTTTTAAATTTTATGTCCTCCAGCTGTTTAAATTTTGTAGGGAGTAGATTATAGAATTTAATGCTAAGGTACAAGTAGCTTTTCTGTACTTTTGCCAGTCGTATTCGGGGTACGCATAAAAGGGAGCTACCGCGGGTATGATGCGAGTGAATGTCTGCATTAATTGGGGTTTCTGTTAGGTGCTGTCTAGCATACATTAAACACTGGTATATGAACGCCGAATACATAGTCATTACCCTTGCCTTGATGAAATATTCTTTACATGAGGTCCTAGTCGTTACCTGATACATGCTGCGCAGTGCTCTCTTTTGCAAAAGAAAGATTGTTTTACTGGTTGCAGCATTTCCCCAAAATAGTAGTCCATAAGTCATTAATGAGTTAAAATACGCAAATTATACTGATTTGGCTGCCGCAAAACCACAAAGACTTCTGATTTTTTTAATAGAGTATATCGAGCTACATAGCTTACTAGCTAATTGTTGGATGTGCGCATTCCATTGTAATTTACTGTCAATTCTTAATCCTAGAAATTTTTTATCTTCTGTGATGTCGATTTCAAAATAGTCGTGTAATTCATTTAAATAGTCAACATTGGCAGGTCTTAAGCGAAAAGGAATTATTTTTGATTTTGTAATATTTAGACGTAATTCATTAGAATTAAACCAAATCAAGAGTTGATCAATCGTATACCTAATTCTATTTATTAATGATTCCTTATTTTGGTCACAGAAGATAAGAGATGTGTCATCTGCAAACAGTGTAATGTCATCATTCTCGGATGACACACATCCCGGCAAGTCATTGGTGTACACTAAAAATAAAAATGGACCTAGAATGGAACCTTGAGGTACACCCTTTGTTACTAGAATCGGTTGGCTTCTTGTTCCATTTACTTCTGTCGTTTGTTCCATTTACTTTAGCCCTTTGTCTCTGATACCATAGTGTTCTAATTTATTCAGTAGAATATTGTGGTTAACGCAGTCAAATGCTTTTGATAGGTCACAAAACAGACCAACAACTGTTTTTGAACTATCCAGCCCATTCAATAACTCATGCAGTAGTTTCGATGTAGCATTAACAGTCGATAATCCTGCCCGAAAACCAAACTGTTTACTGTTAATAATGTCGTGAGTGTCGAAAAATTTAGTAATGCGATTCAATATTAACTTTTAAAAAATTTTGCTAAAGGCCGGTAATATGGATATCGGTCTATAGTTATCTATGTTATCACGACACCCTTTTTTGAATAAAGGTATAATTTTTGCCAATTTTAATTTGTCCGGAAAGGTGCCTTCTACTATGCATGAATTAAACAGAGCGCAAAGATAATCTGCTAGTGCAGGCGTTGATGACTTTAGTAATCGGCTGGACACATACCACATATTGCGCTATTGCGCACACGTTAATGTAATATTACATTTACATTAAAGTCGTGTCCAATTGATGGCTAAACCTTTGTGGCAAAAAATTGGGACCTAATGGGCCCTGTTACAGTTAGACCACTAAGTCCCATGTATTTAGGGTCGGTCAAACTCACGTGATCCCGGGTAGGACTCTAGCCTGCGGGCCAGTTTCCCCTAGGAGTCAACATTCGGGCGCTCCTGGACGTTTTGCGCATTTTGCGGCGTTAGCCAATCGATTGTGTATTCTGACCGACAGCCGGGGAGTCTGAAACAGTTCTGTCTCCTATAGAGCGGGGGTAGTTGTTAACCTTACGGCGACTGCTCTTGAAAAATCCAATCCGCTACCCGATACCGGGTGAACAGCCGAACAAAGTATGTTGTGGTTTCCGATAGATTCGGTAGACACCGCATCACCGCTACGCAAGGAAGAGGACCGCGCAAGCGACCTCAAACCTGTAACCAGTCGGGAGACCGGAGTAATCTGGTTGCAACTGGAAGTGATATACCTGGTTGTCTTGCTGTAAGGCGTTGGCTTCTTTCAGACGAGTGGCGTAACTAGACAGTGTACTGCTTTCATCTCAAGTCGTCTACGCTCACCTCACAGGAGATAGAACCAACTAATATCGTTAATTCTTCCTGAGGTGATGGGTTCGCCTGTTGTAGTTGACAGCACTACTTGGTGGCTAAACCGCTCTTGGACGTGTCAAAATATTTGTGTTAGGTGGTAAGTCTCATACTACTATTTTAATCTTTACTTAACATGCATAGGTTGTCAAAAATGTAAGTATTATATTGAACAAAATAGTATCTTAGAAACTTTTGAACCTACTAAAAGTTATTCATCGTAAAAACTTATTACAAAATAAAATGGAGGCTTTTTAATTAAAATAGTCAATAATTTCCATGGGTACCTACTAAAAGTTACTCATCATAATAACTAAAATAGTCAGTAAAAAGGTTAATAATCAAAATAAAAGCCTAATAATTGAAAAAGCCAATAATTCGAGTAGAAACGTACTAAAATTTGTTCATAGTAACATATAAAGTGGCTGTAGTGTTAAATAATCATATTTAAGCTAAATCATACATTTAAAAACTAAAAGTACAATAAATATCATTATCATTTAAATTTGTATAATATTTCTGAAGTTTCTATTTTAAAAGTCATGGCCCTCGAATTCGGTCAGATCATAGAAAGGGTGGCTTATCAGCATATCCTTAATGTTTTTTTGATGTTACGCCAGCTGTTTGATAGTAGTTGGGAAGTAGATTGTAGAATTATATCGAAATGCACTTGTAGCGGCCTTTACATATATGCGAACCGACTCCGGTCTGTAAACAAATCTAGGTAGTATGAAATCGCAGACTATCGTGGTTGTTTTACGTTATAAATAGGATAAAAACGAATTTACCACGTGGAGCTTGTAGCACCCAATATTTGCAACCGCCGTTGTCCGGGGTAGACAGAAGTGACGTCCAACTGTCATCTGCGGGTAGACGGCTAACTTCTGCTGTTACTTTGCAGATTCACACTACTTCACAACGTGATTTCGGTCCAACAAGGCATCTGTGTACCGAACTTCAAGTCTCTAAATGCAATATTTCGAGATTGAAGTATAACTAGCTGGCCCCGTGGTGGACCGATTTCTACTACAATATTTTCCACTCTTGTCATTACCGAATGATGGCTGCATGCAAAATTTCAGTTCAATCGCATGAAGCCTTTGGGCGCTATCGTGGAGGAATACACATACACACACAGACAAACACACAGACACACATCTGCGGGTAGGCGGAAAATTACTGCTGTTACTTAAAATGGTCACAATATACCGAGAGAACAGTAGACGCACTCTCAAGCGATAGTGGATTGCGGGGTTAGGATGCGAGGGAATTGAGCAGAGAGTTACGTCTCGACGAACGCCTTTGGTTAGCGTTACGCGCATGCGAAGGTCGGCGAATTTCTCAAAACGTTTGAACATCTGCGTTGGTGGAGTAGTAGATATGTGCTGGGCATATGCGAGCCCTTACACTCATGACGTTGCTCGCCTAGTTTTTAACTTTGTTTTAAGAGACGATTCTGTCTGGTATACTGTGTAACGGTGGTGAGCGTCGGGTTCGTTCTCAATATCCATCGCCGAGCGCAAGGACTTGACACAGGATACAGTAACTTCAATTCAATTCATTTATTTATTTTTTAATCTTTTTAGATAGTAGATACGTAAAAGTAGGTATTAGTTACATTTAATATTACTTACAATTTAAATCGGTCGTGATTAAAGTATATAATATAATTAAAATTCAGCACTAGGTATATCTCCGACATCAACTTTCGGTTTCCTACTTCACACTAGATGTATCAGTTATGTAATTTAAGTAAGAATGTATAGAGCAATTAAAAAACACTCGAGAGATTTCACCTCCCCAGCAGCCTCCACTAGGCAGGGTGCGCGGGTTCAGGTATATCGACTGTACGTTGCATAAGACTACGAATCTTTCACTGTTACCTGTACCTATTTTTATCATTGACCCCGGCTTTTTATTGGACTGGTGTGTTTATTCTTACATAATAGCTAGTGTTATAAGTGTCATTCTATTTGTATAGTTATGGTAATATCTTTATTAATTTTACTTCTCAATGCCTTGGTTTTACTGTTATGTTGATTAGTAATAAGTGAATAAACAAAAATAAATAAAAATTAAAAACAAATGTAAATACTGGGATTTTTGGCTTGAACAACGGATTCTGATTTATATTTATGGTAGAGGGAAGTCCTCTAACGCCGAAAGCACCTAGCGTCGGACACAATAGTACCTCGACAAGTCGCGGCGCGATCGATACAAAGACGTAGGAAAAGGAAAAGAGTACGCTTCCCCGCAACCTTTTCACCCGTATTTGTATCGATCGCGCCGCGACTTATCGAGATACTATTAGTGTCCGACGCTAGGTGCCGTCCGTCGTTAGGGTCCTCCCCCTACCAGGGCTATGCCAGGCATGTCGGATTCACCGCCCCTGCCCTATTCTTAAATGATGTAATACCTGTAGATGATTATATAAATCATTTATTATTAAAAATGTGTTTTTTTTACTCTGACCTTTTGATACGATAACCATAGGATGATATTTATTAATATGATTTTCAAGATTATAATTCTAAAATAAAAACACCAGAACCCAGTAACAAGAGAAAACACAGAATTGATCGTGGCGTGTGTGTGCTTGGTTTTGACTAGATATCTATATAGGTATCTATAAATATATAAGTGTGTTAGGTGCTCCATGCTTGGGCACAAGTGTATACAAAAAACAAAAGATCTATAGAATAAATATGTTAAATAATCTACCAACAATTATTTGATACTGAAAATCTAACTTCAGAGCAATATAACTCTGATCCGACAACTTTTCATGACAAGGGCCCTAGTGATAATTATTGTATACAACTACACCTTTCCATTGATATATAACACATCGTCATTGGAACTTCTACCAGGTTCAATACGTTTTTGCCCATCATCCTTTGAATTACCAAAAGCATTTCAATTTATTCTGTAATACCAATTGATGCAGCGTGTATTCGCTTTAAATGTCGGATCAGATTTAGTCGTTGTCCGAAGCCACGATTGCATTGTGCGCATAAATAATTCTTCAATTTCTCATGTACGACATCCAAATGCATTTTCAACCACCGCTTTGTGGAAAATGAGCGTCCACATTCCCCGCACGTGTATTTCTTCAATTTCCTGTGAACAGTGTTTACGTGTTCTCTGAAATGACCTTGCCTTGCGAAAGCACGATCGCACTCCGCACACGAGTATTTCTTCAATTTTCTGTGAACTGCCTCTATGTGTCCTTTCAGTGTACTTTTCTCTGTAAATGCCCGGTCACATTCTCCACACGTGTATTTCTTGAATTTTCTGTGAACTGCGTCTACATGTCTTTTTAAATTCTTTTCCTCTGTAAAAGCGCGACTGCATTCCTCGCATTTGTAGTTCTTTAACTTCCTGTGAACTGCGTCTATGTGTCTTTTCAAATCCATTTGGTTTGTAAAAGCACTATGGCATTCTTCACATGGGTATTTCTTGAATTTCCTGTGTACCGTGTAAACATGTCTAGTTAAATTTTTATTCTCTGTAAATGAACGATTACATTCCCCACATACGTAATTCTTTAATTTCGTGTGAAATGCATCTATGTGTCTTTTCAAATCAATTGGGTTTATAAAACTACTATCGCATTCTCCACATGAGTATTTCTTGAATTTCCTGTGTACTCTATAAACATGTCTTGTTAAATTTTTATTCTCTGTAAAAGAACGATTACATTCCACACATACGTATTTCTTCAATTTCATGTGAAATGCATCTATGTGTCTTTTCAAATCAATTTGGTTTGTAAAAGAAGCATTATCACATTCTCCACATGGGTATTTATTTAATTTATCATGAACACTATTAATATGTTGATTTAATTCAACCTTAATAGTGAAAGTCCTATCGCACTTCAGACAAACATGCGATTTGGCATGTCCAACAGTAGTTCCGTTATCGCCGATATTACTGCTTCCAGATCCATCTTCGATTGCCTCTGGCTTTATGGAATGATGTTCATCTTTGTAGATTTCGACCACGTTACCTCGCTCATCCGGTATGAAGTCGCTTAGGTGCAAATTCAAATCACAATCATCAGAATCGTAGACCTCTTTTTTAATAACGTCAATTTCTTCAATCTTGACGGTCACGGCATTGTAATCGTCCACAATTTGATCACTCATCTTCATATGAAGTAATTGACAAATTTTTAAAAAAAATGTTTTCAACTGCACTGAGGCGGTGGATCTCGCGAAGAATACGATTTCTTAACAGCTGTCACTTTTCTCGAAGTTGCCCTTGGATAATTTTGATGGGAAATCCGAATTTTCCGCGTCCAGATTTGCCGCAAGGCGATTTTGAGAGTTGACTGACGTTTCCAGATTTGCCACTTCCACTGCCACATTTTATTACACCGCGTCCAAATTCGCGGCATCCAGATTTGCCACATCTGGCGGATAGTGAAAGGACCTTCACATAAAAGTATCGTTTTGAAAACGTAGGTACAACTTAATATTATTTGTTTTATTTCGATTCATCCCTACCTAAACTAATTTTCACAGCCTAAAAACTTGTGTATAAAATACTAAAATAATTAAAAGTAGGATGAAATCTTACCGAATATTAATGAAAATCTTCATTACTTTTTTTATATAACTGGCAATAACTGGATGTCGTTATAAATTCCTACCAGCCCACAAAAGTGATACCACCATAGGCCTTTGTATATCGCAATGAATTCATTAATTTTCCTGAAATTTATTACTTACATTACTACCTTTAATAGTACGAGAATGATATATTAAAAATAATACTAGTTTTTAAAGTATGAGAGATTTCCTCGTAATTTCTATGCAATCATCTGGCACATTACTCCCCGTGGTGCATTTCCCTATCAGATTGTAAAATATGCAGTTTTTAAAGAAATATGGTAATTTCATTGCTAATTTTACTGTGACTTAAAAACGTTCATACATACAATTAAACTATATAGGTACGTTAAAATATCATTACTGTGTCCAAATCCACCTTGGATAACTTTTGTATGTACCTACGCATCTTTAGATTTCTATTCCGTTTAAAGGCACTTTTGCATTATATAAAAGCAAACTTTAAAAGTTGCCATGAATTGTATTTAAATGCCTATTTACGAATGTTGACTTACCTTTTTGGGGTAAAGGCGCGATCACACTTCTCACAAGAAAAATAAATCGAGTTCGAATGAATCGTGTCTACGTGTATATTTAAAAGTCTCTTTAAATAGACGATCGCATTCCGTACTGTAAATTTCTTTATTTCTATATGATTGAAGTATATTTGATTATTTAGTGGTCTTTTTGCTAAAAGCCATAACTGCATTTCTGAATTCTGCATATTGCTTCAAATTTAGATGTAGGTAAATGGCTACATCTAAAAATACCTATGGGTTCTACGTGCTTCTTAAGTTGTCCATATCGTGAAAGGCATTCCTGTGGAAAGGGATAACGGTATTCCTGGCAAGCATATTTCTTCAATTTTGGATGTACGACGTCTAGTTTCATGTTGTGAAAGACCTTCCTGTGGAAAGGCATGACTGGAAGCATAATTCCGGACAAACATATTGCTTCAATGTTAGATGTACGACGTCTACGTGCTTATTTGGTTTTCCATATATTGAAAAGGCTTAGCTGCATTCCTGATGAGCATATTTCTTCAATTTGAGATGTGCGGCGTCTACGTGCTTCTTTAGTTGTCGATATTGTAAAAGGCATTCCTAAAATAATAATAGTAATATACTCTTTATTTGCACTTAATAATGTTACAAAAAGGCGAGATTATTGCCACATGCCAATGTCTTACAATTAACCTAATCACAGTGGTACATGCGCGCATTCTGGAAATAAAGATTATTACCTTAGTCTGCATAAACTACAGACCAGTAAAGGTATTGTGAAAGGCATCCCTGTGGAAAGGCATAACAGCATTCCTTGTTTCTTTAGTTGTCGATATTGTGAAAGGCATTCCTGTGGTTAGACATAACTGTAACTATTCTTGACAAGCATATTTCTTCAATTTTTGATGTACGACGTCTACGTGCTTCTTTGGTTGTCAATATTATGAAATGGCTTAAATAAATTCCTGATATGCATATATCTTAAATTTTAGATGTACATACGGCGTCTACGTGCTTATTTAGTTGTCCATATTGTGGAAAAGCATAACTGCATTCCTGATAAGCATATTTCTTTAATTTTAGATTCACTGCGCTACGAGCTTCTTTAGATTACTGTGTTCTGAAAAGGCACAACTGCATTCTTGACAAACATATTTCTTCATTTTTTTATGTATGGCTTTTATATGATTTGCTAGACTTCCTTTTTTGTGAAAAGGCATTTCGAATTCCTGACAGACATGATTCTTCAATTTCATGTGTTCAACTTCCTCACATTCCGCACACTAATAACGCTTTTCTTTCTTAGGTCATCCACTCCGTAAATTTCCTTCTACACGGTGTTGAGTCAATCGAATATTTCAATCGACTAACGTTAATCACCATTGAAGTAATCGCGACTAAATCAATTAGTCGTTAATCGTCAATCGTCAATCGTCAATCGCGATTAACTTGCTCTTTAGATAGCACCCGACAATTCATTCTTGTCGGTCGGTCGGTCGCGGTCGCAGTCGCTTTCGCGGTCGCGTTCGTGGTCGCGTGGTCGCGTTTGTTTGCGGTCGCTTTCGTATGCGGTCGCGTTTACTGTCGCGTTTGACCGCACCAACCGCACCGACCGCGCCGACCGCACCGACCGTACCGACCGCACCGACCGGTGAAAAAGCGCAAAACTGAAGTTGACCGCTGTCGAGTTTAATCATCAATCGTGCCTAACGATTGAAACTAATCAATCGTTAGTAGCCGGTTGACGATTGAACGAATCAATCGTTAGTCGTCAAACGCGATTAAGGTATTCAATCGTCAATTGTTAGTCGACTAAATTTTGCCCAACACTGCCTCTACACTACCGCTTGGATCACTATTTGGTTCCGATTTATGGAAGCAAGTCTCTTCTTCGTAAAATTCTCATTACATTTCCTTTGTCATATGTACATAGATACATATATTTTCTTCGTCGTATTCGATTGTCACTGTTTTAATTACGACAAATTCACTTTCATTGGGTAAAAATCGCTCGCCGATGCAACTTAGACCACTATTTGGCTCTGGTTTATTGAATCACGTCTCTCCCCAGTAAACTTCAGCAATATTTCCTTTCTCGTCAGAATCTGTATTCAAATCTGCCAGAGGAATATTTGCACCTGAGGTATCAGAATCCATTGCCTCCGCTTTGATGGCGACATTTTCTTCTATTTTCACTTTGACGCCGCTGGAAATGCCGACAATATTTCGGTTCATAATATTTTCCGTTTAAAATATTTTCAGACTAATGCATCTTCATAAAGAAATGAAATCTTAGGTCCACTGTCGCCCTCCTTTCCAATTTAGTATAGGAATATTAATAATCTCAAATTTCATCTTGTAGGCATTCATTCATTTTCGTCAAATATAGTAGGTACTTTACTACCTTAATAGTACGAGAATGCTATATTGAAAATGATAATTATTTTCATTGCAAACTATGAGAGTGTTCCTAATGCTTTTATGCAATTATCTATTACATTACTTTCTGTAGTGCAGCTGTGTGCATGTTCCCTGTCTAATTTTGAAATATGCAGTTTTTTAAAGGAATATGGTAATTTAATTCCTGATTTTACTGTGACATTCATACATGTAATTAAACTATTTCGTTCTTATTTTATCATAGTAAGGAGTGCCATTTATGAAAAAAAAAACGTTTGGCACTCGGGGACTGCCGCGGTAAAGCTATTGCATAGCATTTTTAACAACTTATGCAATTATAATTATTTATTTATTTTATTTTTTCTGATATCAGATAACTGCGCTCTATCGGAAAACATTGAAATTATTCCGAATCATTTACGGCTGCGAAAGCAAATGATTCGGAATAATTTAAACGTCTATCGATAGAGCGCCGCGCACGATTTTTTATTCGATAAAGCTAAAAAAACGGATTATTCGAAAAAAATCGTAGATAAAAAGCTAGATAATTAAATTATCTTTAAAATGGTGCAGGTTTCATAAAATAATACGCCAGATAGTATTTGTGTAGTAGTCGTTTTTGTGTTCGGTTAGACCTAATTTCACAAATTAATTACACTATGTAATATATACAAAATCTAAAATATTCAAAGCTAAGAATATTAGGAAAATGTTCTTGTTTAACATGTGTTTTTTTCGAATCGGAAGCAGTACTCGTTTATACGTAATTATCAGTTTAAAATCATTAATTTTCGTTAAGAAATTTCTTCATTCGGTCGCCGCGCTGGCCTAGGCCCGCGATAAAATCTATGCAATAGCTTAAAACCTATGCAATAGCTTAGTATTTGTTTTAGTTTTTTATTTATTTGTTTAGTTGTTTAAATTGTTATTTATAGCTTTAAGTTTTTTATTTATTTTTGTAATAATGAACTATAAATATAGGAAATTGAGGTTGTTTACTACATGTGGATATGAAAATAATTCAACCACTAGCTATTATATAATACATGGAGGAAACAATTATCTTCATTTATTTGATTTCTTGAGCGACCGGCTATGGCCGGGCCAAATTAGATCTGCTCACTCAAAAATCTGCCTCTAGGTAATAATTATATTTCTGTTTAACTTTACATTGGTACGTAAATGTCTCCTGGAGGGGTACGAGTAAACTTTCGATGATAGTTTGGCGGAGGAGAAAACTACAGCCAGGTGTATTTAGTGATTGATATTGGTTCATTTATCTCCCGGTTTGTTTGTCTGTTTAGTAATCCACCAGGAGCCATTAGGTTGTATCGCTTGTTAGTGAACGTGATTGGTCCCATAAAAGCTTAAGTAGTCCAATGGAGTTAGTTCACCATATCAAACACATCACTTTTTTTTATTAAACTTTTTTTAAAAGCGGCTATCAAAACAAGCGGGGTTTCTATTTTTGCTGCAACTAATATAAGAAACACTAGAAACTATATATAGAAAATATAAGAAACACGTCATATTCCGAAGATAACCGAAATATCAATATAGGAGAATACTAACTTGGCACATTGGGCTCGATGAAGGGTCGTTTTGTCCGTGAACATACCATCACACATAGTATGTGCTGTCAATAATGTGTCCAAATAAAAACCCCACAAGTTCTGTTTTTGTCGCTGCAATTTTACTTTCCAGGCAGAGGGAATGTATTATGTGAACGCCCTTCTTTGTATCTGAGTGTCTGTTTGTGTGTGTGTGTGTGTGTATTTTCCTTTACGATAGCGCCTAAACGCTTCATCCGATTGAGCTGAAATTTTATATGCGGGCATCAGATCATGACAAGAGTTGAAAAGATTGTGGTTGAAATCGGTCCACCAGGGGGGCGCGCTAGTCATATTTTAAAATCGAAAAAATGGCGTTAGAGAGTTGAACTTCGGTACACACAATTGTGAAATTTAGGATGAAATATATATCTATATCTTTATACAAGCGACACTAAATATTTAAGAAAATACTACATCATATTGTAAAATAGCCATTTTAATACTACGTAAATACTACAAGGTTACTACTTTTGCGATCATAATCATTTGACGCTGTCACTATCGGGGTGGGGGAGGGGGTTGGCGCCCGGTGGGGGGGTTAGCGAGCGGAAGGTGGAATTTGCGAGGGGTGGGGGGGGGGGGGGGGGGTTGGCGCACCGAAGGGAGGGCTTGTCTGCTTATTGGGAAAGTCTTGTGGTCACAACCGATTTTTTTAAAAATTGTACATCCGTTCATCACAATTATACTAATTTGCACGTAACGAAGATATTATCTACCTATGATGTACTAATAGCAACATTGTGTTCAAGGAGGGGCTTTTCCATTTATTCAGCGCTCTTTTTTAAATTTTTCTTTCAAATTAGGAATAATATTGGTATTTTGTCATTTATCTCTACTAGGATAAACTTTAAACACTACAAATAAGCGCCATTTAGTTAACACGGTACTCATCTCGAGAACACGCAGACAATCTTAATGATAAATCGCCCAGCTTCGGGTCCTGCTGGAAGGAGCTTCCGGAAGGACGTGTGATTGTACTGCCAGCAGGACGTGGCTTACTATGAAGATCTACGGGAGTCCTTCCGGCAGGTCTCCGGATACTGGCAGGACACAATCAAAGGCAGGCGTACCAAGCAGTTGGCACGTTAATTTGAATTTGATTAAGTAATCAATTGAAACATTGAAATAAATGAAAACATTGTTTATTGACAAAATATGCATAAGATAGGATTCTTAGTTAGATGTTCTTAGGTAAGTATCGGTAATATAATATAGACTTATTTTAATGATAATAGGTAAGTATCGGTAACATAATATAGACTTATTTTAATGATTTCGTTGCAAAAAATACTTGTACATATATGTAGCTAACACTAAGCGGGTATTCCATGTTGGATGTGGTACGCGAAACAATTTCTTCCTGTCTGCGGCGAGCAAAGAACACATCTATCACCACAGGCGACACAGAAGTAACTAGCCTTCTGTTGCTTCTTGTGAATACGGGAAAAAATTATGCATTTTCGTTGCACCCTTCTTCGTCTAGGGTCATTTTTAGATAGTGCTTGTAGTGAATGGTGGCCTCCGAGAGCTGCTTGGTTGACCACTTGATTCTCGATATTTTCTGTTAGGCCATATTGATTATTAATTAATTGTAAACTGAGATTTGTAGTAAATGTATCGTGAGAAACTTGATCATTTTCTCCTCTTGAAAAATTATTGTAGGCCAAGAAAGCATTTGCTTCGATCAAACCGAAAATTGACGCGTATATGCGATGAACCCATTTATGAGTTTTCCATACTTGTTCTAGTGCAAGACCACTCTGCCTTACGTGATTGTGAATATCTACCGAAGAGGCACCCTCAAAATATTGTTGCATTACATGCGGTCTTGGTATCTCTTTGAAGTATACGGTTCCATCTTCTCGGTAGCGACGCTTCCTTGATGCAGTTCCAGGCAACGACGTACCGCACGTCGAAACGACACAATGAACTTTTCTGTCCCTCCATCCAATGGCATACACATTAATATTTTCATATTCGGCAGTTGCAAATACTGAGCTACCTTTTTGAGCTGGACATCGATTTTGGATTTCTTTCAGAGGGAAATTCTTATGAGCCGTTTTTACAATGCCCGTGAAATATACACCACGCTTAGATAATTCCAAAGCAGTCTTTATCGAACCAAACCAGGAATCGCCTATAACCACACGACCTGTACCATGCCAAGGTTTAGTTAATCTGAGAGTAGTGGCAGTTCCGGCACCATACTCACGTTGCCATTTTTTGGTAGCCATGGATTCTCTTCCTTCATTAATTTCAAGACCGATCATTATATTGGTCGAGGCGTCGGCTACGGTTTTTGCCTCACAACCTACACCTTTCGGCTTTCTTTTGATTTTCATGCCGGCGCATGCCAGTTGCGAAATATGATCCGCGGCCGTACCACGCAAACATTGATTCATCAACCGTTATTTTATACCCTGGTATAATAGAGTTTTGCCATTTTTCGTTCACCATTTCAACAAACGGTCTTACTTCAAACCATCTGTCTTCGTCGTTATTTCTTTCCTCTGTAAAGGACAAAGCCATTAATATTTCTTCATAGCGATTTCTGCTCATTCCAAATCTTTGTCCGAAGGCCGGAGGTGGAAAGAGACCATCCGCCACCGTGTTCCAATAGTGCCTTCTTTCTGGAAGTAGATTTGTAGTCATAGCATAGACAAGTCCCAAAAACTTTAGGAACTCTCTTTCATCGAGTGGTTTCCGCCCAAGACGAGCGTTTGTGCACGACAAAATATGAGAGATTTTTTCAGTGGGAAAAAATAGCAAAAAAGCATATAATTCATTCATTCTATTCATGTTCAACAATCTTGCTTTGTATGTTCCATCTTTATATTTATCAATACAAAACAGTGTTCCGAAATTCCATTTAATATTATGGGCAATAACACGATCAGCGGGAGCAGTGAAGGGTAGGGGTGGAGGGGTCTGACGCAAGAGCTCAACCTGCTCCTGCGATGAACTTGAAGATGACGACGATGAGGAACCTGAAGACGAATCAGACGAATCAGAATCGACCATATTTTGTTTGTTTTCGATGCGGTCCACGAGATTGAGAGAAACGGAAGTTATGGTTTGGTCCATGTCCCATACTACTTTCACGGTATTATTCTTGCCCACACTTTGAATACTGCCGTAACAATATGACGTAGCAAACGCGTCACCATACTGTTGACGACTCCACGAATTATTGGATCCCGGCGCGTCGAAATTAGTAGCGCGCGAGCGCACACGATCCCGACGTCTTAAGGCCGCAGCCATCCTGCTCAGACTGATCGTACCGAAATGATTGAAGCGCTCCCAGAAAGAGAGAGAAATATACTTTCTCATAGTGTAAATTGCGTCCTGCTAGCAGGCCAAGTGAATTCGTCATAGGCAAACAAAGTTACGTCCTACCGGCAGTACTTAAAGTCCTGCTGGCAGGACGCTGGGCGATTTATCATTAATAAAGATAAATTATATTTGGTAATAGAAACGGCAGTTCAAATTATGTAGGTACTTACCTAAATTTTAAATGTTATACGCTAGTATAAATGTTATACGCTCCTGAAAAGATAAATATAAACTTAAATGATTTTCTTAACCATGCTCAATTATAGCGTATTAAACCTGTATACCTTCCAGCGGTTATTATTATAATGTATATCCTTCTGCGTAGTATATGGAGGATCCCATCTAAACCTCTTCTTTTGCAAGTTGCGCTGAAATAGGTTAGGTAGGTGCACATTACTTGTGACTATTTTCCGACCATTCTTTATATTATATGCTTTTTGTCAATTTTGCCATTACCCTATTTCTAAGGATAAAAGTATTACTGGATAAGGACCTTTTAATTATCAATTTAAGGTTTGGGTTTATATAACGAAACACGTGCAGTTAACGTTGTGATTCCAAACTAAACAGAACTTGGTAATAATGTATTCCCATACTTCAGTTTTGAACTTGAGATAGATACACACCTGAATCGACATATCAAATAACGTTAAAGTTAGTGATGTTAATGTTAGTTAAAAACATGCTCTGTTATTTCATTATAATTTACGTATCTACAAGATAACAGTGTAGTTAGCGCTGCCATTTGCCAAAATGAAACCCAAATTTCTCCAATGTTATATTGTAAATCTGGCTAAATAATAATTTACAAAGCGTCATTACTTGTACTTACCAGGATGCGGATAGCTGTTATTTTCCACAGCTATCCCAGCTGGTCTTCTAGATGTCGACAATTCCTCGTGGCTTCGTTTAATCATTGATTAAATATGGCATTCGATTGCTCAACTCCACAGTAAGATTTGGCAACTCTTTTAAGCCGGCGAAATGCAAGTGGCACTAACAGTATTGACTGTGAATCATCTATAATAAGGTTGATAATGAATGTTTCGTTTATAAAAGACTGATTGATTATAAAAACCCCATAATGTAACTAATTTTTCTTTTTCTTCCTAGACCTTGTCCCATTTACTTGGGGTCCGTCTTTGTCATCCTTCTCTTCCATGTCGTCAACTAGTGGCGGGTGGCCTTTCACGGACATGTTTCGTCGTTGGCAGGTCTAGGGCAAGCTTCGCCATGTGATCATCAAGGCGTCGCTGGACGTGACCGTACTACCGTAAACGTCTTTTTTTGACTTTATTAATTATCCGGGTGACTTTAACACTTCCTCTTATGTACTTCTTTCAGATTTTGTCTAATAGTGTGACATCCGCTGACCAGCGTAGCATGTGCACTTCTGTTGTATGTAGTTTATTTATTTATGTACAATAATGTAACTAAGTACAACAATTTTTCTTTTGATGCCTCTCCAACTAGTGAAGGTTGGCAATCAGCTCTGCATACTTCTTTTTGTCCTATCCATATGAATCTGAATAAACTTGTGAATCTGAGTGAATCTTGGGTACAACTCACTAAGCGTAAGAAGAGATTGGCTGTCAATCTGCCACATATATAAACTGCTTAGGGGGTTCGTTGATAATCCGACCATCCTTAGAAAAATCGGTCTGTTTGTACCCGCCAATTACTACCGTGCTAGGACTCACATATTGTTCGCGTTACCGCGAGCTAGAACTAACATCGTTCAACACTGCTTCACGGTGCGGCCGCTTCGTACCCTAAATGCACTATGTTCGACTGAGCCAGAATTGGATATTTGGACGGTGAACTTAGAACAACTGCAAAGTATGGTAATACCATTTCTTAGCAATCAAGTAATTAGATAAATATGTAGTATGTAATAATAAAAACAAACGGTGCTGCCATGGAATTCACCGACCGGAGTCGGGCCCATCATAATACTATTTTTTTACACTTCTGGGGGGTGAGCAGTGGATTCCGGACTTACGAACCGGCTGTGGTAGGTTTAGGACAGCTGTCTTGCCACATGTGAGCGTTCACCTTACCACCCATTCACTCCCCCTTCGAAGCCATAGAATTTGAGATGCGCAAATCGCAGTTTTAGATAATTTTTCTAAGAAAGAGTTGATTATTTTTCTGGAAAGGCCAAGATCTTTAAAGAGGTGAAATAGAGATTTAGCTGGCAGGCCACGAGCGCCAACTTCCACCGCGTGAAGGTTACGGCATTTGCAAGATCATGGTATTTATTTAATTTGTACTCGTGGTCTTTTGGGATATTTGATTCCCATGGAACAGTTAATTCTACAATAAGAGCCACCTTCCGAGATAGAGAGTAAAGAGTTATATCTGGACGGAGGGCTGTGCATCCGAGACTTTCAGGGAATTTATACTGCTTAGAGACCGAATCAACCTCCAGAATCCAATCTGTAGCTTTCTCGATTATTGAGAAAGGTTTTGTAGTTAAATGTTTTTTGCCTTTAGAGCCATCCCGCACAAACTGTATTGGGGGTTTGGAGGATACTGTCAAACCCTTGTTGGCACGAGCCACTGAGAGACTAATTACCTCGCGAATAACAGCGAGAACTTTGTCATGGCGGTAAGTGTACCGTCCTTGATCTAAGGCCACCTTGCAGCCAGCTAGAATGTGTCTAGCTGTGCAAGGGGCATTGCTACAGAGGGGACAAGAACTATCCTCGGCAAAGCTCCAACGAGCGAGGTTACTGGGGTCTGGAAGTGTATGCTGAAAGGCATTCAAATAAAATTTCAGCATCTCTGGCGTCCAGTCATAGAGCATTACCTTCCAGTGCATTGGAGGCGGAATGCAAAAGTCCCCAATTGTTGTCCAATCATTCTGGCATTGAAGGCCAATAGCATGAGTCATACTCTTGCTGTCGTAATCTCCCCGCAAAAGAGACTTCTTCAAGTCCACGTCGCTCGTGGTTGTACTGCCATACCCCAGACCAGTGCCATTCTGGCTGATTCCAGTAAGGAACTTTTTGCGGAAGTCTACGCGGGCTTGTAGATCATTTGAATCACTACGGCCACTTATTACGTGCTTCGATATTGCCGGATCTTTGGAATTGCACAGAATCGAATTTTTGGTTATTCTGGAGTTGGCGTTGAGCAGAGAGGGCAGTTTAAGCGCTAGCCCAAAATTTTGTTTGGACCTGAAGAGAGTCGAGGGGTCAGCTGGTTTGGCTAAGGACAGCTAGGATTTTAAACTAGCTGTCACCAGCGCATCTAGACGGGACAGTTGGGTTTTGGTAAAATCGTAAATAAGAAAGGGCCATGACAAATGTGACGTTGGATAATTGTCATAGATCCAGGCCTTACGAGGGCCAGAAATTAGCAAGGCATCTATTTTCGCCAGGCAACTTTTGAAATGCTCTATAACATGATCGCCCGAGACGTCTTTTCCCTGATGGGTGAATTTTCTGCCGAGGAATTTGAAATGATTGTTTGGGTCTATAAGGGAGATATTAGAGCCCTTATAGACCAATTTGGGGTATTAAAATTGTTACAAAGTAGTAACTAGTAGAATAAGGAAGGTTAGATAAACATTAGATATATGTAAGTATAATCGTTTAATATTACGCTCTAACGGATTTCTCCGTCTCCGTCTAGAATAATAATCTATATATTAGAATAATAATGATTATAATAGTAATGGAGTAGAGTGATAATACTATTATTAACAGTAGAATTATAATAATAGTCTATAGTAGAATAATAGTTATAACCTAGAATAAAAGCCTATAAAAATAATTAACGATTTGGAATCGTTAATTAGTAAGGTTAATTGGTAAGGTTAATTATGTTTTGGGAAATAAATATGTTTTGGGAAATAAGTTTCCCGTTGCCTTCTGCACCAGAACTGTCGGAGAGTATTTGGCTCTCCAGGCCACTGAAGTCTCTTCCTGATAGTTGCTCTACTGGTTGTTAGGTTATACCGCCTAAGCTTGGTCGTTATTGCCTCGTTTGCTGTCTGAACACCGCGACGACCCCTGGGTCACCGCCGCCAGCTATTTTGAAGAGAATCACTAGCGCTAGCAGGTGAGGATGACAATTAGACCGGATAAGATGTTGTTTCGTTCTCCCCTAACTTCCTTTTTCGCTTTGCTGCTTCAGTATTATCGCTTAATACGAAACTACTCTTTCCAGATTATTGATGCTGTTCTCCAGATTATCAAAACTTTTGCTTTCCATGATAATTAGACCGATACGCAAACGGCGATCGAGTACATTCGGGACGCGTCGTGTGTCAACCGCTAGTGAATCCAGACTGCATAATTGCACTAATGATATTGCATGATAACACTAATACCATTCAATTATTAATACTATATATCGCATTTTTTATATAGGTGGAGTTATATAGGAGGAATGATTTAGTCTATCTGAACATTAAAGAACGTAATTACGTATTGAAACCAGTATATCAAATTAAAAAGTATCTTTGGGTAAATACATTTAAAAGAATAAAGGCTATGATTAAAATAATAATTTTTTATTAAATTATTACTTTATACCCTTTAGGCGTGTTTAGAGCGCCATCTACAGTGCGCCGCTATACTTTATACCATGAAAGTGGCCATATTCAACATAATAAGAGAATATTAAACAATTTTTGGAACTATAAGTGCCATCTACACGTTGCGTTTCATAGTAAAATCCTAGTTGCCAAATCGTAGAACGACGTTGGGCAATCTAATGAGCTATATAATCAATGGTTTATTGTTTAATACAGGATTAGGAATGAATGAATGATCTAGGATTACAAACTCGATGTTGTCCTTATATGTGTGTGTAAAGCAATCCAACGACGGGCTCCATGTACGGAGAAGGAATGATAGTTGAAATCACTCAGATCTCAGAGGGCATCCGTGAGCACTGAAGGTGCTTATGACATTACTCGGAGCGGCCCCGGGAATACCACCAAAAACGAGATAGCAGGGACTTACCTTTTTAGCTGCTAAAAAGTATCCTTTAGTGGATAAGGACTTAAGAAGAGCTGAAACCCTCCCCAAATATTTGTACGATGATACGGAACATAAAACAAAAGATGCTTTCTCCTCGCTATGTAATTTACCGGTATGTAAAAGTCAAACGTTCATAGTGGGCCCGATTGCGTTTCTTTGTGTACTAAAACTGAAATTAGTTCAAGTGAGCGAGATAAAGCAATACCTTAGAGCGTAATATGAAACGAACGATTTGCGATAAAAATTACCTGTCGAACTTATACTCGTCCGAATAAATTTGAACACATTTTGTGCCGGGTTAGATTCAGGTGCTTTATTTTTGGTGGGTAGTTTTAATGCGAAAAAGTAGCAACCGTTCATTTCCCATTTCGCTCTAGCGTATTTCTCTGTCTCGATCATACGAACTAATTTCCGATTTTAGTTCACGAAGAAACGCAATCTACCCAGTATCTCTGGTAAATAAAAAGTTCATTGAATTAATTTTATGTAAATATAATTAGGGTATAATATCGACGCGTTTCAAGAGTGTTGTATCCCACTATTCCTAGAACGTAATAACTGATTGTCTGCTTTAAAGTTAAAGATCGCATGCCACTGTGGCTTCGATTAAATTTTAATCTTGAAATATTATACTTGAAATTCGGTACACAGATGCCTTGTTGAGCCAAATTCACATTGTGAAATTTTGGTTGGGATATCTCTTAAATAAGCTACAATAATAATATTTAAAATTCCGCCATACATTTTATTCCAATATTAACGCCGAGCCGCCCGAGGCTAGCCGAGAAATGAACCGCGCCACTTGGGGGGTCACAATGGAACCCAGCCGGGTTCGACCGCCGGCCAAGGGGGGGGGGTACATTTTATTTATGAAATTAATGTACTGAGTCCTTGTCTTCTTGCCGGGAAAGACACAGCCGATTTATTTTTATGAGGTGGAAATTTAAGTTGAATGTATTATTTTTAGAAAGTCGACCATATTTGGTATATAAAAGACAAAGTATATTTTTCTCACTCAAACAGACCCTGGCTAATAGGTCATATTTTAATTATTGAAATTATTGAAAGAATAAGAATAAGAATAAGAATAATTTATTTTCAAAAACCCGATCTGGGTATAGAAATTACATATCTATTGGTATTTCTACAAATAAAATTACATTTCAAATTACTCATAAAATTATAAAAAAGTCTATAAAAAACGAATAAATGAAAAAAACATAGAAATTCAAAAATTCAATAACAACGACATAAAAACAAGAAAAAAAACAACAGAAATAATGAGAAAACATAGAGAATCAGCAATTCAATAACAAAAATATATAAAAACTAGAAAAATAGAAAGCATCCAAAGAGTTCTACATAAACTACATTTAATAAGGATCAAACTATCGATCAACAATCAAGAAATAGAAAAATGTATCGACTCTCTAAAGAATCAAAAATCAACTGGTCTCGATGACATACCTGTTAGCGTAATTAAAATCCATAAACGTGTACTGGCACCTTGTCTAACATATCTTCACAATTTAAGCTTTTCAGAGGGAATATTTCCAGATTGTTATAAAGTAGCTAAGATTACACCGATATATAAAAAGGGCGATCCCACGAGCGTAGAAAATTATCGACCCGTAGCCCTACTGAGCAATTTCTCAAAAATTTTGGAGAAGGTCATCGAGAAACGACTAAATGGAATTACCAAATTTTTTTAAAAATTGTCATTTATCGTTCTTCCCCGTAACCCTTCAAACCCGATTGCCTGCTTTAAAGTTAAAGATCACATGACAATTTAGCTGTGATTAAATCACGTGAATACCGCGACAAAAGCATAGCATCAAGGATGGGACCGCATCCCTGGCGATTGTTTAAAATATTTAATACTCGACGGGAGTGAAGTGCCTCTGACGGGAATTCGGGGCCAGTGTGACGCGGGGCGTCGCGGCGCCGTAATAATCGCCGGAATGGCTACAAAGTTATTTTCGCCTAAGGGACGAATGGCGTCCGAAATACCATCGAGCATACCTCAACGCGACAGAGCCCCGGTTATGACGTCACGAAAATAATACACTGCCGCTTCCGCGTCATCGTCAAATATTACCTACAGCTAGGGTTGCCAGATCTCCGGTTTTCGACCGAACAGTCCGGTTTTTAAACCAGAAAGTGGAGTGGCGTCTGCTACAACGGGCGAACCTTCCAACTCAGGAAGTTATAACGATATATGGTCGTTATTTTAACCTGGGCTGAGCGAAGAGTCTCAGGGACGAAACAATACACCAACTAGCACCGCCAAATAGCCCGTCAGTTATAGAGAGCACACAGCGGGCTGCCTAGCCCCTGACTATCAATTATGGCCAGATTTCTCCGGCCTCCCAACTGGTTACAGGTTCGAGGTCGCTGATGCGCTCCTCTCCCTTACGTAGTCGTGATTCAAAAGTTTACTGAATCTATCGTGGAACTCTGCATCCTTTGCCCGGCTCTTCAACCGGTATCGGGTAGCCGATTGGTCGTTTCAAAAGCAGTTGCCGTAGGGTTAACAACCACCCCTCGCTCTATAAAAAACAATGCTGTTTCCAGACTCCCCCCGGTTATCAGTCAGAATGCAGCGTCCGTAGCCCCGTTGTCACCGGTTCTCCTCGTTGTTACCGAAGTTAAGCAGAGCGGCGGGAGCGGTCAATACTGGGATGGGTGACGGCCTGAGTGTTTGACTGCGTGATGTCACAAATGCCCTGCTAGAAGATGGTGCCAATAGGCAACAAGGTGGGTTCCACAAAAAGACATATGCCTTGTGAATCAAAAAAAAAATGCACAACCGATCGGCTGAGGCTGTGCGGTGCGCAAACGGTTCAGGAGCGCCTGGAGGACGATTCCCAGGGGAGCTGGCCCGCACGCCCAGAGTCTACTTGGAGTCTAACGGATGGGTGCTAACATGTGAGTTGGGCCGACCCTAAAAACATGGGTCATAATGGCCTAACTTCACTAGGCCCATTAGCTCCCAGTGGACGACAACAGGTCAACATACACCCGCGCTGCTTAGGAAACCGTATATCGTTCCTCGACTCCTCCAGTAATTAACCGGAGTGCAAAAGACGATTGTCTGACAGTCGGCTAGTAGTCAACTGACGCTACACGGTGGGCACACCGTCAAGTAGCGCCCTAGGTTCAACCCCCCGGGGTAGAACCTCATTCGAGGAGGCTACTGGATATGAGCTATACCGTGAATTGAACCGACTCCGAGAACTAGGTATTGGGCCATAGTGGCAGGAACTGCACTAGTACCATTAGCTACCGGTAAACCGGACCATAAAAAAAACGTAATTTATTTGGCGCTTGCACTTAAGACAACAACCGAGACATAGGAACTACGATTGTGACAATCCTAGTTCGTTGCTTACACTAGCTCAACTGATTGAGTAATGATTATTATCTCCATGAAAGCAGTAAACTCCATCTGAAAACAATTATGATGTACTGGATGCACTTTCAAGTGTTTTCCCTTCAACTGAAGGCAACTCTTTTAATATTTGGTGCAATTTTTGACGTGAATACGTCTTTTAAATTGCTTTTATAGTGGGAGTGAATTCAAAAAACGAAATATAACAAAATCGGGGGATAAAGTTTGGTGTTGCAGCTACATATCTATCATCTCCATCCAAAATTAAATTACACCACTACATAGCTAAAGGATAAAATAATTCGTTACGCTAAGAGAGAGGGCTGTGACACATCGCGCGGTGGAGGGGGAAGCGCCGCCATTTTGAGGTCATTTTGCTGCGTTTCGAGATTTTCATTTAGTATAACTTTTAACGCGGAGAAGCTACGACGATCGTTTAGGTTTCAATCATCAGCTCTCATCAAAATCTATCGATTGTATGTATAAAACATTAGTGTAAAATAGTCATAGTGAATATATATGGTGTTAAAATTAAATTAAAATAATCAAAAATATACAATGTCGGCCTATACGCGTCAAAAAGAGAAATTCAAATACAAAGATCATAAATGGTTGGGAAGGGATTCTCAACAGTAATCGAATTATACCAATAAAACATCATATGACCGAGTAAAGCAGTGCCGGGAACGTACAATAATGAATGTGGCCGAGCGGATCAACGACGGTGCCAGTACATCTGCAGCTGGGGCGATTGAAATTATGCAATGTGGATAATGAAATCGCTTCTATATTGACGCCGGACTGTGTACGCATCGATTGTTCGTTTGTAACATTTGTTTTTTTTTTGTGGATATTTTTTGGGGATATTTACTATGTGAATTGTATTCGATGAGTCTCCGATATTTCGGCACTGTTGCAAGCGCCCAAACAATAGCGTATTTTATGTTTTATATATAAAATATTACCGCTTACGTACACGTATTTACGTACAATATATGGCTGTGTCCATGACACAGCCATACCCCATTATTTTTAACAATGAAGCGGTACCAAATTAGTTGAAACTCGTGCAGTATACGTGGAACGATTATTCAGCATCATGGGGAATATGCAATAGTTAGACTAAAATAATCCTTACGTAGTAACCATTGTAAACAGTGAATTGTGCGTTTTCTATAATATACGAGTAAGTGTAAGTAGCACTGGCTTTAAAGACGCAATCTCAGGCAATAAACCTTTATTAGCTAAATATATAAAAAAGTAGATTAACTGTTATTTTAGCATTCGACGCCACTTAGTAGAAAGAAGATTGCCACTCTTTGGGCCCATCCTCGAATAACAGTATACCATATGTCATATGAAATATCTTTGTATGTATTATAATAACTTACATAACAGCTCTTTTTAATTCGTTGTGGGTAACAAGTTATACATGACAATCGAAAGTGAGATGCGAGATGAGATGCAGGCTGCAATCGACTCCGCGGTGTGTGTGACGTCGGCAATCAGTTGTTGTTTGGCTTTCTTTAAGGGCTGCATCACTTTTTTTGGTTTTAATAATTTTTATTTTGTGCAGCTAAGAATAAGTGGCTTACATTTTACATTTACATTTTTGTCGTGTCCAATTGACGGCTAAAGACCGTTCTTGAACGTGTCAAAATAATTGGGTTATGTAGTAAGTTTCGCTACTACTCTTTACTGAACATACATAGGTAGTCAAGAATTAACTACTAGATTGTCAAACTATAAATACAAATAATCAAAATAGAAGTAGTTATTAATTCGAAAAGATACGTAGTAAAGTTACGTACTTAGAAAGATACGTAGAAAACATACGTAGAAAAGATACATAGTAAAATACGTAGTAAAGTAATAATAGTAATAATGAGGCAGTGATAATAATAATATTTTTAACCAAAACATTTCTCGACAAAGACCTAATAGCTGAAATATAAAAAACTCAAATACAACTAAGATATTAGAGGTTAGATTTAATTTTAGAATATAACTAAAATATTCCTAAATTTATATACAACGCTCAAGCTTTATTGGTTGGTGGGCTCACTGCTCATACAAATAGTACCATTAACCTTAGTTAATAACTTTCAGGTTATCAATGACTTTCAGCAAATTTGTCAGTTTTTTCAAACACATCTGGCAACTCTAGTTGGTGACGCACTACTAAGTTTCTCTTAAGGAGTTGTAACAAAAATGACTTTTCTCTGCATCTAGAACATTATTTGTGTGGGTCTTTTTTTTTTTGATGATTATTCCTCTGTTTTTCTATCCTAAAAATAATGTTTACCTTAAAAGCGTAAAACCCAAACATACATCTAACAGGTCGCTGTTATGGCGTTTTAACAAACAATTGTGGGTGTGTCAATATTGCAATGTTAATATATAAAAATAACAAAATTATTACTTTTATAAGAAACCCTTAAACAATGCATAAAATAGTCCACTTTTATTTCTAGGGTCCAATGGTCCTTGCCATTGTTCATAAAAAAATGTTTACTTTAAAGATATACATTCGGTGGCTATATGTGTGTCTAAAGTGTGGCTTTATGATCGGTAATAGTAGTTATGTCGAAAAAATTATTATATTCACAGCAAAAAAAACCGGTTGTGTCACCCCAAGCCTTTTCCGGCAAACAGAGAACTCCCTCCCCCCTCCCTTTCCAATGAACCCCCCCCCTACCCACACCCCTACCCTCCCCTCCCATGCACCCCCACCCACAAATAGTGATTGTGTCAAGTAATTTAAATCGCCAATATAGTATATTTGTAGTATTTTTGTAATATTTACGTGGTATTAAAATGGGTATTTTCTAATATGATATACTATTGAATTAAAAAAAATATTTGTGTCGTTTCACAATGTGGTTTCAGGCCAACGATGCACCTCTGTACCGAATCTCAAGTCTCTTAAGTCCAATATTTTGAGATTGAAGTATGACTAGCATCAAGATATTTTTATTTTTAATAAGATGAACGTAGTAAACTGCCATATTAGATATCATCCTTCGATACTCTTACCTGTACGAATGGAAGTTTAAATTAATTAAAATTTAACTTCAGTGGCTAAAGTTTCCTCTCCGGGCGATAATATTATCGTAAAGGCGCATCTAACATAAAAAACTACGCCGCTGAAACTTCCCTAGAAACTATCTCGCTAAGTGGATTCCTCGGGTTTTATCCCACCGCTTAATAAGAAACAAAAAAAAGTGATTTAATGGCCAAGTTTTTGAAAGGCATTTCTCAAGCGGGTGGCTAGTTGCAAACTAAATTCTCTAGGTTAAGTTGGTCTTTAGATCGTGGAAAATAGGACGAGTCATAATTTTAGCTCTTGCTTTAAGGCCCAATAATAGGCAAAATGTACTTTTCATCAGGGCGATATTAGCATTATTACAGATGTTTCTGTTATCTATACTAATATTATAAAGAGGTAAAGTTTGTGAAGTTGTAGGAAGAAATCTCTGGATCTACTGAACCGATTTTGAAAATTCTTTTACTAATAGAAAGCTACGTTATTTGTAAGTGGCATAGGCTATATATTAATCTGAAAAATGAAAAGACTTTTTCGTGGTAGTCGGATTTTCAAAGTAAGTCTGAGAATAAGCGGCCGAACGAAAACGTTTCTAACTAACGCTGCCTTAACGATGAGAGATATATGATTAAGTTCTAGAGAAAAGTTGTAGAGCTTGATAATGCCTACAAAAAAGTCAGCGACAGCATATGTCTAACTTTTATATTTAAGTCACAAAAAGTAGTATTTTATATTAAAACAATAATTTAAATCGTTAGGTCATGTTTATTGGTCATATTATCAACAATTATGAATTCTTATCAAAATAAGTAAATTTATCGTCTCAAGTGTTTAAAACAAAAGACTTTTCCCTTTTACTGCATATAATTTCACTTTTACTGCATAAATGGTTAAAGAGATAAGACACTCACAAATAAGACACTCACAAGAAGACACTCACAAATAACGGTAATATAGTCAAATTGGCATGCAAATACATACATACATATGCAGTAAAAATATAATCCTTTTTTTGGCAGTCAGGAAATAAATCATAGCACTCAGTACTAACCGAACCACACTCATAATTTCATCACAGGTAAAAAGTTTTAAAACCCAACGAAGTGGGCACGGGTCAGCTAGTAAATTATATATCGATATGTAGACAAAGACCCAAGCTACGATATAAATATCTATTTATACTGCAATTTTTATATTAAATGGACGAAATTCTGTTAGAAATTCTTTTCCTGTGAGGCTCACAGTAATCACTAAAGATATATAAATGACAGATTTCGTTAATCGTATAATTTCTTGCTTGTTGCGGTTTGTATATATTACCTATTTCAGTCTTTGTACCTACTTGTTGGACCTCTTGGGCTGCACCCACCTAGGTACTTAAGTGGCGCTCTGTGAGTAATAAATAGTCCAGAGAATTGCGACTGTACCCCCCCCCCCCCCCACCTTCACCAGTCCCTCCGTTTGTCTTTAACTTATCGGTGTAAATAATACATTTATCGAATGACTGTGTAATTAGCATGGCCCTAATCCTGATGACTTATTGTATATCCTTTCCTGAAAGTGTAATCTGGTAGCATATTATATCTATTTATCTTGAGTAGGGAGAAGTCATGGCATGCCTTCTGTAGAATTTTCCTTTGCTTTGTTGCTCTCACCTTCGTACTCCAGAGTTTTAGCTGATGAAAAAAATGCATGTTGCCGCTGCGTCTTGTTTCATGAAAAGGTCTGAACGTGATAGCAATATACAATTAGCGAGGCGGTTTTTGAAGCAAGCTCGGAATAGTAAGAAAGAAATACCGCGGGAGCAACGAGCGTGCGCTTCCTTCCGTGGCCTATCGAATCCTGGCGGCGAGGACAACATTGCACATATTTATATTGCGGCATTTGGCAGAGCGAGAAACCAGTTCGTGCATACAAAAGATGGAGATAACGGTGGAATTATTATTTCCTTGAAAGTCTCGGATTCACAGCCCTCCGTCCAAATATAACTCTTTACTCTCTATCTTTGAAGATGACCCTTATTATAGAATTAACTGTTCCATGGGAATCAAACGTCTCAAAAGACCACGAGTACAAACTAAATAAAAACCATGGTCCCGCAAATGACGTAAACCGGAACGGCATCAATGTTCATCTTCACGCGGTGGAAGTTAGCGCTCGTGGTCTGCCAGCCAAATATTTGTTTCATATCTTTAAAGATGTTGGTCTTCCCAGGAAAATAATTAAATCCCTCCTAGTAAAGATATATTAAACCGCGATTGCCGCATCTCAAATTCTATAGCTTTGAAGGGGGATTGAATGGGTGGTAAGGTGAACGCTCACAAGTGGCAAGACAGCTATTCTGAATCTAACACAGTCGGTGGCTAGTCTGTAGTCCACCGCTCACCCCCCAGAAGTGTAATAATAATATTATGATGGGCTCGACACCGCTCGGTGAATACCATGGCAGCTCCGTTTATATTTTATATATTTATTCACCAGATAGTGCATCACCAGAAAAATGCCTAATTTAAGAGAAGGAAAGGCGATTTTTAATTTTGAAATTAGCAACACTGAACCACGCATCTACCAGCTGGCATTCCATGGATCAAATAATAACTGTGCAAATAACTTTATAGAGTAAATAGTTGACTGGAATGACTAAAGATGGCACTGAGCGCATTATTGGCACGTGATGTCGAAAGGTGGAATCAATACGCCCTAGCGAATGTATGAAATTATTTATAATCGAGATCTAATACGTATAATAGTCAATAAACGAGAATTGATTACTAGTGTGAATTTCAATTTATGACAATAACAGTGTTTAAGTTTAATACAATTTATTGCGGTTTTTAATACTGGACAACAAAGAAATAAACCACAAAAATAAAATTTTCCCAATAAAATCCAACCCATTTCTCCATTCTTCCCTATAAAATTTCCAATTTTTGCGAATTCGCGTAAAAACCCGCTGACTTGTGTATACACCAGCCGTTTACCTATACTTGTGTACTTTTGTAACACAGAGGTACTTGTGTACCAAACCAGCATTCAGTGTATTTATTGGGCGGTTAATGGCGGCGGATCAGTCACGGGCGCGCCCTGGATTCCCGCTTCAATAAACACAAATAAAAAATGAAACAAATAAACCGGCCGCTGGCGTGATTAATTAACGAGCTGTTTGCCGGGCGGACGATTGCTGATCGGACGAAATGTAAATCAGATGCGATTTTGGTCGATTGCGCTGCAGGTCGATTATTGTAACTTGAACAGTTTAAATCTATCAATATACAGAATGTTCGGAAACTAAAACCCCTATTTTTCAGGGAGGAATGATATACATCAAAATTAACAAGGAAGAAAACGATTTTTAAAAATCTTCACAAGCGATTATATCTATATGAAAAACTGAGTCGAAAATAATAATTTTTTTTTTTATTTAAGCCTTCGTTACTGAGAAAAAAATAGTATCATTAAGTTGAAATAAAAAATATTTTTTTTCCCTACACACACCCAAATCAAAAAAAGTTGTACTATCTAAAATCGTCGATATTGTTTTTCGTGTAGAATAATATCATGTAAAAATATTTTGCATGATATTATTACTATGTAAAAGTATATATTTACCATGCAAAAGTATTATTATTGTTTATTTGCATAAACGTGTTATATTATTTTTTTCAAGAAACTTAATTTTGTATGTATTTATGTTCAATTGGATGCACAAAAGAACCATTAAATAAAATTACCTAACCTGTATATTTACACTATTAAATATGTGACAAGTTTATTAAAATAATTTTATTTCAGAGATGTGAGAGGGTTATTTCAGAGTCTCCTAGGGGACTTTCCCAGCTATAAATATATCGGCGAGAAGATTGATAAAATATTTATAATTCAGAAAGTACGTCTCATCAAAATGTTTTAAATAATATTTCGAACGTTTTGTGGCGATACACTTTCAATAAGATATTGGGGTTACCATATCTCTGTTTTTTTTTGTAAGGGGATTGAATTTTCATATATCTATCTCAGACCACTTAAAATGTTCTGTATCTGAAATACGAAATCAACCTATGTTACCTAAAAAAAAGTTATTCAATATATTTATAATGTACAGGCCCGGTCTCGTTACAATTTTGTTATATTGTTTGTAAAAACAAAAACATCAATCAATCTTAAAGTTACCAAGATACCACCGATCTGATTTTAACCACCGATCTGACATTAAAGCCATCAAAAACTAGCTTCAGAACTTTGAATAAAAGAGTTCAAACATGTGATGCAATACTGTGGGTCTCAACACAATGAAAAGCTACTGATTATCAAAGTAAAACGTAATGCCAACTTCCTCCAATAGAAGTAGAAGTAGAACACAAAGATAAATATCTATCTTCGCATTAGTTTTTATTACTTTACACATGATACCAGGGAGCAGTACCAGCATTGCACTCAAATGACAAAACCATGTAACCTGCGTAAGGTAATTTTGACAAAAAATATTGTATAATATGTTGGGAGATTATTTAAACGCGTCTTCACTTAGACTTTTTAAATAAATAAGATAAAAAACGAATATACAGCGTGAATTTTGTAGCACCCGACGTTGCGGCCACCGTTGTCTAGGGTAGACTTTCTGCCAGTCTACCCTGGACAACGGCGGCTGCAACGCTGCCGAAACGTCAGGTGCTACAAAATTGTCAAAATTTATCTTATTCATAATGTCAAACAACCGCGAGAGTTCTAATAGACTTTTTTTCTCTCTACTATTACGTCCGCCTGGCACGCGCACATACACGCGTCCAGGCACATGTCCAGGCCTGGTGCCTGACACAGGCACGCGTCCTCAACCCCCATCTCTAGTCACACATCCGGCTGAAACAGACGCCGCAAATCCGACCATTCAGAGGCTCGGCGACGTCTCGTTCGCCTTCTGCTAGAGAGCAACATACGTCAACTGCGCGAAATTGAAATCATACCAATCCACCACTACATAAGGATATTTTCTTAAACATAAGGCAATATAATCAAACTAACGGCATTAGAAACTCGTAGAAAGGTTTAACCCTTTGAAGGCCAACCGCAGGAATGAAACTCACGACGGCATGTTTGAATCCTCATTTTTTTGGTTTATATAATAATATTATAAACATAGTATATATGTTTCTATAATAATATTATAAACAAGTAAGTTTGTATGTAGGGGGTAATCTCCAAAACTACTGATCCGATTTCAAAAAATCTTTCCTTAATGACAAGCTCCGTTATTGACGACTGCTATAAGCTATAATTTATTATGATAGATGTTTTTGAATAAGAAATCACGGTATTTCAAAATCAAACGGAGAAAATGAGCCGGTGAGTTGCTTTATCGGCGTGCGCTGAAGAAACGGTACAATTATGAAAACGATATGTAACAAAAACATCGACCTTAAAGAAATCTATAAAATCAACGACATCATATATCCAACTTTTATATTTAAGCTACTATAACTGCTTTCTGCGCAAAAACACTTTTCTTACATTGCTCCTCGACTGTTCAACAAAATGAATAGTGTTTTTCCTGCAGGACTGAAATCTAGGACTAGTCACGGCGTAAAGAAAAACCTAACTAAGTCACTTTTGACTATGGGTCGACACGAAACGGAGATATTATTAACATATATATTAAAAAAGAGCACGGTTTGTGAGATATATGTATATATATATATATATATATATATATATATATATATATATATATATATATATATATATATATATATATATATATATATATATATATATATATATATATATATATATATATATATATATATATATATATATATATATATATATATAATCTTTTTTTAAAGAATTCGTTTAAAGGATGACACTTCGATGAAAAAATAAAAATAATAAAAGCCACTTACATAGCTGGAAGGTTTTCCCGGACTGGACTGGGAAATGCTTATTGTTTAAACGAGATGTATTCTTGGATGAGTACCACTTTCGACGGTACACTGTAGGTTTAATGGGATCCCTCTATCGCTAGCGAACGATCACCCTTCATCCACATCTCAAAAACAAAGCGTATCCTTTTGCAAACCAAAATAAAATGTCTTTATTAAAGACAAATTTAAGCAAAAACAATGAAAAAAATCACAATCAATCGTCTCTTAAATGCGGAATGACATTTCGAAAATTCGATTTGAAATTCGAATATATCCACTCTTTAAAGGGACGATATACGATTGCTGGGCTCGCTATCAGCCAGCTATTAAATGAAAATAAAAATAAAATACTTCATTTTCTCGTTCCCATGAAATAAGATATAAATCGTAATTTCTGGTCGAGAAGTTTATACTTAAGGCTATATGATATTTACAAGAGTTCAAAACATAAGATAAAATTGTATAATATTGTTAATATTTGATTGGTTTTTGTAAAATCTTTTTTTAAAGAATTCGTTTAAAGGATGACACTTCGATGAAAAAATAAAAATAATAAAAGCCACTTACATAGCTGGAAGGTTTTCCCGGACTGGACTGGGAAATGCTTATTGTTTAAACGAGATGTATTCTTGGATGAGTACCACTTTCGACGGTACACTGTAGGTTTAATGGGATCCCTCTATCGCTAGCGAACGATCACCCTTCATCCACATCTCAAAAACAAAGCGTATCCTTTTGCAAACCAAAATAAAATGTCTTTATTAAAGACAAATTTAAGCAAAAACAATGAAAAAAATCACAATCAATCGTCTCTTAAATGCGGAATGACATTTCGAAAATTCGATTTGAAATTCGAATATATCCACTCTTTAAAGGGACGATATACGATTGCTGGGCTCGCTATCAGCCAGCTATTAAATGAAAATAAAAATAAAATACTTCATTTTCTCGTTCCCATGAAATAAGATATAAATCGTAATTTCTGGTCGAGAAGTTTATACTTAAGGCTATATGATATTTACAAGAGTTCAAAACATAAGATAAAATTGTATAATATTGTTAATATTTGATTGGTTTTTGTAAAATCTTTTTTTAAAGAATTCGTTTAAAGGATGACACTTCGATGAAAAAATAAAAATAATAAAAGCCACTTACATAGCTGGAAGGTTTTCCCGGACTGGACTGGGAAATGCTTATTGTTTAAACGAGATGTATTCTTGGATGAGTACCACTTTCGACGGTACACTGTAGGTTTAATGGGATCCCTCTATCGCTAGCGAACGATCACCCTTCATCCACATCTCAAAAACAAAGCGTATCCTTTTGCAAACCAAAATAAAATGTCTTTATTAAAGACAAATTTAAGCAAAAACAATGAAAAAAATCACAATCAATCGTCTCTTAAATGCGGAATGACATTTCGAAAATTCGATTTGAAATTCGAATATATCCACTCTTTAAAGGGACGATATACGATTGCTGGGCTCGCTATCAGCCAGCTATTAAATGAAAATAAAAATAAAATACTTCATTTTCTCGTTCCCATGAAATAAGATATAAATCGTAATTTCTGGTCGAGAAGTTTATACTTAAGGCTATATGATATTTACAAGAGTTCAAAACATAAGATAAAATTGTATAATATTGTTAATATTTGATTGGTTTTTGTAAAATCTTTTTTTAAAGAATTCGTTTAAAGGATGACACTTCGATGAAAAAATAAAAATAATAAAAGCCACTTACATAGCTGGAAGGTTTTCCCGGACTGGACTGGGAAATGCTTATTGTTTAAACGAGATGTATTCTTGGATGAGTACCACTTTCGACGGTACACTGTAGGTTTAATGGGATCCCTCTATCGCTAGCGAACGATCACCCTTCATCCACATCTCAAAAACAAAGCGTATCCTTTTGCAAACCAAAATAAAATATATATATATATATATATATATATATATATATATATATATATATATATATATATATATATATATATATATATATATAATTTTTGAATGAAAACTTTTAACACATTTTTATTTAATTGTAAGGTTAGTGAAGGTTGTACCTTTGCCGGACGTTTCGGAGCCCGTGGCTCCTTCTTCAGCGGCAAGAAGAATACTGCAGTGGAAGCTGTCACCTGCAACTACCCGCATTCCTCTGTGGTGCTGGGAGAGGGGTGTAGTGGGCGGGAAAATACATTTTAAAATAAGATATTGGATTTAGAATTTGGTAATGTGGAAATAAATAATGATATGAAGAGTGTATGAGAATATGTAGAGTGTATGAGAATATATAGGTGGAAGAATTAATATATAGTGTGATTTGTATCTACACTGTGTGTGTGTGTGTGTGTGTGTGTGTGTGTGCGCGTGTGTGTGTGTGTGTGTGTGTGTGAGGGTGAGTGAGGGTGTGTTTATTTGTGTGAGTGTGTATGTTTGTGAGGGTGTGTTTGTGAGAGTATAAAAACAAATAGATATATATGTATATATTAAAAAGGTGTATACTATAGGATGGAATGTGTCTGTATCATTAATGTTGAATATTCAGGCCTTTGCCATGGCAAAGGCCTGAACCCTTGGACATATTTGGGTACTTGGAGCTTGCCATGGCAAAGGCCTGAATATTCAACATTAATGATACAGACACATTCAATCCTATAGTATACACCTTTTTAATATATACATATATATCTATTTGTTTTTATACTCTCACAAACACACCCTCACAAACATACACACTCACACAAATAAACACACCCTCACTCACCCTCACACACACACACACACACACACACGCGCACACACACACACACACACACACACACACACACACACACACACAGTGTAGATACAAATCACACTATATATTAATTCTTCCACCTATATATTCTCATACACTCTACATATTCTCATACACTCTTCATATCATTATTTATTTCCACATTACCAAATTCTAAATCCAATATCTTATTTTAAAATGTATTTTCCCGCCCACTACACCCCTCTCCCAGCACCACAGAGGAATGCGGGTAGTTGCAGGTGACAGCTTCCACTGCAGTATTCTTCTTGCCGCTGAAGAAGGAGCCACGGGCTCCGAAACGTCCGGCAAAGGTACAACCTTCACTAACCTTACAATTAAATAAATATATATATATATATATATATATATAGTAATTTTTTATATTTATCTATAAAGTATATATTTAGTTATGTATGTATGTATGTGTATGTTTATATGTATATACCTAAATTTAATATTATTACGCTTTATTATTTTGGAGACGTATCTATCTTCTTAAACGAAACATAATAATATATTTTTATTTATTTTATTTTTTTATTTTTATTTTTCAGAAAACTTACAGCGTTTTATACTTAATACTAACACATAATATATACATCTAAGGCCAATTAAAAGTTTTCACAATTAAGTTAAATCTATTGTTACAGCGCAATGAGCAATGAAACAAATGCAGGTTCAAGTAAGGGGAAAGGGATAGGGTAAGCTAAGTAAGTAAGTAAGATAAGCCATATTATGAGTTATGTAGATGTATGATATATGATGATATATAACGTATATACATATATACATACATACACGTGCACAAACAATAAATTAATATAAATAATACGATACGGCAATAATAAAATGTAAAAATATAGTTAATATAAATATATATAAATATATATATATACAAAGATAATACAGCAAGTTACGAAAACCACTCTACCTTCTTTTATATTAAGCCTACCTTAGTACAGACGAGGCCTAGTTAGGATGGATTTGAATTTTAAAAATATATGTAATATTATAGATTAAAAAAGAATTTTGAATTTTGAATTTGCTTTGATGTTTCAAAAAAGAAGACGACTTTTCTCACATATTATTGCATGATTCCAAGAATACAGAGATTGGCCGCCCGTGAATTGTCGCAACAGAAAAACCACCGATCGTTGGTATTAGCACTTCAGCGATCAAAGAAATGCTTGCCTATCATTTTCGAATTCAATTTAGGTTTAGTAATAAAAATAAACGGTTATTCACCCCAAGGCTTCCCGGCAAGTAGCCAGGGACTTATTTCATCTGAGTATTTATTTCAGAAATAAAGTCAATGAGCAGTTGGCGAAGATTCCTGTTAATATGCGACACAAAGCAATGAAAGTTTGAATTTCGGACGCTCGTCATCTCCTTCAATTTACAAAATCAAATTGCAAACGCGGGTCTCCGTAAGCCTTTGAATTCGAATTTTGGACGATCCACGCATCGCAAGCGATAAAATATTTGTGGCTTTATAGATTTAAGGAATAAATTCGAAGTTGAATTTGAATTTGTGAAATTATCAACTCTTTGGTTATCAGTACTATTATTTATATGATAATTTGTGAAATTATCGAAGAATTTTGATTGAAAACATCGGATATTTGTGTATATTACCTATAGCCTAGAAAATCTGTTCTTGAATGTTCAACGTTCATACCTTATAATATCTTATAATACCTAATACTTACCTACATACCTTATACCTTATAATGTAGGTACGTGCATACGTATCTTGTTAAGTTTGTAATCATCGCTAATTTTGACTCTATCAAATGTAGGAAATTTCTATCAATTTGTATATTTAAAAAAATATATGAGGGGGAATCGATTAATCCGTATTCCTCAAAATGCTTCAACATTAGTTGCAGGGTTTTGTTATTTGAGTACAGAGACAGAGATGCGAGCCAAATAAAATATGCAGATGAGTTAATGCAGTCGCACGTACACTCGTAGAGTAGATAACTAGAAAAGAAGGATAAATGCAAGCGAGGATTAATGGGCGGTCGCTTGGAGGCATTTTCCCAGTTCTAGTGTAGCTATTTGGAGCCATTAGTGCCGCTAATGGACTGACAAACGCTCACGGCTACAGAAAAAAATATGACAGCTGCGATGTGGCTGCGCCGCGTCGCTGTATGACTGTTTAGAGAATGGGAAGAGATTTATTTATTTATTCGCAAATAATTACTTTAAAAAATACATATTTTTTTATTAATATTTTGACATATTTACATTTCCAGTTCTAGTGTAGCTATTTAGAACCATTAGTGCCGCTATTGGACTGACAAACGCTCACGGCTACAGAAAAAATCGTTTACACCTGCGACGTGGCTGTGGTTTAGAAAATGGGATGGGGTTTATTTATTTATTTAGAATAATACACAAACAGTAATCTCACAATTACATTATTTATTACTAATGTTTTCACATAATTTTTTATTAGAGCGTAATATTCTATGTAAACTGAAATCTTAAAAAAGTTTAAAATTTAAAAACTATTTATATTGAAATTATTGAAATCAATTAAAATTAAAACAAAAAATAAAAAAGTGTCGCCATGTACAGGGTATTTTAAGAAAATTAACTAAAAATAATAGTAACCATTCCATAGCCCATTAAATTATACGCGTACGGTGTTTACACGCGTACGTGACTATAGTTACCGTACCGTAATGTTTAACCCTTGGAGTAAATGGGTATTTTCATGGATGCATCTGTCTCTTTTGCAGGATTTTCGGCGACATCGACTTAAGTACTATAACTACGAAACTACTACACCAATCATAAAAAGAACAACTGCACAATGATTGCATTGAAATTTCGAATATAGAATATTGAAATATCATTTTGTAAAACAATTAGATAATTATGAATAAATATGAGAACGTCAAAGAAGTGAAAAAAAACGCGGAACCAGATCTGGTCGTATCATACTCAACGGATAATTGTTTCAGAACCAGATTTGGTCGTATCGTACTCAATGGGTTAAACATAATGTTATTTCATTACGTCGTGACCTTGGGATTTCGCTTCTAACATGACAGCATGTAGTAGTATACTTTCGGTTATAGTCAGACACGTGAATCATGTTGAAACTACAGTACACTGTAATTGTCGTATTAACCGTACGGAAAATGTTGATTCGAGTATTGGAGTTTCAACAAAATTCCTTTTAAGTAGTAATTCAACAAAATTACGATTCAAACTTCGTTATTCTGTATAAAACCGTCATAACAAAATGGTAATGTGAGAATCAATCCAATATTTTTCTCAGTGCGGTCTTGGTAGTATCTAGCTTCATAATACTACCCAAACCAGCGAAGGCAAAAGAACCTATTGTTATTTCTATTCTTTTCTATTTTAAAGTCGATCTCTTGAAAAATTTCAATTTTGCAATTTGTAATGTTTTCTGAAGTCATAAATGCAGTATTACCTTAATATGTGGAAGCAAATCATTGGCGTTATACTTCGTTAACCCCTCAGGCCTCGATTGGCCGATATCGGCCACAACACGATTCAGCGTGACGGCCCCGTTTTAATTTTATTTTAATTTAATTTGTTTTATTTTATTATGTTTTATTATGTTAATATGTTTCATTTTAATAATGGGTACAGTGGTTTGGCAGTAATTAATGTTTTGGTGAAACAGTGTCGTAATTCAATTTTTTTACTAATTTTTACTAAAAAATTTTGGGACTGCAATTTGTCAATTTGTCAAACTTCTCTCGGGTTCAATGAATCCGGATCAGCAATACAAACCTTAATATCTCTAACACTAAGAATGCTGACTTATTCAATTATTTCCACGTTAATAACCAATATCGAGTATCAGAAAAAAAACTATTCTTTGTGTCAGAACAGAAACAAAACTAAAAACAAATGCAGTGAACTTGAGGATCGGTTTTCAAAATAGCTTTTATTGCGACTTTAGCCTTTTTGATGGCACTAATTTACAGCAACCAATAAGTTTCAATAACTTTATTTCAGTAATATTCGCAGTAGTAGTAGTAGTTAACGGAGTAGGGGGCTTGTTTCCAGCCCTTGATGTCACCTAAGACCTTTTGTAACCACCCACTATGTGGTTTGGTCAGTGGGCAGCTAGTAGCCCAGTACTTCCTACCAGCCCAAGTAGATCACTGACCTTCAAGTTGGGCAGATCTCTGGTTTCGAGAAAGGCTCATCCCAGTAAAAATGTGTCTTTTCAGTTATATTAAATAGTCTATAAAATAGTTTACATTTGAATAATAATAATTATTATAATAAAAGTATTTATTTCCAATACAACCAAAACAATTGTGTAGGAATGATATTAATTAATCTTAAACTAGTTACTCAATTTAGCCAAAAGATGATATACAATATATAACTTTAAACTTACCAATTTACAATAACGAAGACTGTGGGCCCGATTGCGTTTCTTTGTGAACTAAAACTAAAATTAGTCCAAGCGAACGAGACAGAGCAATAAGTTAGAGCGGTAAATGAAACGAACGATCGTCGATAAATACTACCTGCCGAACTTATACTCGTCCGAATAGATTCGAGCATATTTCGTGCGGTGTAAGATTTGACCTTGGCGGGCAGTTTTAATGCGAAAAAGTGACAACCGTCATCTCACACTTCGCTCTAGCGTATTGCCCTGTCTCGTTCACACGGACTAATTTCCGATTTTAGTTCACGAAGAAACGCAATCGAGCCCTATATCATAACAGTTTACAACAAAACAATTGACAATAAATAATATGTATTAGATTAAATGGGTAGATACGATACTAGGTATTTTCACAATAGTCGTTTTGAACATACATGTTGTATGTTCAAACGAACATACACTAGTATTTCACAAAGTCGTTTTGAACATACATGTTGATTTTAAGCAGATAGACTCGGATGGATCTCTTGAAAATATCGATGTTTTTAATTGCTTTTAATCTTTCAGGCAATTTATTAAAAAGTTATAAGCCACCATTATTAGTTTCAGAGATATCATGGTTTAAGTTGATGACCCGGATTCATTGCTCCCGAGTGTATATTTTGTTAATTTAATTTTTTTGTCGCACTGTAGGATTTCCGAATGAAATAAAATGAAAACAGACGCAGACGTACGGGTCTGCCTCGAAAATAAGATTCAGTAAATGATTTGCTCTAAAGCCGTAAGTAAACACGTCTTCATGGAGAAACTTCTGCTTTGCAAAAGTATGTATCGCCTAGATAGAAGCTCGGGGCCATTAGAGAATAGGCACTATCAAGCGCGCGACTCGATCGACCCGGGCGTAAGGGACAGTTCGATAACAAGCCTAATTTCAGCCTGCGGAAGATATCAGCGGTGGATAACCTTTTGTGGTGGAGCACACAATGTCGGCAATCAGCCTGGGATAAATTGATTTGACCGCTCGCCAGATATTTCGCCTCTGACAAGTCTGTCGACGTTCACTAATATTTTTCGCTGGACGCTGTGCTGTGCCTTAAATCCCTTAGGGTTTACGTGACTTCATGACAATTCTAATATCAAGGGATAATAGAGTGAGGTTTTTTATAGCCGTTTATACTTATTTCTAGTTTAGTTTAGTTTATTGATCTATACATTAATACAAGGTACAAAAAAACTTATCTTAGTACAAAATATTTTTATTTGTTTTATATATTTTAAATCTAGCTCGGAGAGGAGATTCATCTCTGTGACATAATATAATAGTTTACCACCTCACTAGGAATTAACTTATGTTTAAGGTGTTACTTATGTTGTAGTTAATTCCTGTCGAGAGGCAAGTCTCACCTGTAAGAGAGTATATTTGAAATTATAATTAAAATTAAAATTGCTGACAATCTACGTAGAGTTATTAAAAAATAAACCATATACAAATTCTGTGTATTACATATATAAATATGATTACATACTATACATACATTTATATTATTAAAAAACATTTATAATACTTTTAGAAATAACTATAATGAACAGTCATACCTTTATGTACAGAATTGCCTTAATAACAATTTATATTAGGAATACCATTTTATTGGACATAATTTAAAGTTTAACACTATTAGTTTTGAATATGTTTAGATTTATAGCATTTTTTATTCTGTTTTGGCAAAGTGTTGTAAACTTTTGGGGCCTGGAATATGAAATGTTATGCTAATAAAAAACTCAGCCTGTAGAATCGGTAAGTTTTTGTTATCTGTCAACCAGAAGTTTTCGGCCATGACAAAAACGGTTTCTGGTCATTCGTAGTTGGTCATTCGTAGTATATATATATATATATATATATATATATATATATATATATATATATATATATATATATATATATATATATATATATATATATATATATATAAAGTCGTCATGCAAGTTCAAAAGAAGGAAATTAAGGAGTTTAAAATTGGTAATTACATTTAGTTTGAATATTTAAACACCTGTAAAATCACGCCTTGGGCCAAATCATTGTTAATTATGTCCTTTCATATAAAATTAGAGACCAAATAGTTTGTTCAAACTGCATGAAGGCGTATAGATAGTGGCTGATGTTTACTCAACGACAAGGTGTGCAGAACTGCGTTAAGTTCAGTTTTAAATTCAAATTAATCAAAACAAGTATAGAAAATTACAACTCGGAAATTTTGTTTGAGGTTCCTTCCTTCTAATCTACCAATTATGGTAATCACTATAATCGGTAAATTTTGTAATAACAAATTAACAAACTCGACCTAAAGATGACTTAACCCTACTATATTTGCATCATGAGCGAGTAAACCGCGGTCAGACACATCACAGTCTGTAGGCAATCTGCGACATCTTATTTTTCTTTCTAAACGCCGGCTTCTCCCTGGGAGCGGGTGGTGGGAAGGGGGTGGGCGGGTGTACTGCACTTCCTCGGGTCTCCCTAAAGGGATACCCAGCGCTTCACAGATTCCCGAAAATCTGCAAGTACATCCTAAAACCAACCAAATCAGGATACCACACAGAATTGGCCAACGCAAAGTACACTTCGATGACCGGATCCGTGTCTGACTCAATGCTGATATGGCTATGGCACTATCAGGTTCTAATTCTTCATGTCATTTCGTACTGAAGCCTCTCCATAGGTGTGAAAGAGCTTACCTATTATGGGGTCTTAATTATAAACCCGCCCATTGTATACAATGGGCGGGTTTAATATCATACGACAATCTCTTACAACCAACCCTACTATGAAGGGTTTATATGTAAGTGTACGTCTAACAGGTGAAAAGTTTGTGTCTTGTTATTGCATACCGACAGAATTGAATTGCAATTCAGTTAATTTTATCTAAACGGAAAATGATGAACCAGCCGGGAATCGAACCCGGAACTGTACAACGTAAGATTAGGCGACCTAACCACCATGCCACTGGGCCGTGTTTGTGGGCACTGGCCAATGTGTGCACGTAACATGTGTGTAAGTGTGAATCTTGTTATTGCATTCGATCGAAATAATTGAAATGCAATTCCGTTAATTTTATCCCAAAGGAAAATGGTGACCCCGACGGGAATCGAACCCGGGGCATTACAATGTAAGATCAGGCGATCTAGTCTATGTGTCATTGGGCCGTGTTTGTGAGCACTGGCCACTGCTTTGCAATATTTTGATTTTATCATTTTAAGGTTCATACACTCTCAGTTTCAAATTGAACAAAGCGCATTTTCAACCCTATAGATTTTAGGATTAAATATTCATATATTTCCCACCCAGCACTAACAGCGCGCCTACGTGGCTTCATAAATGAGGATTATCGTTTTATTATCGCCCCATAATATATTCTCACCTTTCAATATTTCCAGCGTCGGCAGCCGTTTCTTTTATTGTCTGGATGGGGAGCAATCGAGCTGTCTATTGGGGTGGGGGGTGGGGGGGGGGCGGCGACGGATGGGTCGGTCGTAAACGGCCCATCCGCCGACAAACTGCTCCTCAAAGTCGGTCGCAATGAATACGAAACCGTGCCACTTGGTAACCTCTTCCGGGGGTTCCCAGCCCTATAAAATATTATATAGCGTTTGTTGAAACTGTAAGTCAATAGTGCTATTAGTAGAGGCTGACACGCTAAACAACACGCAATGCACGGTGCGTCGATCGTAAAAAAAGGAGTTTTGTTGCAATATTTGTCTCATAAAAATAGACACAAGAATTAATCTAACTATGTATATTTGTACTGAAGCTGTCAACTACAACTGGTGAACATTCCACCTTTTAGCGATATTAGATGCATATTCTCTCTTCTTTATAACATCCTCAACAATCCTACCGCTCCCTCCTACCTAACCGAACAATTTGGGTTGTCGACTACAACGGGCGAGCCCGTCACCACAGGGAGTTTTGACGATTAGTCGTTCTATCTCCCTGGAGTGAGCGTAGAAGACTTTGGACAAAAAACAATCCGCCGTCTAGCTACGCCACAACCCGTAAGAGACCAACGCCTTACCGCGAGATAGCCAGTAATGATTACCTGGCGGGCCCGACACTCGCGCCCTTACTTCCAATTGTGACCAGATTTCTCCGGTCTCTCGATTGGTTACGAGTTCGAGGTCGCTTGCGCGGTCCTCTCCCTTACGAAGCGGTGAAACGGTGAATACCGAATCTATCGCGGACCATGGCGTCCTTTGCCCGCCTCTTACCCAGGATCGGATGGCCAATGGTCATTTGAAGACCAGTCGCCGTAAGGTACGCAACCATCCCCGCTCTACAGGAAACAATACAGCTTCCAGACTCCCCCGACTGTTAGTCAGAGTCTTTGGGGTTAACGGGCCCATGATGAGATGGCCACGATGACCCATGTGTCCAGGGTCGGTCACACTCACGGGTCAACACCCATCCGACGGCCTCCTCGCATGGGGTGCGAGTCCTGGGTAGGACACTGGGTCAACCAGTCTCCCCTGGGAATCAAACCTCTGGCGCCCCTGGACGGTCTGCACTCCGTGCGGCGCAAGCCAATCGATTGTGCTCTCCGACTAACAGTCGGGGGAGTCTGGGAACTGTATTGTTTCCTATAGAGCGGGGGTGGTTGCGTACCTTATGGCGACTGCTCTGGAATTGACCATTGGCCATCCGATCCCGGGTAAGAGGCGGGCAAAGGACGCCTTGGTCCGCGAAGATTCGGTGCACTCCGTTTCACCGCTTCATAAGGGAGAGGACCGCGCAAGCGACCTCGAACTCGGAACCAATCGAGAGACCGGAGAAATCTGGTCACAATTGGAAGTGAGGGCGCGAGTATCTCGAGCCCGCCGGGTTTACTCCTGGCTTACTCGCGGTAAGGCGTTGGACTCTCACGGGTTGTGACGTAGCTGGACGTAGAATGTACTGTCCAAAGTCTCTACGTTCACTGCAGGGTGATAGAACGACTAATCGTTAAAACGTCCTGTGGTGACGGGCTCGCCCGTTGTAGTTGACACCGCAAGATGTTAGTCAGAGTGCACAATCGATTGGCTTGCGCCGCACGGTGCGCAGACCGTCCAGGAGCGCCAGAGGTTTGATTCCCAGGGGAAACTGACCAACAAACCGAACAGTTCAATCACTTAGGAAGTCATGGTCTGCCACTCCGTTTTAGTCAGGATAGTAAAATTGCGATTCCTACTCAAATTCTTTGTTTGAGCCAGATTTTGGATACATTATAATGATGCATTCTATTAACTGCAATGTAGAAGCGAAATCCGAAAACGATAATCGTTGTCACCCGTATTTACGGTAGCTACATATACGATGAAGTGAGCTGTCATTCGCGTACGCGTTGAATCGGATATATCGAGGGTACCTCTCTCGGTTCTTCCGGCAGAAAAAAGTTTTGTGGAATAAGTTTTTTGCACGAAAAACGCATATACGGACGTTTTGTCGAGGAAAGGTTTTCTTGTGCTTCATTTTCACTTCTCGGTTAACATTTCGCGACGAACAGTTTGGTGAGAAAGGTGTGTGGCAACCTGGGTGAAGTGAAGCAAAGGTACGACCTAATTGACGTCATAGAGCAGTCCAGACCAAGGAATATTCCAGAAATAAGGCGAAACAACTATGTATGTAGATGAGCAATACAGTTATACCTTGTATTTGTTGGATTCCATCTAAAGTCTGGAAAAAGCCCCTGGCTGAAACATTCTTCTTTTTTTTTACATATGCCTTCACCGTACATGCAGCTAGACTATGGAACCAGCTCACGTCAAGTATCAGAAACGCACCAATGGTTTATACTTTTCAATTGTCTCTGAAAAAGCCTTTCATGTCCCTAAAGTCCTAGTTATTGTAAGTCTCATCCTCTCCTATCCTTCGCTCCTTGGGAATATTCTCCAAATTCCTATTTAATTTTTAAAATAAGAGCATATTTGTTACTTGTTTTTTGGCAATAAGTTTTTTTTGTTTATTTTATCTATTGGCACCTAAATCTCCTATATTCACACTTCCACGAAGGTTGGATAAAGGAGATTGTACTTTAGACAAAAAATCCGCTTGTTGTATGTTTTCTTCGTAAAATGTGCAATAAAGAATTTCTATCTATCTATTCTATCTAGATCGTTCGTGGGATAGGAATCCAAGGAAGAAGTATTACAGAACATCGTTAAAAGAAGAATATTTTCCTCCGAATCTTTATAAATTATGAATATTTCAGTCTATATAAAACCGCCTAGATCAGGCATGATAGGAACCCACCGAAGAGGAAGAATATCGCAATTAGATGAGTATTGTAGTCCGAAACTATATGCATCCTGAGTACTTGGTCTATCTTCTTTTAAGTTAAAGCACTATAGATAAGTCAGATTAGGAACCTATGGAATAAGAAGAATATAGGAAGAAGAAGAATAGTTTCGTCCGAAACTTTACACATCCTGAATACTTTAATAACTTTTAAAACACTCTAGATAAGGCGAGAGAGGAACACACGGAATAAGAATAATATCGGTAGAAGAATAATATTACGTCCGAAACTTTATACATACTGAGTACTTGGTCTATCTTCTTCAAAGTTAAAACACACCAGATAAGGCGGGAGAGGAACCCTTGGAAGAAGAAAAATATCGGAAACAGAAACATTTTCTTTCGAGATTTCATAGATCCTGAGAACTTGGGTATCTATTAAAGCACTAGATAAGTCGGGATAGGAGTCCACGAAAGAAGAAGAATATCGGAAGAAGAAGAGTAGTTTCCTCCGAAACGATATATCTCCCCCTCCAATATTTACCCCCCCCCCCCCTCCCCCCAGTTTAAACCACCCCCATAATCACCATACCTTCCCCTTCTCGATTTAACCATCTCCCCCAACCCAACCCAATTCCCAACCTATCTCCCTTTCCTCAACCGTTCCGTCCCCCAATCACTTATCCCCCCTTCTCCTAGCCCCCTCTAAACCCCCTTCCTCCCATAACCCTTCCTTCTAACCTAACCTAACCCCCCAAACCACCCCACCCTGCAACGATCCGCCTTTCCCCTCAATCCCTCTCTTAACACCGAATCCCCCCCCCCCTCAAGTCCTTTTGCATTCTAAGCACTTAGTTATCTCTTAAAGCACTGTAGATTAAGCAGGATAGGAACCCACAGAAAAAGAAGATTATCGGAAATAGAATAATATTTTCGTCTGGAACTTTATATATACTGGTCTATTTTCTTCGAAGTTTAAAGCATTCTATCTAGAATAGAATAGGACGAGATAGGAACCCAAAGAAGACGAAGAATATTGAAAGAAAGATATTTTTACCCATAAAAGACAGACAGATCGGCACACAGAAGTGCGTCCACAATTTTTTGCTTGCCAGGAAAGTAATATACAACAAAAAAAAAGCAATACAGCACGAAATAAAAACCAAACGACAATTGGTGCCCCATGTAACACCCACCGCGTGAGTCAATTGTAGCCTTTCGTCCGCCATATCTCACGCGACTCACGAAATAAAACCAACCAATTACATTCATTGCCGTGTATAACTTTTTATCCACTACGAATTAAGAGTAGCTGTAATATAAGCATGTATTATACATATTAAAAGATCTTTCATACGACATATAGTCTAAAGAGTGGCATTCTCCGTTAAAACTCTTATGTACATTAAACTTGACCTAGTAAAGTATTGAAGAGATAAACAATCTCTATAATAAAATTTTCGAGTTTTAATGCTAGCAGATACAACAAGAATAATTATATTATGTTTCCTGCGTTGCAGAGGCAGTATCTGTTATATCTTCAAAGCAGGGATAGACATCGATGTCCGATATATTGAAAACATCTATGGTTAGAGTTGATGTTCGATGTTTTTTACATTGATGGTGCCTTATCGATGTTTTTGGCACCATCGAAATTTCTTCGTCCATATTTGTCAGTTATACATTTTGTTTTCTGTTGCTCCATATAAATTTAACATTTAACATGAATAATAATATTTAACTCCACTAATGATAATATTCAACTTCACATGAAGAATAAGTTTTTATGGAAGTAGATAACACTTAACACTTAACACTTTAACCGCTGGGGCGGTAAAAAGGCTGAACTGCCTATGTGCACGTAGCCGTTTCGGCTGGCCTCTATAGATATAATATAAATATATACTACATGTCTAACAATATTAACTATTATGCGATAAGAGAAAATCCATGAAAAAACGATATTGTTAGTATTTTTATACAAAATGTATAAAAAAAAGGTGCGGCGGTTAACAGACGAATTTCGGAAATGAATTAATAAATTGAACATTGCCATTTTCTATTTTTAATTTAGATTTAGTTACTTTTTTATTGTTTTATTTTTATCGCCAATACTGAATTATACATAATATCACTGTGTTCATCTCTATTATTGATTTTATCAGAAGAAAACTCATAGGGGAGGGGCGGGTAAGATGGATAGAGCGGGCAGGATGGATACATGAAATATCTGACAAATTATTATCGTTGCCTGCACGCCGGCCGACTTCCTCGCTGAGTAACCCCCGCACAACATACGTCTTAGAAGAGAGATAACGTATTGTGTTCCGAACTTTCGATTTTTTAAAAGTTAGAGTGAATATGTATTTTGTTTTATTGTAAACTTAAATGTTTTTGATACTTTTCAATTTGTTTAGTATTGAACTTGCTTGCTTTGAATGGATTATGTCGTTCATTGGATTTACTTTATTTGATAATATTTTTTATCTCACCGTATGCGTGCGGGTAATGCGGGTAATGCGTGCTGTGTATGCTATATCCATCATGTCCGACGATTACTAAAATTTTATTTTATGTATTGTTATCTTTTGCAGATCCTTTGCAGACAAGCAGTCTTGTAAGAAGGAACCTACAATCAGACAAAGAACTTCGACCGAAAAAAGGTCTGACCAGGCCACTTATTCATGCACAGTCTGCAAAGAACCTTACCAAACACCCTTAACAGAAGACTGGATAGAATGCTCGAGTGCAAGAATTTGACACATGAACTCTGCTCCTCCTATCTGGGCTATGGCTCGTACTTTTGCGACCAGTGCGACGACTAAAAGGAATATTATCTATCTCACCCGACTTCGTCTTCCATCTTACCCTGGTTGGGAAAGATGGATGATTACCTACCTGATTTCTACCTGATTTAATATTACCTGATTTCTATGTTGTCAAAGATACGTTACTATGTAAACTATTGTTTAAGATTAATGTAATGATTAGTTATATTTACATTAGTTTGTTTTTATTATATCCATCTTCACCGTTCATCCCCTAGGGATTGTCAGCAAAATGACTCCAAGGAAAGATGTTTTTTTTTAAAATATCAATGATTAGATGATCTAATCATCGATGATTTGAAAACGATATTTGTCGACCGTCGATGTTTCCGTTACGATGTTGATATCGATGGTAATATCGATTTTTCTCCTTCTATCCATACCTAGTTCAAAGGCATACCGTCCGGGAATTCCCGGCTTAAGCGTTCACCCCTTTTCGCAGGCGGCGTGACGTTTTGCATTGCGCGCAATAAAAAGTTACCCGGGACCATTTCTACCGAAACGTTTACCCCGCCAACTGCGTCGGAGTCGACTGTCCCACATGGGAAATGGAGCTCGGATTTATGTATAGTGACAAAAGTTGGAGCGTGGAGCCTTAGTTGGATGCGATGTGACGACAATCGCAGTCGTCTGCTTTGTCGCACTTTCGTAATAATATTTTTACTTTACCGGGCCACCAACCGCCCAGGAGGAAAACTATTGTGAATGCGCTAAAATTTGATTTCGAGATGAAGACGAAAATATTCATTTTTAGCCCCATTGAGACAATTAAGACCATTTTCAAATTGAAGTCTGTCTGTGTGTCTATGTTGTGTGTGTGTGTGTCTTCCCTGTCTTGTTCATACAAACTAATTTCCGATTTTAATTCACGAAGAAACGCAATCGAGCCTAGTGTCTGCCTTTGGCGCCTACGAACGCTGCCTTTGGCGCGTCGTTGACTCTCGATGTATTCGACGTTTCATCGCCTTAGGTCCGGGCCACACGGTGCGGTGCGGCTGCGGCGCGGCGCCTGAGCGGTGCCGCTGCGGCGTCCTGCATACAAATATCCATGGTATGTCACACGGTGCGTTCCGGCGCCGCGCCGAACGCAAACCTTTAATAAGCGCCGGAGCGGCACCGCTCAGTTGTTAAGTGCAGTCGAAGGAGGGTACATGCTTGCCTGCTTCATTTGTTTTCACGTATTTTTGGTATTTTTTAATCGAAGTGTTTAAAATGAGTACCAACGAAGAATATATTGATATTGACTACCTCATTTTACTAGTTCTACGTACAATTAACTACAAAACTATTCGCCTACTGCGGCATTATAGTAACGTTGCGGCGCCGCACCGTGCACTTTACGTGTGTACGCACCGTGCGCTTTAAGTGTATACGGCGAAATTTTTGCGAAGTGGCGTCGCACCGCATCGTGTGGACCGGCTATTACGGTTTGAGTTCCTCCTTTGAAAAATTAACATCACGCTCGAATCCTTCCGTAAGTCCTCGGCTGCCGGGAAAGTTTTCGGATGACACCACCATTTTTAAAAAAATTGTATTAACTATAAAAATCTTGACTGCTTTCAATTCCTCTTATCGTCGAATCTGTCGTATAGTCATTTTACAACCTATTGCTTTGCTTTCCAACCAAACGCGCGTGGCACATCCTCTTCATTTTCGCTCATTCGACACGTATTTCCGCGTGTAATTTGCCACTGGTCAGTTTAATAAAAGTTTATGGGACCGCTCACGTTTGCAAGTTTTCTCTTGGAGGGTTGCCTCAATAAAAAGAATATGCCTCAAGCTCCCAGGAATTCGTCGCACATATCAATGACGTCGCAACTTCTATTTTTTATTAGTGTGCCCAGAATTAGATATCTTTGCGAGTATTCAGTCAAATTTCGCCATCTTTTGAAACAATAAAATACTTCGTAAAAATTATATTTTCAATTTATTACATGCCGGTAGGTAAAATATGGCGGTTCTAGATAAAATATCGTTACAATGGGAGATAAAGAATGCTAAGACCGATTTATAGATACCATTCAAAAAATATTTATAGATGTAGCCGTCGCTTAATCGAAATATTTGACTTGGTTTTTTCGTCCGGGTTCAAGTTCATCGTCCTAGTGTTTTCTTGATGACCTATAGCTAGGCAGAGTTTCCAAAGGAAAAAGCCGATATGTGACCGCCGAAGTCGAGTCCATAAGAGCAGCGGGCCTTATTACTTGTCTGTGTATGAAATAGGATTAGTAGCTTGATATCTGACAATAAATTAAATTCTGAAATGAATAACGAACGACTGAAAAATTTAGGCATTTTTTAAAAGTATGTTTTCGGCCATGTAAATTGTCGATATAATATGTTCGTGAACTAAAACCGGAATTAGTTCATGCCAGCGAGACAGAGCAATATGTTAGAGCGAAATATAAAATGAACGTGGATATTTCTTTCGTTGGTGATTCGTGGTGAGTGCTGATTTGCGTCTAAATTTATTATATTTTGTTGGAATAAAATATTTTTTATTATATTCTCTTGGAATAAAATAAAATAAAAAAATATTATAAATTAAATGAAATTCCGCTTATAACTGCGTTCTTTCTACATTTCGCTGATAATTATTACTATTTTTTAAACCAGGTGTACCTGACCGCGGAGAAATCGTATGAAAAATGATTATTGAATCGAAATAGGGTGTTAATTATTCTTAACGTGTTATTTATACTTGACGTCGTCGATAGACCACGCAGCGCCGGTTCATTCTCCTCCCTCTCCCCTCGCGTTTGCCCCTACGCGTTTGTCTGTCTGTCATTTCTGAGAGTTGAAGGTCAAAAATATAGCACTTTAGAAAAACGATCATAAGAAAGAAACTACTTGATGGATCGTGAAAAAGAGAATTGTAGAATGATCGCATTGAAATTTGAAATATAAAACATTTAAACCTTATTTTGTAAAACAATTAGATAATTATAAATAATTATTAGAATGATAAAGAACTGAAAAAAACTTTATTATTCAGCGATATCGACGTTTTATCTCAAAATACGAAACTCTATCTAGAAATTTTAAACACATTTGTGTAAGTTATTACTTGCTACCGTTCGTTGTATTTATTTTATACTTATGTATATCCGAAGAGAATATCCAAAGAGAAGCACAGATCCGAGCAATGCCCCCAGACTAAGTGCCCCCAGAATCCGACTAAGTGCCCCCAGAATACAAACAATTATATTAGGGATTCTAGACTGCGGGAAGCACGACTGAATAATCGTACAATACAGAATTTATCCGTCTTTCTCACACATATCCAACAGGGGTTGGTTGCACTGTGATTTTTGTGTAAATTCAGTTCGTTGAGAGCGCGGTTTGTCGCGCCGCGCTCGTACCCGTTTTGGACGTTACTGAGCATTGACTACAATACATCATACCCGATTCGGGACGTTACTGTCTTGACGGGTTAATCCAATAATGATTGCTAATTTCTTTAAAAAATCGTCTGAAGAAGAAGAAGAATTAAAACATTTCGATCTGGAGTAAAAACACAAAAATAATTCATCCGTGTGCAAACTGCCTCGTATTAGATATTGAACGTAGTGGTAAGACTAAAATTTCAGTCGAGATGGTGTCCGTTTTGCTGGGGGCGGTAATTCAGTTTTCATGTAAATGATGTTTGACTTCATCCCGGCACGTTCTGCTGAAAGGAAGATTCTGCAGGGTGAGCGTTTCCCCTGCCGCACACCGTGTACCCACTTTCCCCGCGGCCTCACTTGCTGTGAATTTCCCCTACGAGTATCAGCGTTATGAATGCGCCGCGAATCCCAATGTTAATTTGAATAATTTCAGTTACAGCGTTTTCGCTGTAACGCGAAATATAGGGAAAGAGGTAGTGTATGGGTAGCAAGATATATTCATGAGGTTTCGTGGTAGTTTGCCGATGATATCGCGTGAGCGTGAAGGCATCTACCGTAATGAAAACCGCGGTTTCAATTAGTATAACCAGTAGTAACGTCAGTTGTTACGTTGAAACACTGGTTTCCGTCAGATCACCGAAGTTAAGCAGCGTGATTCCTTGAGTACTGCTACGTGATATTTTTGGAAACCGGCCGCCTGTAAGATAATTGTCGTTAATCATTAAGATGAGCCGTTACCGGGTATAAAGATTGAAAAAAAAAACATATACATAAATTGTCCTTTATATACTCGGTAAGTTTTTACAAGCAAAAAAGCAAATTCTGTTAAAAAATGAAAATAAAGAAGTAGTATTTTTTAATGGAAAATTTGAAAAACTTTACTGATAAATAAAAATTTGACATTCGTTGAGCGCTATCTATAATATATAATAATATCGCGATTATCGACATATATCAACAATATTCGCGATATTATACGAATATTGTTTATTCACTACATTTTACCTACCGCTATATGGCACAACGCATTCATTTTATACTGTAATGAGGTGGGGTTCGAAGGACCATGTAATGAGGTGCGGTCTGCTTAGACAACCTCTAAATGTCGCTGGTGAAGGATTGCAGGATTCCAGATAAAACGCCTTTTTCCAGTGGTTACACATATTTATTGTCGGTTTTGTACAATAGAAGCGCACGCGAGCGAAATACAATTAATAAGACAGAAAATTACGGCAGCGGCGATAACAACCGTCCGATCTGATCGCTTCAGTTTGACGTGTGTGGCGGCGTTCGACCAGCAGTCCTCTCTTCACTAGTTGGTTGCGTTCGGCTTGTAGCTTGATATGGGTGGCCACGCTAGAAAAGTTTAGAGTGAGTACGAAACATACACTATTTTTCAATACAATTAATTTTTCGAATTTTCAAACTCAACATTTTTTCATCGAGTTTTTCCCATTTTTTTTAAACGAAACTTTTTTATTTGCTCGTACCGATTCATTGATTTTGCACCCAGTTCAAGGATGTCATTAATTAAAAACTCACCCTGTATAGAGATAATACCTCTTGTATTACATTTCATATTCACCTAGTATTGATTTGACCTGTTTGATTTTAGTAGGTTTGGAAAAGTTACCTCGTTTCATGCCATCTCGCTCTGGTTGCATTATGTCTCCTAAAATCTACCATTACCGTGTTGGTATATATTAAAAAAAAACTACTTTTCAAGTAATTTTTAAAATGCTAGCGCTTGACTTAGATAGACTTGTATATGGTAGTTCTAATTAGCTCATCCACACAATGAATAAAACTAATCAGCCACCTCAGGAAGTTTTAACGAAATGATCGAAATGGTCGTTCTATCTCCCGTGAAGTGAAGGAACGAAGAAGACGTTCCTAAGTGCTTGGCTACTTACCGGGACTAATCGTTAAAATTGGTCCACTAGTCGGTCGCATTAGTCATGATCAATCTTGAAATATTGAACTTAGACACTTGAAATTTGGTACACAGATCAGGTCCGGCCGAAATCACATTGCAAAAGTTTGTTTGGAATGTGTTATACAGGATGTGATTACATCACGGGCATTTCTTGTAGTGGGTAAAACAGTACGGCAAAGTAAGCAACTTTTGATTTAAAAAATAAGTTTTTTTTTATTATTTTTTTGTTTGTTTTTAAGTGTGTAAATTGTGTATATTAAATAAAAGTTTGAGAAGCGTTGAGCGCGCTTCCCCATCTAGCGGTAAGTAATATATCGAAAATAAACAATAAATTCTCGCAAATAAACAATCAATAATCCCTCCGCTAAATAGCGCATTGTGATCATAGCTTTTTATACTAGTTTTATACTATTCACCCAATACAAGAAATGCTCGTGATGAAATCACACCCTGTATACAAGCTACACTAATAATTTTTAAATTTCACCATACATTTTAATCAAATATTAACATCGAGCCCCCTGACGCCAGCCGAGAAACGAACCGCGCCACTCGAGGCCATTGCGTAACGAAATCTACATGGGTTTGTCCACTGATCGAGAGAGTGCGCTTATCGATTTTATTTATGAAATTAATATTCAGAAGAAATCCGTCTTTGGCTACTTGCCGTGAAAGTCTTGGAATGACACAACCGATGTTTTATAGTTGAATCCCCATCGCCTCTCTCGGAGGGTGAGCGCCGGCAGCCGTCTCAGCAATTGAGCTTGGACACCCGCAGCGCACGCACACGGGCCTCGTCTACCTCCGATCATGGATCCGTGATTTCAAATTTCAATTAGTCTTGCTACGGTTTCCATTAGTCTTGCTACGGTAACATTTAGTAAACTCATTGTGGGATTTGGGTCTGACGCAGTTTACAGAGATATGTTTTTATTAGTCGAATTATCGACAGAAAACTTTTATTTTTCATCGATGCATAGAAGTGGTTCGCGTTTGAACCTTTTTATATTTGTCAGTGCTGAAAAACGCACAGGTACGAGGTTGAAAATGGTAAAAAAGCTGTCGGGCTGTACTTTGGGTATTCCTCAGAAATGTGTTTTCTGGACTTGTTTAAATATAGCCCCTTGTATTTTAATTGCAAATTGCGTTACTTTCTTATCGCGTAAAACTTTTCTTATTCTGTCGAATAAAAATCAAGTAAACTGCTGAGAGAAATATTGAAAGGGTCTCTTACCCATTGAAGGGTATCTGAAACCTTGTCTTCCAGTGACACCAATGAATAACGTATCATAAAAATGGTTGCAGTGTCGATTTTTTTCAAAGCAGTGTAGGGAAATATGGGTAGGGTGCTCTGATGAATATGTTGTTTCCACGGGGTTATTTTTCAGTAAAACCTCTCATTTTGTCCAAAAAGAGCAGACTTCGTGCAGCACACCTAAAGGGCACCTGCGGCACACCGGTACCGGTGTGCTGGAACAGGTTGAAAGCCGCTAGCCTAAAGTTTAAGCAGCTAGCTATATACGGCTACTTAAAAACACATAGTTATTACACGTGTAGTCAAAGACTCTATTTTATAGGGTTTCACAATAAGGGCGGGTCAATGTTGACAGTATGTGGCAGCCATGTTGCTTTGGCTGCGTCTGTTAAATCTGTTGTCTATTATTCAGTAACTGATGCCAAATCACCATAGCAAATTACATTATTAAGCAGCACGTTGAAACTTTATTAACGAAATGAGTGTTTGCTAGTGCGTGGTTATCCGTCGCGGAGGTGACGATAATTGGTCACCAAGATCGTGCTATTTGACCCGCTGGACTTTTTATTTTGGGGTTCTCTGAGGTCGCAGGTCTACACCAATAAGCCGCAATCGACCGATGCCCTCAAATTCAACATAACCCAGGCCATCCCTCAAATTCAGCCGGATCTATGCGGTAGTCTCAAATCCCTGCCAGCGTGCGAAGCCGCGGCTACATTTGAACGATGTCATATTCTATACATAATGGCACACATGGGCGTTTCCTATAACAAGTAAATAGATTAAAAAGAATAAAAAGCACGACTGTCGTTACAGACAGTGAACTATCTTATATATATATTATTATTTGTATTACGGGTTTTTTTTATGAAATAGTTGTAGTTTATGTATGTATCCATATATATTCTTGCATATTTCCGGAATTTACTCAATCAGACCTTTGGTTTGACACCAAACACGATATATGTATGTTAATTTATTGACATTTAGACATTTAAACAACTACTTATTTACTATTTCGACAGTTAAGGAAATCCGATAATACTCGGGATGACAACGATTCTAACAATACCAAACGCTTCTAAATCGGTTAAAGTGTTTAGAAGTTATGGTGGAATGAAGAAACGGAAAACATACATAGATGAGCCCTGAACACATTACCCTCCATTTTTGTTGGGCAGTTGTGTAATAAAAGACTTTCGTTAATACCTCACTCACAGCTTTCTTTATTGCACAGACTGTCAAAGTCGACCCGCCCTTATTGCAAAACCGTGTATATCATCCAGCCCTATATTACACCTACTTATTCCGTAGTAGTATGTACTACCTACTGCTAACGGCATCGAATTTCTCTATTGGCAATTGGGCAATTTGGCGCGTCGAAGTTATTTTATTTGCGGCAAATGGTGGCTTCACCAAAATTCAGGAAATTTCCGCAGTGCATTCGGATTTGTTTTCAACCCGCGCGGCGTTCATGACACTGCCAGCGGGCGTCCCGCGCCGCATCTGCTTTCGCCAATGTTGGAGCAAATCCAACGAATCCATAACTGACGAACAAAAGAGCCTGATGACTCCCCAATTACTTTACAGCTAAATACAGAATATATTTTATGGGCATTGTCCACGGATAAGTAGGACGTACCGCAGCTTAAAATCGCAAGTATTTGGTCCTAACCTATGAAATTGCGATTTATATTGAAAAAGATTACGGATTTTTTTAAATCGAAAAAGTATTTTTAATATTTAATATTTATAAAATAATAATATACACTATTTAATATTTATATTATTTTAATATTATTTTATGTCGAATTTTTAAAATTCGTTTTATACCGAACAGGAAGAAAAACGATATTTAATCAATAGAATTATATAACACTAGTCACTACGGGTTACTTTTTCCTGAAATAATAACCATTTTAGTAAATATTCAATGTAGATAAAAATGTATATAGAATATCCAATGTAGATAATAATTTCTTAAAAAAAAGTTTAATAATTATGACAAACAACCTGTTCTAGCTGAAAATCACGTTTCTAGAAATTAAAGTTCTTCGTTGAAACAAAACTCAATTAACGAAAGCTCCGTGACGGCCTCGATGGTGCGCCACGGTGCTTTATATAGCCCCGCGCCGACCGCCGCCACCGCCGTCGCCACATGCAGTCGGTTGTGAAAGCCTTGTGAAATATTCCAAGTTTCTACTACCAGTGCTTTGTAAAGTGCGCTCATATGTCAGTCAGCCAATGAGTCAGTTTCTTATTTTATATATTATTCATGGAGATCACAAAAAAAAATGTAATATAAAAAAGTTGTCATACAAATTTTCATCACCTGTATTACACCCTTAGGAGGGGAATTCTATAATTCGTGAAGAACGTGTTTTATAATTTAATTAAATGAATTGAGAAGCCATATACTAGTAAATGACGTATTTTCATACAAATTTCCATCCCCTATTTTAAGTATTTAGGGGTGAAAGTCTAAAACAACCTTCTATATGCCTACCTCCACTATCAAATAAAGCCCTGTGAAAGAAAATCTAACTCCATGATACAATGGCTTGTGTATTTCTATACAAACTTTCATGTGAGTTTCAAAAAACTGTGAATCTCATTATTTTTCATTTTAAAATATTTTTTTAAATGAAAAATATATATTTTTAGCTTTTTAAGCTTAAATATATTTTTGTATATCTGTGGCCTCAGCGGTTTCGATTTTTTTCTTATTGCTCGCCTAGATTATAAAAGGAAGCCTTGTGTAATATTCCAAGTTCCTAGACCCTGTGGTTTGGAATGTGCTCTGATATGTCAGTCAGTTTTCTTTTACAAATTTATCATGGAGTTTACTAAAACACTCTGCATTTTTATACAAATTTTTATCGCCATTATTACCCTCATAGGGTGGAATTTCCGAAAAACTTGAAACACGTATTTTTATTTAATTTAATTAATCGAGAGAACAAGTACCTACCAGTATATGACGTAATTTGATACAAACTTTCGTCCTCGGATTTAACACCTTTAGGGGTGGAATTCTTCAAAAAAACCTTCTAGGATCCTTACCACCATTATCAAATAACCCTGTGCTAAATTTCGAGGTTCAAGATCCATTGGTTTATGTATCGCCAAACGAAATTTCATCCTTTAATTTATTATTATTATTATTATTTATTCCGTAGCCGGCGATTGGGGAGGGGGTCGCCCTCGCAGCCAATACGTTGCTATCGGTGCCGCTGGATCTCGTACTCCATTCACTATTCACTTCCATTCTTGACGACTTTTTGCTACGCCTCGAGCATCCCTAGCCGAGCATTCTTTAATTTACCCCGCAATGGTTTATTTTTAAAAAAATGGGCATTATATTTCATTTAGAGTAGCTTAAATATACATTTTGATATCTGTAGCTTCAGCGGTTTCGATTTTATATTCAATGGTATTTCACTACTTCATTTTTATCCCTGCACAACTGACATTTTATAGGAAGTTCATTGATTCCTTTGCTTAAAAAAATCTGGTAGCAAGAATCAATGAATTCTTTAGAGGCGGTTTTGACTGCCTCGTCAAAATTGTTTTTTTCGTAATAAAAGAATGACTAAATTCCGAAAAAAAATTAAATCAGTTGGGGCAAGGTTCAGAATTACGATGGGTGATGGAAAGTCTCCAGTCGCAGATCTTCTAATTTGACGACTCCACTATCGTTTTCAATCCTTCATTATCGACGCCTTTTCGGCCGTCCACGGGACTCCGACTCCGTATTTAAATCAAAATTTCCAGAACGCAAACGTTTGAACCAAGAACGCACCGTGTGTCCGTTAGCGCTGACTGACCCGAACACATCATTGATTCTTCGAGCTGTATCTACAGCGCTGTTGCCACGGCGTAACTCATAATCGAAAATAACGCGATTCTTTTACTTTTGTATGTTGTTATTGTGAACAGAAAGATGTAAGAATAAAATTAAATGACTCGAAAACAAATTAATAACTGGTTTTGAAACAGAACTTCACTAGCATAATTACAAAATAAATTTAAATTTCAAATAATAAAATAAATGCTAGATTTTTAACCCTCAATATTTGCCCTTTTACCATCCACGTGCGGTCATAGTGACCACTAGCGAATTATTGTAGCTGTTTCAATATCTACGGAAAATATGGGAAATGTGATTACATCAAATGCATGTTTAGTGTCTTAACTATTATATTAGAATAAGAAATAAACATCAAAAATAACATTACTTACTACTTAAATATTAATGAATTCTGAAAAACTTCCACAAAAAATACTCGTCTGAAAAATGAGTTTCACAAAAATAGTACATTATAATTATAACTTCCTTATACTAAATTATAATAATAAATGTTAATTTAGTAATCCTACCAGATAGTGAAATAAATAAATCAACAATAATAACAATATTTTCCGAAAATTTCGATGCCTAAACACTTATAATTTATCGGGGTGGTAAGGGCATTTTTTTTGTGTGCACTATGTTACCAAAAGTGACTGTGATACCAAAAGTAGTATTTTTTAGTATTTCCGTGGTATTACAATGGCTACTTTCCTATGCGATGTAATATTTTCCTAAATACAGCGGTATTTTTTTGCATCGCTTTTATAAAACATACTTCAACCAAAATTTCACCTAATTTCAAGTCTCTAACTGAAATATTTTGAGATTGAAGTATGACTAGCACGCCCTCTGGTGGACCGATTTCAACTAGAATGATGCCTGCATGCCAAATTTTAGATCAATCGAATGAAGCGTTTAGGCGCTATCGTGGAGGAAAACAAACACACACACACACACACACACAGACAGACTCACATACAGTAAGGCGGTGTCGACTGCAGCAGGCGAACCCGTCACCCCAGGCTGGTATAACGATATGTGATCGTTCTTTCGGCCTTGGGATGAGGGTAGAAATATAAAAGAGACAAGAAAATCTACTGATACCTTCGTCTTCCCGACTGGTTAAAGGTCAGAAGTCGCTTACGCGGCCTCTACCTATTGTAATTACAGCGGTAATTCAATTCGAATTTATCGCGGACTTTGCCCGTAGTGCCACACGGGATCGAGTGACCCAAGGTCATTTCAAGAGTGGCATGACAACAGGTCAACATCCACCCCCGCTGCTTAGGAGACAGTATATTTCCATAGTCTCCAGACTCCTTCAGCAATTAGTCTGAGTGCACAACCGATTGGCGTCGTCGAACGGTGCGCAAACCGTCCAGTAGCGCCGGGATGCAATCCTACCAAGAGAAACCGGTCCACCAACTGTGAGGCCTGAGACGCGATAGTCTTACCCGGCGTAGCCTTCCGCACGTGGAGGCTTCTGAACAGTGAGTTGAGCCGATCCGAGAACAAAATGGATCTTATGGTCCAAGCTGCACGAAACCATTCGCTACCAACACTCACAGACAGACTTCAGTCTGGAAATAGTCCTAATGGTGGGGGGGAGGGGTTACATAGAGATCTCCGTCTTCATCTCGAAAATTATTTTAGCGCCTTCACAAAACTTACCCTTTCCTGGGACGGGAAAGTAAAAATCATTATTATCAAATTTTGAAACAGAAAAATATAGCAATATACCTGTAGGTATTATGTTGTACATTAAACAAATCATTATTAATCAGAAAGCGTAATTATTTCAAACAAGTAATGATCGCTGTTCAGAAGGGATGATCCCGATTAATGTCACCACATCAATTTTGCCCAACTTACTTGATGCTAACTTCGCTCCGGTCTCGACTAAGTTGGCCCCATCTCCCGATTATTTCCACCCTGATAATATATTATGACGGAGTAAAATACATTTTAGTTAAGATCTCGAACAGTATCCAGGACCGAGGGTTTGGCTTGCGGCTTCTCTTGGGCGAGTGCGGCTTAGAATATTTCACATTATCCTCGTCCGGTTTTTAGTACAAGCACCGACCGATTGCCAAATGATGATATATTCGAAATGATATTCGTATGTTCTTCCTTGTTTTCCTAGATTTCAGTTCCGGTAGTTGTTCACGCAAACGTATTCAGTATCAAACCGTAGCATTTTTTTGAAATCGAAGGCTATCCCCGTTGTAATAAGATGAAACCAAATTTACCGCTTGAAGTTTGCAGCACCCGAAAATTCTGCGATGTTGCAATCGCCGTTAACCGGGGTAGACTGAAGCGTAGTCAATCCTATATTTCGTAGATAGGCGGCAAACCGCGCCACTTGCCGACACCGGTGGGTCGGCGGGTTCTGTAAATTCCTTTTTATCCAATTCATAGCAAAAAATTTTCTTATAACTTCAAAGTTCTTTATTTCAACGGAATTATATTGCGTACATATTTATTTACGAATCAATTACTATAAAACAATGATTTTATTTACAAAAATAGCAAAATCGAAATACACAACCTTAACCATTCGCTTATTTGATTCTGTCACTCAACTGCGACTTGCCCGCTCCTAGGGTGGACAGAAGAATGCTGAACGACAAAATATATTATACAGAGTGGAAAAAATCAATGGGCCCTTAAGGGAAACCAGTTTAAATCTTTAAGAGAGACTATTTAACTTGAAATAAACATTCTTCTGTTTTTTAAATGAAAGAAAACTGCATTAAAATATTTTCTGAATTGCTTGCCTCACCCGGGAATCGAACCAACTAAAATGCAAAAAATAAACACTCGCTATATTATTTTACTAATCGATACAGTCAATGTTCAGGATAAAATTTATCCAAGAAACATGAGGTCGTACACTCGTCTGTCTCGTTTGCTCGCTAATTTTTCTCTAAGTACCTTGTTGAAGACTTAGATAATAGGGCTTATAATTTTAGGCACATTAACGTCTTAGGTAATCCTCACCTCCAACGAAAAATTTGAAAATAGAACTTTTAACTTTGTTTTCGGTGCGGGACTGCAATTTTGAAATTGGAACGAACATTTTGGACATTTCTATCGATTTTGTTTTGTTTTGTTTCCATTTCGTAATTGTGTAATAATGGCGTATCAAGAACAATTCGATTTATTAGAAGCATACTTTCAAACTACAAGAATTGCAATTTCGCTTTACAGTGGTACGGTGAGGTTATCCAGATAGACAAATACCGTCAAGAAAAGTTTCAAAAAACGTTTACAACGCCCACAGCAACAAAATCTAGACTTTTCCGATTTTGATATAAACATTTTGACATTCTTTGAATGTTACGCGAAAGCTTCTAGTAGAGAAGCTGCTCAAGAGATAGGCACCGGCTATAGTCGTGTACTTAGTGTTTTGAAAAGTACAAATACATTTTTTTTCGTGTTGGACGATTGGTGTTGAAACTACATCCCAGAAATCGTCAAAGACGATTAGAATTTTGTCAGAATATTCAAATAGAAAAAGCCCGCAATCCAAATTTCTTAGACTACATTGTGGAATGGAATGTGTAACAGGCGTAACAATTATTATTGGTCCCGTCTAAATCCAGTCCGTGTTCGCGAAACAAACAATCAGATCAGATTTTCCTTTAATGTTTGGTGCAGAATCAGAAGCAATATGGTTGATGCACGTTTATGATGGACATCTGAATACGGCTAAATACATTGAAATATTAGATCTTTTACTAAATGAAATAAACCTTTTACCGGAAGAGGAACGAAACAATATAATTTTTCAATAAGACGTTGCTCACAATAGTAGACTTTCCAGGGCTTGCCTTAATGAAAATTTCAATGATTGGTTAGGTACAAACGGTACAAACGGGACAATTAGATTGCCTGCAAGAAGTCCAGACCTGGCGCATCTGGACTAAAATGTAAGTTGAATTTTATTTCAATCAGAGTATGACCGCGGTTATCCGAGCCCTGATTAACCGAGTTCCGGGTCAACCGAGGTCGAAAAGGCCACGGTCAGACCACGTTTTTACCCCACTACGTCACCCCTCTGCTCCAATCCTACTATTCAGTGTTATATTTTATAATTTATGTATATACCTATGTATTGTATTACATTTTTAACTGACAGCTTTAAAATATGTCATTGATATATTCATTTACCTCATTGACAACGTTTTCAATCATTTTAAACTTTTCCGTACGAGTCCGTGTTATCCGAGTTTTCGATTATCCGAGGTATCTTCGGCCCACATTACCTCGGATAAGCGGGGTCCTACTCTACCTGTTTTATCTTTTATTAGATATTTTTAATTTTATCTTGATTCTATATTTGCGCGCATGGGGCCTTAGTATATGGCATAGTTAGGCAGATTCTGCAAAGAAAACTTTTTTTTTAAGTTAATAAATTATTTATTATTATTTTTATTATTTTAAGACTAATGTAGACAGTATTTCTGGAAGAGTTCCGAATCTCCGAATCCGTATCCGGATTTAAAACCCAATGCGAAACCGCTCCCGCCAGACCGGCGACGGGCGTCGCGCCGCGCGTCGCCTGGATACATTTACGTGCTCAAATTCGGCATAATATTCACTTAGAAACTAAAACATGTGCAAACACGGGCGCCGTTTGCGTTCGTGCACGCGAACACTCCCGGGCAAGTTTTAGTTTTGGAGGCGTTCATTCCCGACGAAACACTCGCTCGCTCGTCAAGTGCTATTTCGCTCCGAGCGTTCTGCCACTTCTCTCCCCGCACCAGAACACCTCCCTTATCCCTCCCTTGCGACACACCGAGCTTCGACGACCTATTGTTGGATAAATTACAATATTATTAACAAGGACGCTGATGTAATACTACTGCTAAGCAGTCTTCTTCATCTTCTGGTACGGGGTCCAATATACTTACAACTAAAGAAGAATGCTACTATTAGTCTTAGTCCTAGCCCTAGCCCACCATCCAATAATCCCTCCAGCCAATAAGCCCACCAGCCAATAAGCCCACCAGCCAATAAGCCCACCAGCCAATAAGCCCACCTGCCAATAAGCCCACCAGCCAATAAGTTTGAGAGTGGCATATATATTTAGGCATATTTTAGTTAGGTAAGGTTTTCTAATAAGAGCGGGTCGACGTTGACAGTCGGTTCCATAAAACAAACTGTGTGTGAGGTATTAACGAAATAATTTTTTAACAAACTTTGCAATGTTACAAACCTTGTAATGCAACTTAACAAACCTTGCAATGTTTGTAAATTTGTTTGTTTAGGTCAAATCTTGCAAGCTGAATTAGAACCACTTCTTTGTATACTATGAAGTTGAAATTGTGCAATTGGGTTGAATTACGCCTAAGCAAGGCTCGTCGAACGAATCACGGAATATATTTGCTATTTAATAGCAAAAGCGTGTTTCATTCAATCCGTAAGCAAGTAAATATAGGATTGACAAGAATAAAAACACGACTGCCGTTACAGAAATTGAACTTCTTCTTCATCATCATCAGCGCGCATTCGCCCACCGTTGGGCATACGCCTCCCCAATCACTCTCCATCCGGATCGGTTGTCCGTTTCCCTCATCCAGACAGGTCCAGCTCTCTCCTTGATGTAGCGTCAGTTTGGTTTGGCAGCCTGATCGTACCCAGAGATTCTTAGCACCCCCTGCCCCGCCGTTACCGTAACCGCTGCCGTGGCTCGGGCTAGTGGGGCTGCTGGGGACTGGGGGCCGTGGTAAGGTTGTAACGTTCATCATGATTGGAGGTATTTAGCCCGATACCCGCCACGTCGGCCACACGTCTTGGCGAGCTCCACACTTTCAGGAAAATATTTCCATTTCCTAGGCTTGCGGCAACCTGGTCGGGTTACTTAACTGCCGAATTGGACTATATTCACTAAATTTATTATTTAATTATTATTTATTGTTGAGAAAATTTTAAAATATATGTTGACACTTAGAATTTAAATTTCGAATTTTTGTGAACTATTGTGAAAGTGAACTATTGTATTTATAATTTTTTTATTATGGCTTTTTTCATGAATATATGGTTTAATTAGGGTTTTATTATTTTATTATGGTTTTTTATATTATTATTTTATTATGTTTTTTTTCATGGCTTTATATATTTATCCATATTTCTAGAATGTACTCAATGAGATCTTTCATTTGATATATTTACTAAACACGATATATTTATGTTAATTTATTGACATTTCGACTTTAAGATAACTAGTTACTTGATATTTGGTCAGTTAAGGTATCCTATGACACCCGGGTAAACATAACGAGGCTTACAATACCATACACTTCTATATCGGTTCAAGCATTGGAAGTTATGGTGGAATAAAGAAACGTAAAACATACATAGATGAACTCTGAACCTATTACACTCCTTTTTTTGTTGAGCAGTTGTGTAAACACATTGATATTCTGAGTAAACACATTGACACTGTCACTGAAATTGTATTTTGATTTTGTAATCAATAAATTCCATTGAACAAATTAGATTAAAAGGAGAGCCCAAGGCCCAAAGTTGGGTTATCCAAGGCATAGTATGCAATTAGATTTTGACCACTAGATTATTATAAAATACACGACGTCAGTCTATTTTGATCAATTCTATCCAGACGACATTCAACGAATTTTACCATTTCCTATTTATCGCGATATTACAACTTAGCAAACGTAGACCTCTGTAGTATATCTCTAATAAAACGTACCTCTGTAATAAAAAAGTATTGGAAACTTCTTTCGCCAATAAATGTTTAGCGGGTGCCTTTAACCACTTCCATTCAATTTCATTCAATCAATCCAAATGGTTATGTTATGACATCTATAAAATTGATAGCGACCGTAACCCTATTGGTATCGGACGTGAAAACAAAAACGGACGGCTTAGCCGACATTTAATTTGGATCTCGGCCTGGAAGACATAAACATACATTGTATTTGGCGAAAAGCTAGGATTTATGGTTTGATTCCTTACTCGATCATTAAAATGTAACTTTTTACTTATGGAGCTAATGAGGTTATATTGAGAGTAACATGATAGCCTTATTTCATTGTTTTCTTATCCCCTATCATTGTGGCTTGGCCATTGTAGCTTACCACAATATGCCACCATCAATGATTATACAGCGTATGAGATTGCTCAACGTCGTACTACAATTTGACAACCAGGATTTCACTACGAAACGCAACGTGTAGATGTCAATAATAGTTCCACAAATTGATTATTCTTCAATTATTATGTTCAATATGGCGACTTCCGCTGTATAACAGTATGGTGGCGCACTGAAGATAGCGCTCTAAACATGACTATACGGTGAAAAATAATAATACCAAACTAATTTTTAAATTATAAATCTTAGATTAATATTATTGGGTCTTTAACTATGAAGTTGCTGTTCTATAAAGAAAATTTACGGCCAAAAACTTTGTATGAGAAATATATATTTAATTAATAGAAATATTGATCCCTATTACTTATCTATGCAGATTTGCCATTTTAGTGAGAGTTGCTTAATTCCTCTGCCGTAAAACTCTCGTGGACAGGAACCAATGAATGCTTTGAAGGTGTGTTTCGCCGACTCTCCAAATTTGACTTTTTCCCTTGAAAAAAATTAAACTCTTTTGAAACAAAATCTGGCAAGCACGGTGGGTGACCAGGAGTCTCCAGCCGCAACTCCTGCAACTCCTGCAACAATGACCTTCGGGGAATGCTGGGTGATTTGAGCATCGTGCGGCGTCAGCCAATCGACTGTGCACTCCGGTTAACAACGGAGTAGGGAGAGGTGGTCTAAAAGTGATCTTATTCGTTTCCTAAGAAGCGTAGGCGGTTGTTGACCTGATGTCAGCTACCCTTGAAACGACCCGTTGGTCACCCGATCCCGGGTGAACAGACGGGCAAAGGGCGCCAGAGATCGCGATAAATTCGAATTGAATTACCACGGATGTCAGCGGTAGAGGCCGTGCAACCGACTTAGAATCCATGACTAGATTGGAGCTTGGAGAAATCTGGCCAAATGTAGTAGTTAGGCCGCGAGGCTGCCCACTTGGTTCACTTTCTAAAGCCACGCGGTAAGGCGTTTACCTCTTACTGTCTAGTTGGCAGATCTAGACGGTGGGCTGTCTTATACCCTAAGTCTATGTATTCATCCCACGGTTAAAAAAAGATTATATATCGCTATACGTTCCTGAAATGACGGTTTCGTCCATAGTAGATGACAAATTCAAACTTTTTGATCCTCTCTGTTTTGTTCTGTTACTCAAGGAGTCCTCGTATACCTCTATAGCAGTGGCAAAGTCTCTATATCAGCCTCTATAGCAGTGGATTTAAAGGGATCTGATCCTATTAATAGATCTCTGCCTTGTCATATTAATCCTAATATTAATATTATATAGCTTTAGGAAGTTTTAGGAAGAATTGTTTTAGGTCTTTTTGCAAAATTGACTTTTTCTGTCTTTTCCTAAGTAATCAAAGCGTAGCATACAGATTTTTGTGTAATACAATTAGTCCTGCATTTTCTGTTTTACCTTTGCGACTGCTAGACGTTTTTCTTTCAGTATAGAAACACCGACCTCCTGTCTGTATATTCACCAGAAGTATTATGCCCATGAAAAATCTAGTTATCTTAGAATATAGCTAATTTGTAGTAAAGCAACAACCGATATTATTTAAAATATTGTATTTTTATTGATATTTTAATATTTTGTTGTCAACTTAGCCTTAAATACAGCAGCAATCTTATCGGTAAACTTCTTAAGGCGACATGATACATAGAAATGACCATATCTGAAGAATTTTAGTTTTATGAGTTTTTTGAAAAATATAAGCATTCATTTTAAAAAGTTTCTAATCGAATCCCTCGATAGGAACCAATTTAAAATTTGGACTCAAAAAAGTTTCTCATTGCCTTGAACATTAAGGCTTTAAACTGACTTCGAATACTTTCAGGCGCGAATACTCCTACAATGTAAGCGATGTGTGTATTTTATTTTAATTTCATTATATTGACTGGTTAATTCTCTGGATCGCGCTTAGCCACATTTTTTATTTAGGAACTAAAATAATTACAATTAATTTCAAATTGAGAGCGCTCTGAGAGTTACGCTAAATACTCTTTGCCATTAATACCCTTATGCCACCACTGCGTAATGATAGTTATTGCACCTGGTCGCCGGCGCAAGCAGACGTCGAATCTGTGTTTGACGCTTCGTCGACGCTGGATTTTTATTGGTCAAACCATACAAAATAGACCCCGCCTATTTTTTCGCGTGTCCGCCCATTTCGGATAATTTTATCAGGTCTCATGTCGCCTTAATAGCACGGGATCGCGGAAGCCAACTCTGTCGGCACCTAATGAAATAACCAATTGTTACAAAATGCTGACTTACTATTTAAACTAAATATTTTTGACAATTACAGGCGTAATCAGCATCATAATATGCATTTTCACTCTCCATATTGCAGAAACAAATGTCCTAATAATGTTATAAACGCGAAAGTTTGTAAGAATGTATGGATGTTTGTTACTCTTTCACGCAAAAACTACTAAATGGATTTTGATGAAACTTTACAATAATATAGCTTACACATCAGAATAACACATAGGCTATATAATTTATTTATTTATTTATTTATTTATTTAGTAGTAACACATCTAGTAAAAAATTAATGTCATATTTGATTAAGATGCTAGCAAGCAATTGATGCGACATTATTTTTATGATTGACACAATCGCCTAACTAGGCCTAGGCCTGTTCTAAGGCAGACTTTTAATGATGATATTAAGTGTGCACTATCAACTTAATCTATAGTTAGTACTTATTTTTAAATCGACAAATATAAAACTACAAATATTTACGCATATACAAATATGGATAGATACTTATATACATCTATAGATAAAATATATATCCATATATGCACACATACACATACATATATTTATACGAAAATAATAATAAAACCAAAATAAATAAAAATTAAAACTAAAATAATATAATATATAAATCAATTACATATTGATATGACGCTTACATATTGATATAAAGATATAGTGTGAATTATCTAAAATATAACGATAACTGTCAAGTAAGTAGGAAAAAAATCTAAGAAATTGATATTCGAAATTTAAATCCTAAGCGTCAACATATATTTTGAAAATTTTCTCCTACTATCCTACTAATATTATACACGCGAAAGTTTGTAAGAATGTATGGATGTTTATTACTCTTTCACGCAAAAACGACTAAATGGATTTTGATGAAACTTTACAATAATATAGCTTACACATCAGAATAACACATAGACTATAATTTATAAAGATATAGTGTGAATTATTTAACATATAACGATAACTGTCAAGTAAGTAGGAAAAAATCTGAGAAATTGATATTCGTAATTTAAATTCTAAGCGTCAACATATATTTTGAAAATTTTCTCTACAATAAATAATAATTAAATAATAAATTTAGAACATATAGTGCAATTCGGTGGTTAAGTAACCCGACTATGTTGCCACAAGCCTAGGAAATGGAAATATTTTCCTGAAAGTGTGAAGCTCGCCAAGACGTGTGGCCGACGCGGCGGGTATCGGGCTAAATACCTCCAATCATGATGATGAACAGTACAACCTTACCACGGCCCCCAGTCCCCAGCAGCCCCACTAGCCCGAGCCACGGCAGCGGTTACCGTAACGGCGGGGCAGGGGGTGCTAAGAATCTCTGGGTACGATCAGGCTGTCAAACCAAACTAACCGATCCGGATGGAGAGTGATTGGACAGGCGTATGCCTAACGGTGGGCGAATGCGCGCTGATGAAGAAGAAGAAGAAGAAGTAGGAAAAAAATCTGCCATCTGCGAGCTATTCTGGCGTGCGCCGCAAAAACCGTTGGAGTTACACGTATATAATATACAATGGAACTGTTTATCTTAAATAGTCCTACAAAAAAGCCAGCGACAGCATATATCTATATTTTATGTGTAAGCCATTATCGCCAAAATAGTGAACCATAAATACAATAAAAAAATTAAAATTATTTCTAACGCACATTTGGTAGTAATAAATTGATTATTATATCAAAATAAATACTTTTATCACATCTGGTATCTAAAGTAGATAAATTTTGTCTTTTACAGTACATCATTTGGACAAATTTGGACAAATATTTGAATAGTTATGACGATAAGCAACCGAGTGCGCGATATTATGGTGATTTTTTAATAATTTTTTTTTATATTAGAAAAATAATTTCAATCGTTAGGTCATGTTTATTGGTCATATTATCAACAATTATGAATTAATATTAAATAAGTAAGTTTATCTTTTCAAGTGACAAAAGTCTTTTCCCTTTTACTGCATATAATTTCCCTTTTACTGCATAAATGGTTAAAGAGATAAGACACTCACAAATAAGACACTCACAAGAAGACACTCACAAATAACGGTAAAATATTCAAATTGGCATACATATATAATTAAAAATATAACCCTTCTTTTGGCAGTCAGGAAATAAATCATAGCGCTCAATACTAACCAAACTACACTCATAATTTCATCACAAGTAAAAATTTTACCGCCCAACGAAGTGGGCACGGGTCAGCTAGTTCCTTAATATAGTAGTTATATTAGGGTGTAAAAACTTTTCTTGATTATATATGTAATTATGTAGATTAACTGTTAATTTATCTTCTTCTCTTTTCCGTCGTTCCCTCATTACTGAGGATCGTGGCCACTAGACAGTTTGCCTACGAGGCTCCTCCACTTCGACCTGTCTTCTGCATGGCGGGTCGCAGTTGTATTAACCCTTTTGTAACTTCTTTGATGAGGTCGTTCCATCTGGCCGGTGATCTGCCTCTGCTTCTTTTTCCCTCCACTTGACCCCCGGAAAGCATTTTCTCCAGATTCTCTGGGTTTCTCCTGGCAACATGACCGAAGAACTGCAGGACCCTTCTCATGCATACGGTGAAGAGCCTCACTTGGATGCCGAGTTCTTCCAGGACAGATTTGTTGGTGCGGCGTGCTGTCCATGGGATTCCTAGCATTTTACGCCAACACCACATCTCCAGTGCATCGATTTTGGTGCGTATCCGAGCCTTCAGGGTCCATGTCTCCGATGCATGAAGAAAGATCGAGAAAACCAGAGCTTTAACCAGCCTGACCTTAGTCCGCTTGCTTATATACCCGGTTCTTCCACAGCTTTTCTAGCTTGCTCATGGCCGATCTTGCCATCTGGCTCTGCGTGAGACTTCCTTTTCACAGTTTCCGTCGTTGCATATCATGGAGCCCAGATAGACAAAGTCTTTCACAGCTTGAAGGTCACTCAGCTCGTTGGTGCGTTGCATGGTTCCAGTCCGGTCCACAAACATGAGCATGCGTTAATTTATATACCTATCTATAAAAAAGAAATGAATATTATTAAATTAAAAAAATATGTGTATTTTATTATTAATAATCATAAAATTAATAATAAAACTCTTTATTCTTAAGAAAAGGCGAGCTTATTGCCTGCAGGCAATATTTTAGAGCTAACCTATACTATTGTAAGAACATTATTTGCGAGTAGACTACATAACTTAACCTATATAAAGAGTATGACAAATAAAATAAAGGAGGATAGAAAGAAGTATATAATTTACTCTTTGTGGGCATAGATTAGCCACATCAAAATAATCTATCACCTATAAGGACGCTAAAGTTTTAAAAGGACGGGAATGGGAGGGGAAAGGGAATTTATCTGGAGGATTTCAAATGCTCTCTGAGTCTGTTTTTAAAAGTTGTTATGCTTGGCGCGGTTCTCACATTTTTCGGCAAAGCATTCCAAAGACGGGCTCCATGCACGGTGAAAGAGAATGAGAAGAAGTCACTGCTGTGACTAGGGATAGAGAGTAGCAGGTTGATTTTTGATCTCAGAGGGCGTTCATGAGCCGATAGTGCAGTAAATCTGCCGGTAAGATAATTGGGAGCGACGCCATTCAAGATCTTGAAAAGCATACAGAGAACTCGCATGTCTCTTTTCTCCCGGGTCGACAGCCACTGTATAAATAAATTAAAATTGCTGAAATCAACTTAATTCAAAATTACAAAATTCAAAATTCTTTATTAAATCTACTAAACCACACGTATTTTAGTTGAAAAGCCATCCTAACTAGGCGTCGGCTGTACTAAGGTAGGCTTAATGTAAAATAATATAGAGTGGTATACGTAACTTGCTGTATTTTTTTATATACATAGTATCTAATAAATAAAATTATTATATTAAATTGAAGAAGATGAATATGTATACAAATAATAGTGAGTAATAATATGAATTTTAAGTAAATTTAAACCTACATAAATATACACATACATACATAAATACATATATACTTTATAGATAAATATTAAATAATACTATATAGTTTACTAAAATCGTGCTCTATTTTAGTATATATGTTGTTACTAGTTTACTGTTTATGTTGTCAATGTTACTGTTACAGTTAAGTTTTATTTATTTATTTATAGTATTGCACAAGTTCGTTTGTACAGTTTACCATATCATGTTGTATATATATATGAGACGTTAGCAAAAAAATGATTCTTGAGGAGATAGAGTAATGAATAAAAGTCGCCTAACTAGGCCAGGGCCTGTTCTAAGGCAGACTTTATAAAATATTGTTTAGATGTATCTAATCAAGTTACTAAATAATTATTGTATAAAAAAAAAATATATAAAGATTAAAACAATTAATATTTGTAGAAATTCTATTACTTTGATAATAATTTGATAATAATTGTAACTGAAGTTAACCTGCTTTAATAACTCTGAAACCTTCGCGGTTGTTTGGCATTTTAATTTAGGCAAAACGGATTCTTACCACCTAAAACGATAGTTTTTCCCGACGTTTCGGTAAAGTTACGTTTGCCGACTTCACGGGGACAATAAGAGTCTGTCGCGGACTATCGCGGACGCTGGGTGCCGGTAGTACATCGTCTAGCCTAAGAATCCGTTTTTTTTTAATTAAATTTAACCTACTTATTAATCTACTCACTTATTTACTTATTTTTTTTTTAATACTGTCAAAATTACAAAAATGCAGAATTATCCACATGTTTGAGCTAGTTTTCTATTATTTTTATTACTGGATATTTTTCGATAATAAACCTTGCAAAAAAAAATATTTTTATTATTGTTTATTTATATGCTCCTTTTGAATTAGAAAATATAAATATATTTTCGTGCGATGCAGCCTGGCGTGTAGTAGGAAACTAAAAATCTGAAATACCGAATGCAATATATATATATATATATATATATATATATATATATATATATATATATATATATATATATATATATATATATATATATATATATATATATATATATATATATATATCCTTATTTTTTCCCCTTGAGTGTTTATTAGTTATCACTGTATTTTAGTGCTTATTTAAATTAGTTATATCTACAGAATGTCCCAGAAGTCGACGTCAAGCCGGTTACGGGTGATAGGGCAGGTGAAGTCATACCAGTTATAAGAAAAATATGTAAAAAAAAAAATACGTGTGGCACTCGGGGACTGCCGCGGTAAAGCTATTGCATAGCACTTTTAACAACTTATGCAATTATAATTATTTATTTATTTCATTTTTTCTGATATCAGGTAACTGCGCTCTATCGGAAAACGTTGAAATTATTCCGAATCAATTGCGGCTGCAAAAGCAAATGATTCGGAATAATTTAAACGTCTTCCGATAGAGCGCCGCGCACGAATTTTTTATTCGATAAAGCAAAAAACGGATTATTCGAAAAAACTCGTAGATAAAAAGATAGATAATTAAATTATCTTGAAAATGGTGCAGGTTTCATAATAATACGCCAGATAGTATTTGCGTAGTAGTCGGTTTTGTATTCGGTTAGACCTAATTTCACAAATTAATTACACTATATAATATAAACAAAATCTAAAATATTCAAAGCTAAGAATATTAAGAAAATGCTCTTGTTTAACATATATTTTTTTCGAATCGTAAGCAGTACTCGTTTAGGCGTAATTATCAGTTTAAAATCATTAATTTTCGTTAAGAAATTTCTTCATTCGGTCGCCGCGCTGGCCTAGGCCCGCGATAAAAGCTATGCAATAGCTTAAAAAATCTAAGTTGTATATTTTTAAAATTATAGCCAAAAAAACGAGAAAATCAACAACCCGTGATGGAGTTGTAATTTTCGTTACTACAAATCTTTTTTTTTAATTTTATTTTTATTGTGTAATACTGAATAGTGCTTCTGTAAATTGTTGCTAACTGTTTGGAAGAAAATGTCAATTTAGGTAAAAAGGAAAGATTCATAGTAACGGGAGTTTTATTTTATTTTATTTTTTTTAAAAACATACAGCATAAAAAAATACGTATAATCATAATATATACCAGTAACAAAGCCAATGATGTTTTAAATTATTTGCTATATAAGGATTACAAAATATACTAAACAATAAAATATAAAGAAAACCAAAAAGAATTTAAAAGTAACAGTTAAAATCGTTATGTGCGAGTGTATGGATGTTAGTGTGTGTTTGTGTGATGGAGAGCGTGTATGTATGGGTGTGTGTATGTATGTGTTTGTATGTGTGTGCGCTTGTATGTATGTGTGTGTGGGTGTGTGTATCTGTAGTGCGAATGTGCTTGTGAGTGCTTGTGCATGCTATTTCAATCCGATCTGATAATCAGCTTTTCACGTACCTCCTTAACAAAGGATCGACTATTCTGATGGTTAAATATGTCAATATCGTTTAAGCATACATTGTATGCATGCATAACGCGCGGCAATAACGAATTGGAACCATAGTTAGTGTTGAACCTTGGTACGTAAAAAGTTGAGTGAGCACGTGCGAGTCGGGAAGGCGCTCGTATGCTCACCCTACTCAGCAGGTATGGACTGTCCAACCCAGTATGAACAATTTTATGTAGAAACGACATATCTGATACTACTCCCCGGTCCTCTAATGTCTTTAAACCATAGCGTTGCAGACCTTTAGCGTACGACAAGCCGTTGGAAAATAAGCGGTAATTTAGATGATGTATAAATCGTTTTTGAATACGCTCAATCCTCAGCTTGTATGTAGCATACTGTGGAGACCAAATATTAGAAGCAAATCCAAGCAGGCTGCGTACGTATGCAACATAAACCGTTGTCAAAGAATGAGTGTTTTTAAGAGGTCTACAAACTCTCATAATAAAACCGAGGGTGCTGTAAGCCCTGTTGACGACTGAATCAATGTGCTTATCCATTAAAAGCTTGCGATCTAAGATGACTCCTAGATCACGCATTCGATCTACTTCCAG